>JAAEAF010000061.1:0-436552 GCA_011037195.1 Triatoma infestans
AAGTTGAAACTTGATATTCCGTTTAGTTATCACCATGGGATCCGACGATGGGTCTTCTGTTAAAATTCCTCAACCGGAAGTACCACTTTACTAGTTGTTTTTTTTTACGTTTTTGCTATTTTCTCAAAAATGGCTCCAAAAATTTTCTTTAAACTTGGTATATCAACTACATATACTAACAACTACAACTTTTATTTGAAACATTTCTCCGGAAAAATTCATTTAAGGGCACTTCTGGTGAAGGGGTGGGGTTAGGTTTTCATCTAAAGTGCTATTTGAGTTTATTACACAATTCTGCCATCTAAATAATGTTAATTAGAATTGAATATGTTGTTGAAATTGCGAATTTGAAAAAATCGGATAACCGAAAGTGCGTTTACTTTACCACTTTACCTAATGGTTTTTTTCACTTTTTCGCGATTTTCTCAAATATGGCTCCGATGATTTTCTTGAAACTTTTTATATAAACTACGCATCCAAAGATCTACAACGTTTACTTGAAATATTTTTCTAGGAACATTCATTTAAGGGCACTTTTAGGGGAGGGGTGGGGTTACAGCTTCCTCTAAAGTGCTATCATAGTTGATTATACAATTCTATCACCCAAACAAAATTAATTAGAAATAAATAGATTGCTAAAATTCCGAGTTTTAAGAAATTTAGTAAACCGGAAGTGCGCTTTTACTGAACAGTTTTTTCAATTTTCGACGAATTTCATTAAATTTAGTACACAAACTATAAAATTTGTCAATTATAATTTTGAGAACTGGAGTAAAGAGAAAGTTGTGTGAATGTTTCACACCAGATTTTTTTTTGTTTTGTTTTGTGGAGGAACAGCACTAAAGTTTTCCTCTAATGTACCAA
Source organism: Triatoma infestans (assembly GCA_011037195.1). Lineage (NCBI taxonomy): Eukaryota > Metazoa > Arthropoda > Insecta > Hemiptera > Reduviidae > Triatoma > Triatoma infestans. The sequence continues at coordinate 865 of JAAEAF010000061.1, forward strand.
CTAAGAACCATATTATGGTTCTGTATATATATTAATATAAATTATAATCATTGTATAGAATTTCCAATTCGAAGGAAATCAGTCAACCAGAAGCAACTTTACAGTTGTTTTTTAAAATTTTCTTGAAAAACGACTATAAGGATTTTCTTTAAACTTGTAATTTTCATTGCACAAATATAAATCGATTAACATCCTTGTTTGTTCAAATTATATGGGTTTGGTTTAGTGTTGTTGGCGCTCTCAGTTGAATTACAATGTAATCACTTCTTTGTCTGGCTGGCCGGATAGCCGGCTGATACTTGCCTCCCCCCCCCCCTAAAGTTATGTTACGACACATAAGTAAAATTTGAAAATTAAGGAAAAATTATTTTAACAGAGTAAGGGAAAGTCTTATGAGTGTTTCATACCAGATTATCTTTTTTAATTTTCAGATAAAAAAAAAAAAATATTGTAAAAACCACTATTGAGGTTTGGTTAAAGAAAACTTTTTTTTTCAAATTTTCATCGACGTTTCGGCAAATTAATTAACCTTCTTCAGGGTCTAACAAATATAGCGGTCGTAACGAACATCAAAACATTAAAAAAAAAAAAAAAAGTTAATACTGTTCCTTGACTTTGGTGTTATTCTCAAATCTAGGTTACAGGTATACATATACATTGCCAATATTTCGCAAGATCTATAATTTCCGGTCATGGTCTTGATCTACTAACTCTTTCTATTGATATGATGCAACAACAACGAAAAGATTTTGCGCCTACTTTAATAAGTTCTTTTTAATAATTTTCAATTTTTGAGATGAAAAATTTCTGAAATCTCAAAGTTCATTACAAAAATCTCTAATTTATTCTAAGTTTTTATGAATTAAAGAAAAAATTTAAAAAAAATATCTTTCTCGGTATTGCTAACACACGTACTCCAAATTATAGGAACACATTTCTAATATTTCGTCGAGCATAACGGGATAACTGGATTTCTCTTTTTCACTTTTAATATATGATGATTTTCCTTTTTAATCTTTAGTTAATGTCCAGCTATTTCTCAATGACGAATAATTCATTCATTCAATTTTTAGTTTCCCCTACTACTTTAAGTAAAAACCATCGGGTCATAAATAATTATCGAAAATACATGTTTTGAGATTCTTTAAATAAACAAAAAATAATAATAATTTCCAAGAATGGTTCATATATATGTACGTGAAATATAAACAAAAACAAAAAAATGCTCAGCTCAGATCACCGGAAATACCATCGCATTTGATTGACATGGGCAAAAACTATCTACCGGAAGAATGTGAGATTTTATTGAATAATTTTTTTTTTTTTTTAGTTTTTTATGATTTCCTTTTAAACGTCATATACTATTTACACACACAAATCTCTAACCACTTTGATTTAAAACATTTTTCTATGAAAATTGATTTTTAGGGGGTTCTAGGGTAACAGTGGCGTTATGTTATTCTATAAAGTACCATCTCACTATAATATATGGCTTTACCATCTAAATATTAATATGCGAGGGACATTCAATAAGTAACGAGACAAATCGCTGTAGCTCAAAAACGATTTATTTAATCAATACAAAACTTTGGCTACTCTTCAACATAGTCCCCAGCAACGGCTATATATACACTTTTCTCATCGTTCTTCTATTTCTGCATGTCTCAGCATAAAATTCTTTGTGTTGATCTCGAAGCCACATTTGCACCTGATTTTTAACTTCTTTATTGGATTGAAAATGTTTCACACGTAGAGAGCCTCTTTATGGGGCCCAAACAAATGGAAGTCCGATGGGGCGAGGTCGAGGCTGTAAGGAGAGATGTGGAAGGATCTCCCACCCCACTGTTGAAGTGTTTCTTGAGTTACTTGTGCCATGTGTGGGCGCGCATTGTCACGAAGCAAAATCACGCCTTGAAGAGTCCACGACGTTTCGTTCGAATGGCAGGCCTTACTTTGTTTGTGAGCATATCACTGTAATACTGGCTGTTGATGGTTCGTTGATCTTCGAGATAGTCACAATAAGTAGGCCCAGAATACTGTAAGCATGACTTTACCTGCACACTGCTCGGTCTTGAATTTCTTTCGAGTGTGTGAAACCTTATGCTTCCCCACTCAAGGATTTGACGCTTAGACTCCGGCTCAAAAAGTATATCCTCGTTTCATCACATGTTACTATTCTACTGAAAAATTCTTTTCCAATTAAACATCGTTCTTCCAGCTGTTGAATGATTTGAAACCTGGTTTCTTTCTGGGCGTCCGTAAGTTGTCTTGGAACCCATCTCTCACAAGTTTTCTTATACTCACTGCAGCTTATTTTGAAATGGGAATGACAGTCCCAACACTCATGTGCACTTCTTCAGCTATCAATTCAACAGTAATACACCTGTTGTCCTGAATTAATGCGCGTTAATGCGAGATTCGAGGGAAGAAGTTGCAACTTCAACCGGTCGTCCACTTCGTTGTTCGTCAGAGTCACCTCAATACGGCCATTTTTTAACTGTTCTAGCCATTTGTAAAAGTTCGAACGGTTCAAACAATTATTCCCGTACATTTTCAACATTCTTTAGTTGATTTCATTATCTCTGCAACTAAAAATCACTGAGCGTTGTTCTTCCGAGGTGCAATGCTCGAGCGTATTCGCCATTGTTGACTGAATACATTTGAGGTTATGCTTACCAAATATTGTCGAACAGCTGATGAGAAACTAAGTTCAAGGATGCCAACTTGACGCACTGAAACTATTGTAATGATTAAATAAACCGTTTCTGAGCTACCTATGATTTGTCTCGTTACTTATTGAATGACCCTCGTACATTAGAACCAATGTTAAAATTCCAGATTTGAAAAAAATCAGTTAACTGAAGTACGAATTTACAGAATGCTAATTGCATTACTGGTATAAACGTATCATTTTTTATTTGGAACAATTGTCCGGCAAAAAAATCATTTCAGGCGTTTTGCGAAATTTTGTAGCGTTAAATTTCGAATGTTATTTGAGTTTCTTCAATGTTATTGGCACTGTCACTCTGGATTACAATGTAACTAACTACATTGATGTGATTACCTGAGGTAAAGATGTCTAGACTAACATTTAACCCCACCCTTCTGTGTTTAATGTTGGAGTTTACAAAAAAAAAAAAATCCAAGTTTAAAGGAAATGCAACCCTGTTAATTGCAACAAGAGAAAACTCGTGCGAGTGTTCCAAGCTAGATTTTATTTCAATATCTGATTGGGGCAACCTGCACAGGTTCTTGACCACTGTGAAATCTTTGAGAAACGAGATAGCCGATGCATTGGCCAACAAAAAAGTATTAGGTTTCCCATCTTTGAGGCTCCCACTCATTGACATCCAGCGCATTTTTATACCGGAGTTTTTTTTTTTTTATTTAAAACATTTCTCCGGGAAAATTTATTTTTGAGTTTTCTGGAAGGGGTTGTGGTAGGAGAGCATAATATCACAAAAATCTTTTCAATTAATTATCATAAGGAAAACAAATAGCTGAAGTGACTGACTCACATGCGAATGGTAAGACCATGTTAAAAGAAAAAGCGTTGGGGACTTATATAAGATAATCAGTAAAAATGCGGATTAACATTCTTCGAAACATATTCAATGTTGGTTCATCATATAACTTTAAACAGCGTTTTTTTTACTTTTTACATTTTGAGATATAATATATTCATATTACTAAAAGCTTATTTATTTTTTTTTTTACAAATTTTGTTGATTTTAACATTAAAAAATCAAATTTTTTTTTTTTAAACAGTGAAAAATTTTCTTGACATAGAAAGTTAATTTAATGTAATCCAGGTTATTCACAGAACTGCTATATAAAATGTTTTATTACTTCACAGTATAATGAAAATAATAAAAAATGAGGAAAGATAAGTGAGTTCACTTTAAAAATTAACAATTACTAAAAAAAAAAGAAAAAAAGAAGTAATAATCTTACATCATATCATCATATCAAGTAGCCTTTATCAAGGATTGACAATACTCAAGTGATTACCATACATTATTAAAGATATAATAAATTAATTACTACTATGTCTGGGATGCAATGTTTATAATAATAACTTTATTATCTTTCTTTTTATATAAATACATATATACATTATAAATCATACGTAGATAACTAAATAACCAGGTACATATCATAAACACATGCACGTGAATGTGTGGATCTATATATGTATATATATATGTGAACTGCAAAGTTCAAAAACAAAACTAAAAAAATCACAGCAAGTTCATAATACTTGACATTCTGTTTGAGCATCATTACCATGGGAACCCGACAGGAACTTATTTGCCAAAATTCCTTTAACCGGAAATACCACTTTATTCAATGGATTTTTTCCACATTTGTTTTGCATTTTTCTCAGAAAAAATAGTTCCAATGACTTATCTTTAAACTTAGCATATCAATTACACATAATATACAGAGAACTGCCTACAACGTCCGTCTGTCCAGGAAAAATTCATTACTTTATCTAAATAATAATTAGTATTTAAACATGTTGCCAAAATTGTCGAGTTGAAAAATATCGGCGTTTTAAAGTTTTCTACGACTTCCCACGAAAACACCAATGGATTTCATTTAAATTTCTAATACTAACTATATGAATAGAGATGATTTATAAATTTTTGTTTGGAACTTTTTTTCCCAACAAAGTACATTTAAAGAAGTTTTGGGAAAGGGGAAGTTATGTTTTTCTCCAAAAAAAATTCTTGTATTACAAATTTAGATTCTTTTAGCGATATAATATTGAAGACAAGCAAAAATATTTAATAAAAATCATAAGTTTGAAGGACAATTTTTATAACTAATTACAGTAATAAAAAAAAACCATGTGTGTGTGCTTCAGACCAAATTTTTTAAATTTAAATTAATAGGGGCTGTGGCAAGAGGAAGGGGGGTTCATTAATGTTGAAAAACATCTGTGTCACAGGTCTCTAACCTTTTATTTATATATATATATATACACAAAGGAGAGATAAACATAATCGCTTAGCTTAAAGATTATGTCTCATATTTTCTATAAGTAATGCAGCTAATCAAAAAAAAGGTGAATGCCCAATAATCACAAATAAGTTGTACCATGTTCGTTAGGGTCATTAACCATAGAGTATGTTCAATTTTTCAAAAGAAACTTAAATACAGAGAAAAAAAAAAATTCAAAAGAACAATAATACAATCAAAAACAATACCAACATGCAATACAAAAGCCAACTGAAAAAGCAAACTTTGGAGTTGTTTTGGGGAAAAAAAACTTAAAGAAAAAGATTTGGTGAGAAACACTCACAAATTTTTACTTTCTCTTACTCTGCGATCGTATCTGATTTTTTACTATTGCAGGTTTTTAACATTAAAATTGACCAAAGACAGAGAGAATATGACTATATTGTTGTCCAGAAGATAGTGCTTTTAGTAATCGTGAAGAAATCACTGCAATCTAACGTCTCCTCCCAGAACTACCATAAAATAAAAGAAAAAAAATGTGGTGTGAAACACTCACACGACTTTCTCCTACTGCGATTTACATATTTATAATATTGTCTAATTCTGTTGTAACATACAATTTCTTACTACCTTAAAATTACTTTTTTTTGAGGAAAGCACATAACCTTATTCTTCCCCCAAATCCTTACCTTAAATGAATTTACCTGAAAAACGAATTTAAACAAAAGTGATAGGTCTCAGTATATATGGTTAGTATATAAAATGAACTAATGCCTATTTTTTTCAGGCGGGCTTAACGTCCAAATACCACATTGGGTGTCGTGGACGGGCGCGGAAGCATCTACTTTACTATAAACATTTTTTAAACAAATATAAAATTTAGCAGTTATACGCTGGACTTGAACTGGGGTCCTCCCATTTACAAGTCCATGCTCATAACCACTACACCAACACCCGCCCCTTGGTTAGTATATATACCATGTTTAATGAAATTCGCAAAAAACTGCTAAAAGTGTTTTAAAGTTTCACTTCCTATGAACCAATTTTCTTCAAACTCAGAATTCTGACGTCATATTTCATTTTAATTAATATTATATAGGTAATAGAATGATATAATAAACGAAAATAACACTTTATAAGAAAACATAACCCCACCCCTCCACCAAAATCCATCTTAATGAATTCTTTCCCAGAAAAATGTTTTGAAATAAAAGTTGTAGCTCTTTATAGTGTGGTTAATGTTCCAAGTTTTAATGAAAATCGTTGGAGCCACTTTCGAAATGATTGCAAAAAAAAAATCTGGTGTGAAGTACTCACACAACTTTCTCTTACTCCAATTCTCAGAATTATAATTGACAAATTTTATAGTTAATATACCCAAATTTGATGAAATTCGTCGCAAACTGAAAAAACTGTCTAGTAAAAGCAACACTTCCGCTTTACTAATTTCCTTGAAACTCGGAATTTTGGCTATCTATTTATTTCTAATTAATTTTGTTTGGATGATAGAATTGTATAATCTACTATGATAGCACTTTAGAGAAAAACATAACCCTACCACTTCTCCAAAAGTGCCCTTAAATGAATTTTCTCAGAGAAATGTTTTAAATAAAAGTTATAGATCTTTGTATATTCTGTTTATGTAAGAAGTTTCAAGAAAATCGTCGGAGCTATTTTTGAGAAAATTGCGAAAAAGTGAAAAAATCTTTTAAGAAAGTGGTAATGTAAACGCACTTCCGGTTATCCGATTTTTTGAAACTTGGAATTTCAATATCATATTCAATTATAACTATTATTATTTAGATGATAGAACTGTTTAATAAACTGAAATAGCACTTTAGATAAAAACCTAACCCCACCTCTCTCCCAAAAGTGCCCTTAAATGAATTTTCCCAGAAAAACGTTTCAAATAAAAGTTGTAGCTCTTTGTATGTGTAGTTGATCTACCAAGTTTGAAGAAAATCGTCGGGGCTAATTTTGAGAAAAACGCAAAAAAGTAAAAAAAAAAAACTTGTAAAGTGGCACTTCCGGTTGAGAAATTTTGACAGATGACCCACTGTCAGATGCCATGGTGATACCTAAACGGAATATCAAGTTTCAACTTTCTACGGTTTTTCGTTTTTGAGCTATGCTGTTCACACACACACACACACACACACTCACACAGACCCTGTGCTAAAAACCACTTTTCTGGACTCAGGGGACCTCAAAACGGATATTTCCGGTGAAAACTTAATATCGAAAATTTGACACGATTACAATACTTCCTCTTACTAGGAGTAAGAGAAAGTAAAAAAATGAAAAATCCATTCATTGAGGTGTTACTTCCGCCGAATGGTCTATATTGTCCAACCCCCTCTCCTTGTGAACTGGAAAATGAAATATCAAGTTTAAACTTTCTACGCTTTTCCATTTTTCAGTTACACTGAGACCATATACACAGAGCGATTTCTAAAAAACCACTTTTATCTGACTCAGGGGGGGCCTTAAAACGTGTATTTCCGGTGAAAACTCAATATCGAAAATTTGACACGATTATTCCTCCATAAGAAAAAGTAAAACTCGAAAATCCATTTCTTGTAAAAAAATCAACCAAATAAATGTGATAGGCACTAATCTATGTTGATAATTAATACGAAATTTAGAGAAAATATTTATTTGTAAAGGTTTTCGAAAAAATCGGGAAAAGTGAAAAGTTTTTTTTTTTTTTTTTTTAATAAATTCCGAATATTTTGCCAAAAAAAAAACCTTCTTGAACCTACAATTTTTCGATTTTGAAATATATCGTCAAATTAGCCATGATTTGCTAAATACTTATTTTTTTTCGTACAGAGAGGAATTTCAAAACAAGTGTACTTCTGGTGTATCAAGTCAATTTCTGAAAATTTCACAATATTTCCTACTACGGTGAAAACTGTAATATAAGAGAAAAACGTTTCACATAATTTTCATTTTTTAATGGAAAATAGTTTCAAATAAAGTTGGTTTATATATTGTAACGCAGCAGTGGTGCCATCTAGGAGAGAAAGTAGGAATCTCAAGTTCTCTTAGTGGCCGCTAGGAAGCGCTAGCGATGCGCTCTAGTTCTGTCTGGAAGGATTGAGAATATTCTAGAAGATTCTCCACCGGTATAAATAGAGGGTCCACAGAGAGTTTCCTAGTTACAAACAAAGTGTACGTTTGTGGAAAATGTATAAAAAGTGAACAAAGTGAACTTTTGTGGTTTAAACTGTGAAGTAATTATTATTAAGTGTTGTATTTTGTAATTTATTGTGTATAACAATAAATTGGTGTTTTCTTTATTGAAGTTTAGAGTATTTTATCTATACGAACCCACTTAAAACTAGTTGCAATATAGTTTAGAGGGAAAAACGTTACAATATCCTATCGTGGTTAGTTTGTTAAGAACTCGTGCATAAGCTTAAGCAGAGCACTGTTGCCTTTAATATGAATTGTTCGGGTTCCATTGTTGGTCATATCTTCTTGAACTGTACTGTACCGTCCATCGGGAGCTACAGAGTTAGCAAAGGACCTGATATCAAAGATCCAGAAAACATCATGTTGCCCACAAATCATCGTGTATTAAGTTCACTACTAACTGCAGGACCAAAGAAGAAAATATTGCAAGCTATTATTATAAAACTGCAAGCAACTTTAAAAGAAAAAAAAACTTGGAAAAATTCATCAGCGTGTTTTTTTATACTATTACGATAAATCAGCGTTCTTCAACCTTTTCACATCTGTGTACCAACAAAAAATAGAATAGAATATTATGGCGAACCGGCTTAATTGGCTAAAGATAAATTATGTCGAATTCAATTAAAGCTGAATTAGGTAAGAAAGTAAATGAAAGTACATAATCGTTTAAAATACTACACAGTGCTGGGTAGTTATTATATACAGTAAATAGTATCAACAATCTGGTGAATAATCTGGTCAACAATAATAAATTCACATCACTTTCTCTTAATCCTACTTATACAATTATTATTTAGAAAAGACAATTTGTTTTTTTTACTTCTAGTTTTACTCATTTGTCCCGAGATGAATATAGAAATGAGACAGGTAAACACCTACTTCTAACCCAGATGGCAGATGGGAGAAGTGATTACAGTGTAGACCACAAGGGCGCACTAAGAACACTGAATCAACTCAAATAAAATTATATCAAAATACTTTGTGCCTCAAAGAAAGAAGTAATTGATAAATAAAGTTTTATAATTGTGTAGATAAAAATAGAAAGATATTTAGTAAACAAATAAAATAAATCTGGTACAATATACAATAATCACATAACCCTAATCACATAGTCCAAATCCAAATACAACTTGTATGAATGTACTTCATAACTACATATTTTGGTAAATAAACAGGTGGCTGATTACATATAAAATATTATTTTGAAATAACAATAATAATAATACAATCTGTAAATTTAATATCGCATGTTAGTGTAAGCAATACCAATTAGTGTTTTAATAGCTAATAAAATATTAGATAAACATTTTTTTATTCAAAAAATGATAATAAAAAAAGCAAAACTACTATAGGAATAAATTATTACCAAAAAAATTTTACACTTTTAACCGACCTTGTAGTAAGTATTCCTACAACTACCTTATTTATTTATTTTTTTTTTACAAAACTATGTATTGTATAAATTCAGATTATATATTTTGTAAAATTTTTAGGATTAAGTGAAAGTAGAAATAAAAAATTGTCCTATTCATAAACTGGTTTAATGTTGCGAATTGTGCAAAAAAAAAAAAAATTAAAACACCAACACTAGCTAACTGTTTTTTTAATGAAATCATTATTTAAATAACTGTCCTATAATATAATGAATGCTTTTTATTAAGAAATGGTTTCAAATTGTTCTTTACTTCTATAATAAAAGATCTAGTATTTGGTAATTTTGTCATATTAAAAATCTATTATCGGAATTTAGATTGCCTCATTTTTTTTTTACTTAGTATTTTCATATTCTTGTTATTTAATATTTTCTTGTTAATTTATAATCGTAGACTAGCAATTAAGTCAAAGTGAGAAAACAAATTATATACTGACATAAGTAAGTATTGATTAAAGGAAATTAAAATTGTTATAATAACTATTATTTTACTAAGTCTATTAAATTATTAGTTGAGTCTTATATACATATTTACTTTTTGTAACTGCGTTGCCAAGAAATATTTAGATCGTGTTTATCTGAGTTTTCATTGGAGAAACAAGTTTATAATTATTATTATTATTATTATTTTTTTTTTTTTTAAGAATGATCTCTCTCTCTTTTTCATAATTTAGCATACCCCAAATATACTGCCCACAATCAAAAATAACTCGGAAACTGTTATAAATATCAAAAATCCTTCAAAGAACCAAAATTGTGGATATCTTTTCGAGAGTTTTCAAACGATTGTTCTTGAAAAAAAAAAAAAAAAAAAAAAAAGATCAGAAAGGAGTTAAATGGTCAATTGAATTGAAATCATAAAATTAAATCCAATCCTTTCAGGGCATAATCGCATTAGAAGATATCTTCGCTTTAATTTAATATCACTTAACCATATTGTCAGACGGTGCATGTCCTTGTGATTTCTACGTCTTGGAAGATCTGGGATCATCTCTTATTCGAATGTGAAATGTTTGAAAGAAAAAAAAGGGCACACATTTCATAAAAGAAATAGTAGATTGTTGTAGGGGATTATTGCATTGCGACCTGAAAGATCTATTGTGCCCCCCCGGAACCTTCTCCAATGCACAGCCGGCCTCCAAGCAGTGTTCTCTAGTGACAGACAACACTGTCCATCACCGGACCTTGTGTGAGCTAGAAGCTCCTAGGAAGAGAAAATCTAAGGGCAGCATGCTGGATTCGAACCCGTGACCTCCGCATTGCTAGTCCAGCGCTCCACCACTGAGCTAATCTCTTCCTTTTCCCTTGGCTTTCGCCAATTAACTAGGGACGGAGACCCTACTTTGTGTACTGTGTTTGTCCTTGTCTGTAAGGTGTAGAGTGAATATAGTTGTAAGTGTATTGTGTACTGTTCTGTAGAAGTGCATGGCGTACTGGAGCTGTAGTAACCGTGGGGTCGCTATTCCCCAAGTAACTGCATGCAACAGATACCCCTTGCGGGCAGAGAAATACTAACTAAAGTGTTAAAGTGGCCTCCACATAAAACTGAAATAGTGATTAATGGTGCGTTTATGTTGGAGCGACGAAGAAACGAACGATTAAAGCAAAGTGTAAGTCTCAGCTTTTATGAGGTTTTCATAACTGAACTTAGATAACAGTATGGAGAGCTTAGTACTTAGCAACTGAGATTTGAAAACTGAACAGAATATAATGCATGATTCCAAATTCGGAAATGATAGCACCTTTTGACATTCTAGGCGATAAAGCTTATCCATTTTTATTAAATTTTCCAAAACCTTACTCAAAACACCAATAAATTAGATGCTAGCAAAGAATATTTCAATACCAGGTTATCACGAGCACGAAGAACTGTTGAATATACCTTTGGCATACTATATTCTAGCATTTAAATGTCTGTTAAATGCATTTATTTACTGCATAATATAATACTTGTTAGGGAAGGTATTAAACATAATCTTTAAAAAAACTACTTCAATGTCAACAAATGTAGCACTAAATCAAGCTGCTTCTGGAAGACCAAATCAAACTGCCAGAAATATTTGCGATCTTTTCAAAACGTATCTTTGTCGGAATCCAATGTAAATTTTATTGTAAATACAAAATATGAGCACTATTTTAATGGAATAAAAAATAATATTTTTAAACATAAGAATAAATACGTAACAATGTTTGGGGTTTATTTTTTTGTTTAATTATAATACAACAATAAAACTGAATTATTATTATTATTATTAACCTTATCTAGGGACAAAAGTTACGTGTTTTTTTTTTCATTCCATAATTTGTCCAAAACAAACTTATTGTGGTGGTTTTTATCTTTTTTTGATCCCATAATGCAGATCTGGCAAAAATTTCACTAATCAAACTGTCGATATTCATGTTGATAATAGGCGAAGAATACTGAATAAAGAATTATCAACGCATCTTATCGTAGATTGGTATCAAAGCGTGTCTTAGAAGCGACACTCCAATTATAAACACTTCCATTACATTCTCGTATTAAGATTTCGCCGCTCTTATCGCTTATCGACGAAGCTCCAACATAAACGCAACCTTATGCAGACTTTATTTTAGAACAGTTCGTTAAAAGATTAGATTTTTTAAAATATAATAAAATTTGTAATTATTATTCTATTCATAACTAATTAATACCGTACATATATAGTAATTATTATTTTAATTATTTCCAGGAAAAATCAAATTCAAAAAATTTGATACGACCGGAAATATATTTCCTCTTTGTGGTGGGAGTAAGAGAAAGTAAACAACTTTATAGTCGTTTCCTAGAACCCCCCCCCCAAACTCTAAAACCTATTCTGTAAAGTCGCACTTCCGGTTTAATCAATTTTCTTGAAATTTGACACTCCAGCATTAATTGTAATGTGTATTAATATTACATAAGTGGTAGAACCATATATTTTACATTGACATACACTGATGAAGTTTTGTTTAAAGGAAAGCTAAACACTGCTGTTTACACAAGAACCCCCCCCCCAATCAATTTACCCGGGAAAATTGTTTCAGACTAAAGTGATAGGCATTAATGAGTGTAGATAGTAAACTAAGTTAAAAGAAAATCAATAGTTTTCGAGAAAATTAGCGAAAAACTAAAAACAAAAAATTCAGTAATGTCACATTTACACGGTTAATGGACTTTACCCGAAACCTTTATATCAAATGCGTGGTAATACCCTAAACGCAGGGCCGGCTCTAAGAAGTACAGGACCCTACGTAATGGTTCAGCGCAGACCCCCCTTGAAAATGAATATATTTTTATAATTAAACTGTTAATTTAAATATAAAATAAAATTTTCCATAGTTGTATTAACAATCTTATTATCAACATAATTTTTTATTTATTTAACAGCTACATAAGATTAGAAAATAAAATTAACATACCATAGTAAAATATTTAGTCTGATGTATCTCTTAGTTGGCTGATCGGCCGGGAGGTGTCATAAGAAAAACACTAAAAAAATTTTTTTAAAGTGTTTTTTATTAATGGCCCGACGTTTCGACAAACATTGTTTGTCTTCTTCAGGGGCTATCTTGTAAATACAGAATTTGTATGCTCTATTACTTGCTACATGTTCTATATGACTTATTGTTGATTAATGAGTTAAATTTACAACGAAATATAACCACTCCAATCATATAATAACTTTTTTACGGTCAGATGAAAAAAAGGAAAAAAACTGCATGTTAAAATTAAATATTATAGTTTACTTTGATTTAAAATGAAATTACCTGAAAATTAAAATTGATAAAATTCTTTTTTTGTTTTAATAAGAATTCTTAAAGTCCAGACCTGTGGCTAGATTATAGATTTACCTAAAATAATCCAGTGATATATTATAATATTTGAAATTTAAAATTTTTTATTTTTGTTTGAAATATAAGGTCGAACAAGAAATCTTGTTTTCAATTTTTACTTCCTTTGAACTTAGAGGGAATTATTTCGGAAAACAATCACGTAAGATTGGAAAAAATCTCCTACAATCCGAAAATGTTTATTAATAATTTATATTTATATGAATATTGTTTTAAGTTAAAAATTATTTAAAAGAAGAAATTAATATTGTTATAATATGACTTAAACGATAAAATATTCTGAAATAAACAAAACTAGTAGTATGGAACATAAAAAATATAATGTTTATATGACTTTTTGCCAGTATCTTTCCTAAGTCGGAAAGTAGGGGGCTCCCTTTTAGCGCGAGAGCGTATTACCTTGAGCCGGCCGTGCCTAGATGGAATATAAAGTTTAAGCTTCTTGCGAGTGATTCATTTTCATTTGCTTACAACATTTTTATTCGAACATTAGAGACCTGAAAACATGTATTTCCGGTCGTAATACTTCCTGTTTACTAATGGAATAAGACAAATCAAAAATTTTTAATACTATAACTTCGTTTTTGTTTATTAGACTTAAAAAAAACTTTTACAAAATATGATAGTTGAAATGACAAAAAGTCTTGATGTGTAATATGTATAAAACACTTTATTACACAGTATCGAGCTTTCGACCGGGGAGCCAGAACACTCTCAGGCAGTTTGTATCTACACAGGAATGACAAAACAATATGATCGAAACCGAATTCGACAACACAAATATGATGATGTTAAAAGAAAAAAAGACAAAACACCTCTCTCTCTCAACACATTACAAAAACTGGACACAATTGTGACTTTAGTAAAACTACAATAGTTGATAAAAAAAATGATTCACAAAAAAGAAAATTGATAGAAATGATCCACAGAATAGAAACATAGAATAACTATCAATTTTAAAACAGATAATTGCTGATCTTAATGCCATATATTATACAAATTTATTGAAATAATGATACCGCTTGTTTTCCTATACACGGGTAAAAGTATGAACATAACCTATCAAACTGTAACCTGCTATGTTGTTCTAATCTAGTTGTGTTATCTTGAAAATGGCTCCCAGGTGGAATGCTCGATACTGTATAATTAAGTGTGCTATACATATTATATATCGGAAATTTTTGTCATTTAATTTCAACTACCATATTTTGTAAAAAATGTTTTATTTAATTAAATCAATATTCTTGATAAACACTTTTGAATTATAACTTATACAAATATGCGATATTAATATGAAACATCTAATCATAATACATTGATGTAAATATACAGTATTGGAAATATCATGCTTCTTATCACTGCCACGTAATGAGCCCACAAACATTTATACTATACGATTTGTACAAGCCTAAGCGATTTTTGGTTCGACATGATTGACTATCAATTTCAGCAACAATTTCCGACGAATTTTTAAGTGGATGTTCCTATAAATATGACACAGTTGAAATGAGTCTTATAAAACAGTTTTCAAAAATACAATAAATCTTTGAACAGAAGTTAAAATAAAGGGAATCTTAAAGTTTTTAAAAAAAAACTTTTGATAGAAGTGAGGTAAAAAAAATCAACAGTCTCTTAAGAGCAGTGTACAGTATCAAGAAGGTTATCTTCTAGTCAGTCGTTCACTCAATCGCAATAATGCTCCTTACTGAAAAGTTCGCTAAGTAACAACGTAAGTAATATGTATCTCTCTTTCTTTCTTTAACATTACAACTGCAATCTCCTTGGAAATGAATAACAACAGCAAGTTAAACAGAAAAAATTTACTCGCTTATAATTGGTTATATAAATTCACATGCCCTCTCTCTCTCTGATGAATGTAATTAAAACAAGTTAAATAATACTTTCTTAAACAAAAATTTACACAATAAAATTTTTATATAAAGTTTATTTATCTTTCGATTCCAATAAACATTTTATATTAAGAAATAAACATCTAAATATCGATTCGAATTGTTGAAGATAAACATATTCTCTAAATATAATTCGCTTGAGTTCTAATAACCCTAGCATAAATAATGCCCTAACTTAAATAAATAAATATAAAGATGGTGGAGAAAAAGTACCAGCCTCTCCCAACCCAGGGGCAGGTAGAAAAGTGAGATTATATGGTAGGACCAGAAGTGTGCACTGCATTGATCAAAGCTCATATAATAGTTGTTGTGGTGGCTCATATAATATTTGAAATTTAAAACTCACACATACCGAAGAATTACCTAAAATCAATTTATGGGGGGGGCGAATGTTTCAAAAAAGTGAAAGGTTTTTATCAATGCACTTAGTATTCCGCATTCCAAGTTTAAAAAAAATCGTTATAGTCGATTTTCGAGAAAATTAAAAAAAACCTATTCTGTAAAGTCAAACTTCTGTTCAACCGTTTTTTTTTTCAAATTTTGAATTCTAGCAGCAGCAATGCTTCTAAATTAAAGTTAATATTATATGGGTGTTTGAAGCATAACATGTATTGGGAGTGGTACTTTAGTGGAAAGCTTAACGCTACTATTCCCATACAATCCTGCGAAAAAAAAATCTGGTGTGAAACACTCACACAACTATCTCTTACTCC
Source organism: Triatoma infestans (assembly GCA_011037195.1). Lineage (NCBI taxonomy): Eukaryota > Metazoa > Arthropoda > Insecta > Hemiptera > Reduviidae > Triatoma > Triatoma infestans. Next base: position 16,935 of record JAAEAF010000061.1, read on the forward strand.
TGTTCTCAAAATTACAATTAACAAATGTTATATTTTGTGTACCAAATATAATGAAATTGGTCGAAAACTGAAAAAGCTGTTCAGTAAAAGCGTACTTCCGGCTTACTAATTTTCTTAATACTTGGAATTTTGGCCATCTATTTATTTCTAATTAATTTTGTTTGGATGATAGAATTATATAATTAACTATGATACCACTTTAGAGGAAGCTGCAATCCCACCCCTCCCCTAAAAGTGCCATTACATGAATTTTTCCAGAGAAATGTTTTAAATAAATGATATAGATCTTTGCATTTTTAATTTATATATGAAGTTTCAAGAAAATCGTCGGAGCCATTTTTGAGAAAATCGCGAAAAAGTGATAAAATCATTTTTCAATCTCGGAATTTCAACAACATATTTAATTTTAATTAACATTATTTAGATGGTAGAATTGTCTAATAAACTGAAATAGCAGTTAAGATGAAAACTTAACCCCACCCCCTCCCCCAGAAGTGCCCTTAAGTGAATTTTCCCAGAGAAATGTTTCAAATAAAAATTGTAGCTCTTTGTATGTGTAGTTGATTTACGAAGTTTAAAGCAAATCGTTGGAGCCATTTTTGAGAAAATCGCAAAAATGTAAAAAAAAAAAAAACTAGTAATGTGGCACTTCTGGTGTTGAATTTTGACAGATAACGTACCGTCAGATCCTATGGTGATACCTAAACGTAATATCAAGTTTCAATTTTGTACGGTTTTTCGTTTTTGTGCTATGCTGTTCACATACACACAGACACATACACACAGACACATACTCACAGACACACACACACAGACCATTTGCTAAAAGCCACTTTTTTGGACTCAGGAGACCTCTCAAAACGGATATTTCCGGTGAAAACTCAATATCGAAAATTTAACACGATTACAATACTTCCTCTTACTAGAAGTAAGAGAAAGTAAAAAAATATAAGAATAATACGAAGATTAAAGAAAATCGTAGAAAAGTGAAAAGAAAAAGAAAAACCTTTCAGTAAAATCACATAGAAAAGTGGCATTTCCGGTTGATGGATTTTGCAAGAAACCATCGTGTCAGAAGCGATGGTATAACCTAAACGAAATACCAAGTTTGAACTACCTGCGATTTTTCGTTTTTAATATATTTTGTTCATATATGCATTATACATAATATTGGTAGGTATATATATATATATATACTATTCGCTAAATACATTTTTTTTCATATTCACGCTACCCTATAATTATGTATTTCCGGAGAAAACTCAATTTTAAAAATGTGACAAGATCGTAACACTTCCTGTTACTAGGGAGGGAGTAAGGGAATGTAAAAATGTCTACTTATTTTAGCAAGTTGAAAAAAACTGTCAGAGCTGTTTAAAAATCGCGATAAACGTTGTCCTAAAAACATGTATATATAATAATAATATTACACAACATATAATTAATATAGAGAGAGATAATTAAAAGAACTCAACTTTCCGTCTCATGATTTTACTACAAACGTTTCTCAAATGCAGGCACAATTTAACAGCCCATTAAAGGATATCTATTGCAAAAATAACAAATACCCATTTCTAATGTTTAATTTTTGTATTCGTAGGACAAAAAAAAAAATTTAAGAGAGAAGGGGCACACTTCAATGTCAGATAATATTGCTGTATTTTTTTTTTCTAATTATATTATTGAAATTATTGTTTACAATAACTCCAAATGAAGAAATGAATTCACATTAAAAACATCATAAAAAACAAATTGAACTCATGAATGTTTGCAGTCCACTAATGAATGTTCCTTTTTTAATGATTTGTTTAGTTTAAAAACTAACAAATAAAATTAACCTCGGTAATTTTCCAAACCTAAAAATATCATCCTTAAATAGCTAACAATTAAAAAAACATTTTTATTTATTTTAAATTTTACAAATTAATTATAAGTAATATATATATATATATATATATTTTGTAATTTTTACTTTCTCCTACTCCTAGTAAGAGGAAGTATTGTAATCGTGTTAAATTTTCAATATCGAGTTTTCACCGGAAATATCCGTTTTGAGTTCAAAAAAGTAGTTTTTAGAGTTTAAAAAAGTGGTTTTTAGAAAATGGTCTGTGTGTATATGTGTGTGTGTACGTATGTATGTATGTGAACAGCATAGCTCTAAAATGAAAAACCGTAGAAAGTTGAAACTTGATATTCCGTTTAGGTATCACCATGGGATCTGACAGTACGTTATCTGTCAAAATTCCTCAACCGGAATTTAGTACTACTTTACTAAATTTTTTTGTTCACTTTTTTGCAATTTTCTCAAAAATGGCACCAACGATTTTCTTTAAACTTGGTGTATCAACTACACTTACAAAGATCTACAATTTTTATTTAAAACGTTTCTCCATCAATATGCATTTAAGGGCACTTTCAGAGGAGGGGGTAGTGGGTTGTCCCCTAAAGTGCTATTTCAGTTTACTATACAATTCTATCAGCTAAACTTTATCAATTAGAATTAAATGCGTTTTTGAAATTCTGAGTTTTAAAAAAAAATCGGATGATCGAAAATGCGTTTTTACTAAAATGTATTTTTCAGTTTTCTGGTATTTTTTTTTTTTACTTTCTTGTAGTTTTCTCAAAAATGGCTCCGACGATTTTCTTTAAACATGGTATATGAACTACACATTTAAAGATCTACCACTTTTATTTAAAATATTTCTCTAGAAAAATTCATTTAAGGGCACTTTTGGGGGAGGAATGGGTTTAGGTTTCCTCTACAGTGATATCATAGTTGATTATACAATTCTATCATCCAAACAAAATTAATTAGAAATAAATAGATGGCCCAAAATTCCGAGTTTTAAAAAAATTAGTAAACCGGAAGTGCGCTTTTACTGAACAGTTTTTTTTTCAGTTTCCGACGAATTTCATTAAATTTCGTACACAATTTATAACATTTGTCAATTGTAATTTTGAGAACTGGAGTAAGAGAAAGTTGTGTGAGTGTTTCACACCAGATTTTTTTTTGTACTTTCTCTTTGATGCTTAAAAAGTTGTCACTGATTTCCCTGATAAAGTTTCGAAATTTTGTTTTCTCCGGAAATATGAGTTTTGAGATCTTCTGAATAATTTTTTTCAAACGAAAAGAGATATGTTTTAGCGATGAGGTATTTGGGTGTGTGTGTGTGTGTGTGTGTGTGGGCAAAGAACGGATCACAGGAAGTTCAAACTTTATTTCATTGATATTTCGTTTTTCACTTACTGATATGAAAGTTTCAGGCAAAGTCTATCGACCGGAAGTGGGAGTTCTTTAACACTTTTCTTTAAACTTCGTATACTATCTATAAACATAAATATCTCTTACATTAATTTATTTGAAACATTTTTCAGGGAAAATTGATTTTTTTGGGGGAGTTGGAGGGTTCTGAGGTAACGATCAAGTTATGCTTTCCTCTAAAGTGCCACTTCAGTACAATGTATGGTTTTTATCACCTACCTGTATAATATTAAATTAAATTGAAAGCACTTCTAAAATTTCAAATTTGAAGTGCCTATTTATATAGAGCAGGTTTCTATATAGAGAAGTTATTTTATAGAGAATTTCTGGGGCAATCTATGAGTTACGCGAAAACTTTAACAAGTTTTGTGAGGCTTATCACAGATGGCGCTGCCATACATTTGTATTCACATTCAGAGGTACTGTCTATCCCTTAAGTATAATTCCTCCAAGATTTTATATTTATATCATGACGGGGTAACGATTAAATTTCCAAATTTGTAAAAAAAATTGTCAATTTGTATTCGGCAGTTGTAGATTTGCAGTATGACAAAGTGGTGTCAACTAACATATCAGAGTTTTAGAGTAAATAGCAAAATGAATGAAATGCCACGTTTTACTTGACGTCATACAGTCAGTTTTTTTTTTTTTGCATACATGTTATAATCATCAAAATACCAAGTATCATAGCACTTAAAAATAATTATACCTAGGATGTAACCAAAGTCTGTGCGGTTTTTTTTCTCTTCTTAATCCTCAATCAGTACACTTTACTAAAAGTTACTTTCCTAAACACTATTTTACCACAAGTTTCTTACTAAGTGCCTCTTTTACTTTCAATTTATGCCTGTATCAGCTTGTGGAAAGATCTAGGCCGATTCAAGAACTGACAAATTTTATAGTTTGTGTACCGAATTTAATAAAATTCATCGAAAACTGAAAAAACTGTCCAGTAAAACCGCACTTCCGGTTTACTAATTTTCTTGAAACTCGGAATTTTGGCCATCTATTTATTTCTAATTAATTTTGTTTGGATGATAGAATTGTATAATCAACTATGATAGTATTTTATAGAAAAACATAACTCCACCCCTTCCCTAAAAGTGCCCTTAAATGAATGTTCCTAGAGAAATATTTCAAGTAAAAGCTGTAGATCTTTGGATGCGTAGTTTATGTAAAAAGTTTCAAGAAAATCATCGGAGCCATTTTTGAGAAAATCGCGAAAAAGTGAAAAAAACCATTAAGTAAAGTGGTAAAGTAAACGCACTTCCGGTTATGCGATTTATTTCAAACTTGGAATTTCAACAATATATTTAATTCTAATTAACATTATTTAGATGAACGAATTGTCCAATAAACTGAAATAGCACTTTAGATGAAAACCTAACCCCACCCCTCCCCAAAAAGTGCCCTTAAATGAATTTTCCCAGAGAAATGTTTCACAAATAAAAGTTGTAGTTGTAATACCAATTTAAAGAAAATCGCAAAAAAGTAAAAAAAACAACAACTAGTAAAGTGTACTTCCGGGTTAGGAATTTTGACAGATAGCGTACTGTAGGTCCCATGGTGAACCTAACGGAATATCAAGTATGAACTTTCTACGATTTTTCGTTTTTGAGCTATGCTGTTCACATACATACACACACACACACAGACCATTCGCTAAAAACCACTTTTTTGGACTCAGGGGGGACCTCAAAACGGATATTTCCGGTGAATACTCGATATCGAAAATTTGACACGATTACAATACTTCCACTTACTAGGAGTAAGAGAAAGTAAAAAGTCATTTTAGTGATTCTTCACCAGTGATTTATTTTTTACAATCACTCTGTAAAATAATTCGTAAATTATTTATTCATTTTTAAATCAGTAAAAAGAAAAAAAAAAAAATCTATTTATTCCAATTTATTATATCAGAAAATATTTTTATTGTTTATTTTAATAATAAACAAAAACAAACAAACAAAAAATCAAATCTATTCTTGGAATCTATTACATTATCTACGGGTCTATCGTGTGTTTTCCCAATAAACTAAGAACAAATGAAAGTTTCAGAACAATAGTTTTGAAATGAGAACATAACGTAGAAGGCCTTTGGGAATTTCTGAAGAACAGTTTTGAGTCAGTAAATAAGAATACAAATATGAATAAGTAAAATAGATAAGAAAAGGGAAGATTAAATGGATTAATTATCAAAATTTATAATTGTATCCATTGTTTCTTTCATGTATATAAAGCAAGAAAATATTGTAATTCTGTTGGTCGATTCACTATTGAAATAATTCACTAATTAAAATTGTTCCACGTGTATTTATGATAAAGAAGTTTATATGAGTGTATAAAATTTTTAGTCTTCACTGTTCATACATTTGCAAACACAAATAAATAATAAAACTAATAAATGAATTTAGTGTTTAGGCATAATTAGAAACATCGTCTCCAATTTTAATTCAATATTCTGATTGGAATTGTCACACTTATCTTTCTCTTTATTTAATATCATTACTGATAAAACAACTTATAAATTGCATTCAATTACTGCAATCATATAATATTTCAATAGGGCTTTTTTTCCCCCCCCAATATTGACTCAGTTCCCAGTATCATGGAATGAGGTTTGAATATTTCTATTAGGTAATCTTATTTGAACCTGGGAAATTGCTATTTTTGAACGTATTTATTATTGACGGTAATTCAATTAATTGAATGTTAAGATCTAAGAATCGGTTATGAAACAGAAGAAAACGTGCAGAGGTAAAAACAACCCTTGGGAGGTAAAACTGTTTTATATATTTACACATAAATTATTTTTAAATATTAAATTATCGAGTTAGTTGACTTCGGTAAATTTTACCACCTTTATATTGGTATCTATGGAAACTAAAATTTAATTATAACTATACAATTATTAATGTTATTTATGTTGTTCAAGGAAATTAATAATTTCAGTCCTTGATTTATAGAAGTTGTGATGGTTCCTTAGGTTTATATGATTATGATTATTATTATTATTATTATTTTATATATATATATAAAATGTATGTGTTTGTGAGTGTAGTATATTAACCACGTTTAGTTTAAGTTATGTTTTGATTAATCTTTATTCAATCACCGTTTCTTCTATTTCCGACATTTTTATATTAATACAAACTGAACATTTTATTAAAGTGACAATTTGGGGGAGGGAAGCTCTATTAACGTTCCAAAAACCCCCACCCAAAAAAATATTTTTTTTAAAAAACTACTGAAAAAAAAAATCGCAATAAATTCGCAGTATTTCTGGAAAGCGTATTTTGATGGAAATGTTCGTGTCAGTTGCCAATGATGGGTCCCTAATTAGAATATCTAGAGACTAATATAGCTTTCTGCGATTTTTTTTTTCTTGGAGGGAATATTTTGATTGTAGGCTGATACTCGCACGCACAGACAGACGAGTTACACACTCACACACAAGCACAATTCTTTAATAAAGAAACATTTCTTTCAGGGACCTAAAAACATGTATACCATCGAAAAGAATCAAGTTAGCAAGACACAAGCGATTCTTGCTCTTACTAACAGTAAAAATGAAGAAGAGAAAGTAAAAAAAACTCTGATGTGAACCACTCACACAACTTTCTCTTACTCCAGTTCTGAAAATTATAATTGACAAATTTTATAGTTTTTTTGTACCAAATTTTATGCAATTCGTCGAAAACGGAAAAAAAAACTGTTCAGTAAAAGCGCACTTCCGGGTTACTAATTTTCTTGACACTCAGAATGTTGACCATCTATTTATTTCTAATTAAGTTTGTTTGGATGATAGAATTTGTACAATCAACTATGATAACACTTTAGAAAAAAACATAACCCCTGCCCTCCCCTAAAAGTGCCCCTTAAATGAATTTTCCTAGAGAAATGTTTTAAATAAAAGTTTTAGATCATTGTATGTGTAGCTTATATTGGAAGTTTCAAGAAAATCGTTGAGAGTTATTTTTTAAAAAATCGCAAAAAATTGAAAAACCATTTAGTAAAGTGGTAAAGTAAACGTACTTCCGGTTATGCGATTTATTTCAAACTCGAAATTTCAACAACATATTTAATTCTAATTAACATTATTTAGATGACAGAATTGTATAATAAACTGAAATAGCACTTTAGAGGAAGCCTTAACCCCACAACTTTATTTCCCCAGGGTTTTGACTTTAAGGGGAATAAATTCGAAAAGATGCTTGATGATAAATTTTGATCCGGAGAAAAATAAGCGATCACTTTTAAATACCGGCAAGTTTTATTGCTAATATAATAAAATATAAAAACTTTTTTTATTTTTTAATGCAATAAATATAAATTAAAAAAAAGTAAAAATAGGGCACAACATCTGGCAGTACTTAAATTAATAATAGGCATTAATAAAAGGTAAATAAAAACATTGTATCAAACAGCGGTAATATCATGCATGGCTAATTTTGCTAAATATCCTTGGATACGGTTACAGGCTAGTTTTTATAATTTAGACAGAAAAATTAGAATCATTAGCCAAAATGTGATACTAAATAAAGAAATAAAGATACAATAAAATTAATAAAGTACCTTGTCTTCAATGGCATCCATCTAATCATGTTAATAATTTTTTGTTGAACGAAATAAAAAGATAAATTCTAATGTATTGATGAAATGACAGCTTCCTTTCTATCATACATACCGAACATAAATAAATAAATAAGTTAAAATAATAATGACTATAAATTATAGATAGGAAATGGTGAATAAATTGTTTAACACGAACTACATTCCACACAAGCAATTGACGAATAACTACTACAATCTGCCCGCTTTACCTTTCTGTCAGCTTTCCCTTTTACTCATATAGTAGTAGGGGGGAGATATTCAGAAGTGGAGGGAACAGTACTATTACTTCCAATTTATTTCCTTTCATTTTTAAATAAATATTTAAAAAAAAAAAAAATTTAAAAAATTCTGGTGTGTTCCATTCATTCAACATTCTCTTCTGGCAGATTGAGAATGTATACAGATTTTCTCAGAAGACCCAAAAATCAATACGACCGGAAAAATATTAAGATATTATATGTAAAGTTTAATGAAAATCGTCTGAGCTGTTTTCAAGAAAAATATGATAAACTGAATAAAAAAAAAATGAAACGTTCAGTAAAGCCGCACTTCCGGTTGATGAATTTTGCCAAAATCTTCCGTGTCTGATACGGTGGTAGTGTCTAAAACAGAATACTAAGGGTTGATCTTTCTGCGACTTTTCATTTTTGAGATATTCTGTTAAGGACACACACACCACACCCACACACACACAAAGACCATACGCTAAAAACATTTTTTTTTCGTATTTAGGGGACCCCACAATATGTATTTCCGGTTAAAAAATAATTTCGAAAATCTAGTCCAATCAAAATATTTCCTTAAATTTTGATTTTTTTCTTAAATATTGATATTTTTATTAAATGTTTAGTTATACTTTTTACTCCCCCCCACCAGATAATATGGTGAAACTGAAATTGCCTATAGCCCTAAGAAAAAAAGGTTCATGTCGTAACTATTTTAGAATTAATTCACAGAATTAATTTTTTACACTCTCTTGCTGGGCTGGTAGGTAGGAGGAAGTATATTGCGATTGTGTTAAATTTTCGTAATATTGAATTTTCACCGAAAATACCTGTTTTGAGGTCTCCTGAGACCGAAAAAAAAGTTTTTTTTTTAGGAAATTGTGTATTTGTGTGTGCCAGCATAACTCAACATATTGAACATAACCTTATAACCTTCCCCACATATATACAACCAACAAGTGTGAGTCTACAGAAAAATTTCGTTGAAGTGAACTCTCTACACGAACTTGGTGAATTTGCTCTGACGATGGATGAATATCCGAAACCTGTCAGGAACATAACTAATATGCGTGCTACGACGGATAAAATACCGGATGTTATCCAGCACTGCGCACCCAGCCACATTTTCAATCAACAAATAAAATTGCCAAAGTTCAAACTTGATATTTTGTTTAAGTATTATCAGGAGCCCCCCCCCCCCCACACCCAAACCGACAATGAGGTTTTAATCAAAATTATCAACCAGATGTACCACTTTACTTAATAAATTTTTCAGTTTCTCAAAAATGGTTCGAACGATTTTCATTAAACTAAACTTTGTATAAAAATTTCATGTAAGTCTATGATTTTTATCTGAAACTTTTTTTTGGATAATTTTCATTTTAGAGTGGTGGGGGAAAGTTTATGCTTACCTCTAAAATGCGGTTTCAGTTTAAATTTCAGTTTCAAATTGTATAAATTATTCATTAGAAATAAATGTTTTTGCAAAAATTCAAAGGTTTGAAGAAAATCGGTCGACCGGAAGTAAAACCTTAAAACAGTCTTCTGTGTCTACTTCAGGTGTCTGCGATTTTCTTCATAAAAACCACCAATGGGTTTCATTAAATTACAACTGTGTAAATTGATGTAAGAAAAAGTCGTATGAATGTTTTTAAATCAGATTTCTCGAAAAATAAAAAAAGTCAAATAAACTTTATACGATTTATATTTTTATGACACTTTGTATTATCCTCACGCGTTAGTCTAGTGAGTAAGCGCACTCGCCTTTCGTGCGAGAATTCAGAGTTCGATTCCCGTGAGGGCAAAGTCGGTGTTGACTCAAGCATCGTGATACAAAGTGGGAAGCTACTGTTTGTAGCGCTCTAGGTAGTGAAGGCCGGAACTAAGCGTGTGGTGCTTACCACACGCCTCCCGATTCAAATCGCCGGTCTGGCAAGGCCTGGCCCTTCATGGGCTGTTGCGCCATAAGGTTTATGAAAGTTTGTATTACTAAGTATTCCAAGTTTAAAGAAATATATTGAAACCTTTTAGAAGAAAATGTGAAAAACCCATTATGTAAAATCACTTTTGCAGTGACTGATTTCCTCAAGGAGGAAAGTAGCACCCGCCCCCCAAAAAACCCTCCAAAAAGTCATGTTTTCCAATTGAAATAAAAAAAATCATTCCAACAAACACAAAAAATTCTTAAAGTGAACATTTGCGAATAAATCGTTAAAACTGTACAGAAAACATTCTCTTTAATCGGATTTTGCTTGAAACATTATTTCACAGATAATAAGAATAGTACCTAAATGGAGTATCAAGTTTACCGGTTTTGAAATTGCTTGGATTTTATTTATATAAGGTTCAAGCAAGTGAGTAAAGGCACAAATGGTTATAGTTTTAATATATATATTTTTAGTATTGCTGAGAATGGGGCCTCATTAGGCCGAAACGTCCACTTTTCTAATGCTAGAAAATTAGGAGATATAGTCACTAATTTGTTTTATTATTATTACTAATAGTAATAATAATATAAGAAGTTCAAAACAATATGTTCTAATCTAGATTGTAAGCAAACAAACAATCTTTTTGATTTATTAAACAATTAAACCATCTATCTCATTTTGTTGTCACAAATAATAATGATTGATCTGTCAACGATCCATTTTACAATTATCACTAACTGATAATTCAATTGTAAATAATTCAATTCACTCTAGAGAAATCTACATTCTTACAGAATTTCCGGTCATAAAAATAAATAATAGAAACAATCAATACCTTTTTACCTTCCACAGTATTTCACCTAACAATAGAACTTTTATTTTTCACTATTTTTCACCATATATTAAAATATGGCATTAAACTAAAATTAAATTAAATTAAAATATGACATTAAGTAACTAAATACTCAAATAAAACAACAACACATTCAATGGCACGAAATTAAATTATATTCTTGTGGTAAAAGTAACAGTTCTTAATGGTATCCTTGAATTATAATAGTATTATATCTTTCTTCGCAATAAAATGGTTATAATAAAATAAAATCTGGTCTGAAACATTTACACGACTTTATCTCACAACTGTTAATATAATTTACATTTCAAAATTTATTCATTTGTTTAATATAAATGTAGAGATGGTGTGGGAAGAATATTACATGGTAGTCCAGTAAAGAGCGCCAAATAACAAGGAATCAAACTCATAAAACATCTTAAATTTAACGCTACAAATTCCATGAACTACCTAAAATCAAAATGTTACAAATAAAGTTTTGTTCCCCCAGGACAGCACCCCCCAAACCGTTCAACACCCAAGAAAAAGTTTCAAAGGCTATAAGTATTTACATATATGTGTAGATTACAAAGTTTAAAGAAAATCGATGGATTCGTTTCCACAAAGAAAACCGACAAAAACACAAAAAAGAAAACTTCAGTAAGTCTCACTTTTCCGGCTGATGGAGATTTTGCTGAAAAACTTTCCTGTCAGATGCGGTAGTAGTATAACTAAACGGAATACTAAGTTTAAGCTTCCTGTGTTTTTTCGTTTTTGTTCAAACACACACACACACAATGACCATTCGTTAAAAATATTTTTTCTTTCTCAGGAGACCTAAAAAAATGTACGTGGGTCATTCAATAAGTTACGAGACAAATCGCTGTAGCTCAAAAACGATTTATTAAATACAAAACTTTGGCTACTTTTCAACATAGTCCCCAGCAACATTTATACACATGCCCCATCATTCTTCTAATTTGTGTGTGCCTGGCATAAAATTCTTTGGGATGATTTCAAAGCCACTTTTGCACCTGATTTTTAACTTCTTAAGTGGATTGAAAATGCTTCCAACATAGAGCCTCTTTAACGGGTCCACACAAATGGAAGTCAGATGGTGCGAAATCGGGGCTCTAGGGGGAATATAGAAGGATCTCCCACCCCACTTTCCTTGTGGGCGTCCGTGAGTTATCTTAGAACCCATCTTGCACAAGTTTTCTTGTTCTGCAGCTTACTTGTTATGGACAGTCCCAACACTCGCGTGCACTTCTTCAGCTATCAGTTCAATAGTAATACGCCTGTTGTCCTGAATTAACGCGTTAATGCGAGATTCGCGGGAGGAAGTTGCAACTTCAACTGGTCGTCCACTTCGTTATTCGTCAATAACACATACATTGTTCTAGACACTTCTAAACTGTTCTACCCATTTGTAAACGTTCGAATGAATCAAACAACTATTCCCATATACTTTCAACATTCTTTCGTGGATTTCACTACCTGTGATACCCTCTGCAACTAAAACTCTAATCACTGAGCATTGTTCTTCCGAAGTACAATGCTCGAGCGGCCTCGCCACTGTTAACTAAATACATTTGAGGCTATGCTTATCAAATACTCTCGAACAGCTGATGAGAAATTAAGTACAAGGATGCCAACTTGACTATTGTGATGCACTGAAACTATTGTATTGATTCAAACCATTTGTGAGCTACAGCGATTTGCCTCGTTACTTATAGAATGACCCTCGTATTTCCGGTGAAAATTCAAGCGATAAATAATATGCCTCATTAAAAATTATAAACCTTTTACATCAGTGAGCTTTAAAAAAATATCTGATGTGGACACAAATATTATATACTAAAGATATTATTGAACCGTACATATTAATGCAGTGGCTTGTAGGGGAAAGCTAACGTTGCAGGGGAATAAACAAAAGCTACATATATGTAATAAATGTAAGATTTTTAAATAATGTCGATTTCAAGAAAAATCGCGTAGACCATTCATTTTTATTAAGAAATTAAAGGATCGAATTTTGACCAAAACTTCGTGTCAGAACCGATAGGTGGTACCCTAAACCGTAATGTCAAGTTTCAGCTTTCTACCAGTTTTCGTTTTTTTAAGATAATTTTGTTTTCTCATACTCACACACAAAATTACTAGAAACAACGTTTTTTGTAATTGAATACCAAAATTTATTGTTATTAGTAATTTTGATTATTATTTATGTTTTTAAACTCTTATCGAAATTGACAAAGTTTTACATGATAATAATAAATAAAGGTGACAACAAAATTCTGACAATGACAGAGTAACTTATTCAAATACAATGAATAGTGATAAAATATATTTTTTCTGGAATCGTTGAATAATGTGACTTTTTTTTATATATAGCACTACAAAGGAAGGGAATAGCTAAGTGGATAGCGTACTGGACTCCCACGCGGAGGACCGTGGTTCGCCAGCTGTGCTACCCTTAAGATTTTTTCTTCCTAGAAGCCTCTACAGCTCACTGTCCGTTGAGGGACAGTGTTATCTGTAATGAGGAAACACTGTCCGGCGGCCAGCAGGGCACTGAAGAGGCTCCGGGCGCCAATGACCATAGATGTTGACGCGCCTTAAATTAAAAAAAAAAATAGCACTACAGCCCAGGGAAGGCCCTGGCTTCTTCAGCAATTTTACCCCAACCATTTCTATCTTTCGCTTTTAATCTCGATCTTTTTACTCCAAGTATTCTCAAATCCTCCTCTATTTCATCAACCTATCTTTTACTCGGTCTCCCGATCTTTCTCCTACCTTCCGGCCGGCCTTCATATAACTTCCTTATACTCCTGCTTTCGTCCATTCTCTCGACATGACCTAGCCAGTCTAACCTTTTTTCTTTTATTTCTGCTACTAGGAGCAGCATACAATGCACCGATTTCAGAATTTTTCCTAATTTTCAAAACCTCGTTCTCGTATTTGGGACTGAATATTCTTCTCGCGATTTTTCTCTCCCAAATCCTTAGCATGTTCATTTCGATCTGTGATATCCATACAACAGTTTTATAAATTGTGATTTTGTGTTTTTAAGGGATTTCAGAATGTTATTTAATGCGAAACAGCATCGACTTCCCGCAGCTAACTTTTCTTTAATTTTGCTTTTAACATCCCATAGTTGTGTAAATATGGCGCCTGGGTGCTTAAAAGTTCTGATATTTTTAAACGATATGCCACTAGTTGTTATGGTGGTTTGGTTCCGCAGAGCTGGAAAGCATCAGAGACATTTTCCCAGGTAGCCTACTTCATTTTGTGCAATTCTGTGATATCACACTGTCTGACAAACGCATCCTGAAGATGGGCGAATGCCCGAAACCGGTCGATGACCACAAAATGAAGCAGGCTACCTCGGAAAATGTCTCTGATGATATGCCACTAATCTGCACCGTTGAGACTGACATATACGACCGAAATGTAAGTTGAGGACAACATATACTCGGTGATTTGAGTAATTCAGTTGAAAACCCACTAACTCTGCACTTCTTCCTAGTTGTTCAAAACAGTCTTCTAAGGCCCGGAATGTCCTTTCGATCAGAACCTCATCGTCAGCATATGCTAGAAAGTGCTGGATCGATTGAAAATCGTACCGCTTGGATTTATATCAACGCTCCAAATAACTTTTTCTAGCCTGAGATTGAACAAGATCGTGGACAGAACATCACCTTGTCTGAGGCCTCTAACTATATGTGACGATTATTAGACTAAATTTAGTGAAGATGAAGAAAGTTCAACTTTCACACATAAGTGAGCTATACACTACTTTCTCACTAATGTGAGAAAATTTCACTAATGTGAAAAATTATCAATATTTAACTCTAATTAGCCCGACATCTAGCGGCAATAGCGAAAACAAGATAAAAAAAAATCCCAGATACAACGAAACAGGTTATAGAGAGAGGGACTATTTAACATGACTTAAAATATATTCTCAGTAATTGCACCTTTTCATATTTTTTTTATATTCATATAAAATTGAGAACCAATTTAATAAGATGGTAGAAAAAATCTAATATTTAACTCGCTAAAGAAGTATTTCTCTCACTCACTCTCTCTCTCTCTCTCTCTGGTGTGTAACTCGGACTGACGGATCTACCCAGGTCGTATGAGTTAAGTATTTCTTTTTTCTTTTTTTTTTTTAATTTAAGGCGCGTCAACATCTACGGTCATTGTCGCCCGGAGCCGTCTAAGTGCACTGCCGTTCTCCGAACAGTGTTCTCTCGGTACAGACAACACTGTCCATCACCGGACAGTAAGCTGTAGAGGCTCAAAAAAAAAAAAATCTAATGGTGGCCACAGCTGGACTCGAACCCGGGTCCTCCGCGTGGGAGTCCAGGACGTTAACCACTTAGCTATTCCCTTCCCTAATGGTTAAGTTTAATACTATATATTAGGATATATTTCAATAAACTTCCATGGGATCAGAAAGTAAGTTATCTATCAAAAATTCCTAAACCGAAAGTACCACTTTACTAAATGATTTTTTTTTTCAAATTTTCGAACATTTTTCGAAAATTTTCGCGATTTTTTCGAACATTGCTCCAACATGCTAAGGGTTTGGGAGAGAAAAAAATCGCTCCAACGTTAGCTTTCCCCTACAGTGCCACTGCAGTAATATGTACAGTTCAACGATATCTTTAGTATATAATGTTTGTGTGAATGTTCCACATCAGATAATTATTTTTTTTGGAATAGCTCACTGATGTAAAAGGTTTATAATTTTTAATGTATTATTTATAAATGGTTTATAAATAATTAATGATATTAATTATAAATGATATTATTTATCGCTTGAATTTTCACCGGAAATACGAGGGTCATTCAGTAAGTAACGAGGCAAATCGCTGTAGTTCAGAAGTGGTTTGAATCAATACAATAGTTTTAGTGCACCACAATAGCCAAGTTGGCATCGTCCTTGTACTTAATTTCTCATCAGCTGTTCGAGAGTATTTGATAAGCAAAACCTCAAATATATTTAGTTAACAATGGCGAGGCCGCTCGAGCATTGCACCTCGGAAGAACAATGCTCAGTGATTAGAGTTTTAGTTGCAGAAGGTATCACAGGTAGTGCAATCCACGAAAGAATGTTGAAAGTATATCAGAATAATTGTTTGATTCATTAGAACGTTTACAAATGGGTAGAACGTTTAGAAGTGGCTAGAACAGTGTATGTGTTTGTGACGAATAACGAAGTGGACGACCAGTTTAAGTTGCAACTTCCTCCCGCGATCTCAGGACCACAGGCGTATTACTATTGAACTGATAGCTGAAGAAGTGCACGCGAGTGTTGGCGCTAAACTTGGAATATCATCAATAAGACTATAATTTTTATTTGAAACATTTCTTTGGGAAAATTATTTAAAGCCAGTTTTTATCGGAGTGGTGGGGGTTATGTTTTCTCATAAAGTGCTATTTCCGTTTATTATACAATTGTAAGATGTAAATAATATAAATTTGAATTAAATATGCTGTCAAAATTCCGAGTTTGATGAAAATTGGTTGACCGGATATCTGGTTTTACTGAAAAGGTTTTCCAGTTTATCACGTGTTTCTCCATAAAAACATCGACGGATATGCTTTACATTTCATATACCTAGTATGAATATGGGTATCTATAAATTTCGTTTTTAACCTTTTCTCCGAGAAAGTTTATTTAAAGAAGTTTAGGGTGGGGATTATGCTTTTCTCAAACAAGTCATTTTAATAAATTTAGATTCTCCCTGAGATATTAAATTGAAGACAAGTAAACATTAAGTAAAAATGATAAGTTTGAAGAAAATTTCGTCAATTATAATTCTGTAAACTGCAATAATAGAAAGTCGCATGAGTCTGATGTTTCACACCAGATATTTTTTTTTTAGTTTTCAAATAATTAGCTAAATTTATTTTTATTCAAATAAGAGCATGTAATCATCAACTTTTTCTGATGTCTTATTAATTATCTTACTGATTAATATTACCTTGACCGTTAAAAAAAAAATAAATAAATAAAAGTTAAGTAATCAATTATCATTTTTTTATAAAAGAATAAATCTCAAGTGACATATCATATTACGTTTAATGCAATTTTCCTTGTCTAACCTATAAACTTACAAACTATAACAAATTTGAAAACTTTACTACACATTTGTTTGTAATTGGTGGGACCGTGCACTATATTATCTGGCACTTTAGAAGTAAGCTCTTAATAGAATTCACCCAGAACAATCATAAAATCTTTTTCTTTTTTTTTTTTACTCTAGTGCGAAACAAAGACTTTCCTTTGCTGTAATACTGCCAACTTATAAACTTTTACTAAATTTAACTGACATGAATATTATATATAGGTTGTTCCCAGGTAAAACCTTATAATTTCAGGGATCGATTTCTTGGGTGAGAACAAGAAGGAAAAAAAGTGTCCCCTAGATATGCGTACGGAAAAACATTAAACTTTATCGAAAAATATTGTAACGTTTTTCCCTCTGAACTAGCTACTGCAACTAGTTCTAGGTGGGTTCGTTTAGATAAAATACTCCAAAAACTTTCAATAAGAAAAACACCAATTTATTGTTTTACACAAAAAATTATAAACACAACACTTAATAATAATTAATTCACTGTTTAAACCACAAAAGTTCACTTTTTTTTACACATTTCAGAAACGTACACTTCGTTTGTAACAAGAAACTCTCTAAACTCTCTGTGGTCCCACTATTTATACCAGTGGAGAAGGGTATTCTAGAAGGTTATAGATTGTTCTAGAAAGGGCTAGAGCGCGCCACCAGCCACTGGTGAACTTGTAGTACCTGCTTTCTCTCCTAGATGGCTGCGTTACCAGTGGCTGCGTTACAATATATTAAAACCATCATTGTGGAGGAGAGAACTCTAAATCTAACGACACCAAAAAAGTAGATTTATCATCAGTTGTTCAAAAAATAAACGGCTTTAAAATATAAAAATTGCTACCTGAACATGCAACGGAATTTTGGTAAAAGCAACATTAATCCACTTTGGCAATGTGCTACAGCGGTTTAAGGGATTAGCGTATACGTTTTCTCTCATAATGGTTCTCTATAAAAAAAAATAAAAAAAATCCATTGTAATAAGATCAGGTAAGGGTGGGGGCCAATGTATAATTGGATCGAAACTATGTTTCGAGTATCATTTTGGTCAAACCAACTTCTGGGCCAAATCAGTCACTAGACTATCGTCCAGCTGTATCCACATATCTCTCCTAAAATCAAGAGAATGATTCAGTAATTCTTCTAAGTAAGTGTTGAAAATATCTACGTTGAAAGATGGAAATAGATAATGGGTGCACATCAAATAGCGGCCAATTAAACCAATCCAATCGTTCTGCTTAAATACATATTGAAATGTAAATTTACGAACCGTCCTGAGATTTTTTATGAGCCCGAATATGGGGGTTTCTTATATGAAATCTTTTCCTTGTAAAAGCAGCCTCATCCGACCATTGCAGTCTCAGGATCATCATTAGACTCATTTCAAAGCGAGTCACAAAAACTTCTTCTTCGTGCAAAATCTTGAGGAAGAAGCTCATGCACTTTTTGCTAATTGAATGGATGTTGACCCCCCATAGTTAGTGTTTTCCACATCGTATTTCATGAGATAACAAACCGTACCTCACTTCTCCATATACTCGTACTATTGGAAGGATCAACATTAAAATGCTGAATAACAGCTTCTGCCTTTTCATTGTTGACAAAAAACCAGAAGATGTGATGACCAGACAAACGCATCTGAAGAGGCTGAAAGCGCTGGAAAACACCCACAGTGTGGGTTCTTTGATCGGACAGGTCACCATTGCCCTCGCAAAAACCACAAATAAAAAATGTCAGCTATTCCGCGAAAATATTTGACGCATGATACGCAAACAGAACAAAATAAAACTAAAAGTATTGTGAATTCAGTATTAAAAATTAAGAAAAATAGAAACAAATTATAATGTAATTTAATTATTTTAAAGAAATATTTACCTTTCCATTAAAAAGTTCATATTCAAAATTAGAAATATCTAACCTAACACATAGTCAGTAGTTGAAAAATGAATGAACAAGCAAAATATTACACAATTTAGCTGCTGTTGGGTAGTATATTTTCAAAAAATGTATTAAGAACTATTTTAATTCCATAAGAAGTTACATTTATTAAATCATTCGTAGAAGATCGAAGAAGTAAAAATAAAAAATAGTAATATTAATAAAAAATAAAATAATCGCTAAAGGTCATGTTCAGGAGGCAATTTTTAAATCATGCACCCTATTATCTTTTGAACCACTAAAGATAAATCTTTTTTGGTGGTGTCCTTACATTTAGAATTCTCTTCTCTACAACTTTATTTCAGTAAATTTTACCGTAAAATTTATTGTTTTTGAGAAAAGAGAAAAATAGAAAAAAAAACATGATTTTTGAGACATTTTCGCATTTAACTCGGTTTCGAAGCGTTTCCGGACACTGTTCCTCCTCAAGGAGTCGATCCCTAAAGTTATGCCGATTAACGCTGGGATACCCTGTACATAGCTGGGAGACAAACTAAAAATAACTACAATCGAAAGAAACGTCATCTTCCAGATACAGTAGAATTGCTCATAAATCTACTTACTTGGAACAATGTTTCAAACAAAAGAGAGCCTAGGTCTATTTATATATATTCAATAGATCAAGTTCCAAGAAAACTCGTCGATATCTTTATCGAGAAAGTCGCAGAATACTATCAAAAACTGTTCAGTAAAGTAGCACTTCAGCTGAACCGATTTTCTTCAAACTTGGAATTTTGGCACTATATTTAAGTTTTCGATTCATTTATTTAAGGATTGTATAATATTCGGAAAAGGCATAGATACGAAAAAAAAAAAATCTTATGGTGGGTAACTATATAATACATTGTGTATTTAATAGTATATCTTAATAAGGAAAACAATGAAAATATTAATTTATTGGTATTAATTAATTATAATATGACTTTAGACTTAAGAATTTTTGACTTACATTATAATCCTTAAATATTCAAGTTTTTAATTTCAAGAAGCGCTCTTTGGGCGGAGCATGATGGAATTAAATAGAAAATTAAAAAAAATATTTAAAATAAAAACAACATACCCAATGTCTAGAAATCATTTTTTTCGGTGTCAGAAACTTCCGCTGCAAAGTTTGAAGTTATTGCAAACTTGAACACGATCGCAATCCAGGGACCTCAAGATTGTATTTGTGATAAAGAGAATCCCCAATAATTCCTCGGATAACAGAAACGAGAAGAGAAAGTAAAATTAATATCCTAGTCAGGGAAGGAAATAGCTAAGTGGTTAGCGTACTAGACTCCCACGCGGAGGACCCGGGTCCGAGTCCAGCTGTGCTATCCTTAGATTTTTTTCTTCTTAGGAGCCTCTACAGCTCACTGTCCGGTGATGGACAGTGTGGTCTCTAACGAGAGAACACTGTCTGGAGGCCGGCAGTACACAGAGAAGGTTCTGGGCGCCAATGACCATAGATATTGACGCGCCTTAAATTAAAAAAAAAAAAATATATATCCTAGTCTAGGAGGTGCCGAAGATGTTAATCCATTTCTCATAAGCAAAACATATTTTCTTTCAAGAAAAGCAATTTGTTAGCGGACTTTACAACAAACTACTGATGAAATGTTTTATTATTCTGTTGAATTCTTTTTCTTATATATATTTCGCAGGCGATTAGCAATTATTTTACTACTTTCCCTTGAAGTTGCCACTGTGCACAGATATAGGTATTCAGACTGAAAACTATAAATCCAATCTCCTTATTACAGAAACAGTCCTTCATTAATATATTTTTTCATATTATTGAATTTTATTAAGATTTTTTTCGTTCTCTTTCTGTATATTAATCGAGGTCAATTAGATCATGTATAGTTTCCCTTAAAATTGTATAGATGGCAGATATGTCTTTGTACTGATATGGCAATTCAAAGATAAGCCTAGCAGCGTGATTCCTCAGAACCTCCTTATTAAATACGAGTGTAACATAATATGTATAGTATTTTAAAAGAAAATCGTTGCAGCCATTTTCAAGAAAATCGCAAAAAACTTTATGGAAAGACACATCTTCCAGTTAACTAATTTTCTTCAAACTATATTATCAATATACATTGTACTTTAAGCATATATTATGCGAAGTCTAAGTTACCACACTATAGAAAAACAATTGACAAGATAATATATCCAATAAAACCGACAGTCCAAATTGGTTGTGCTAGGATACTATTACCAGGTATAAGAATATCGCTGGGGCCCATTTGGTGAAAATCGCGAAAACCAGAGAAAACATTCTGCAAAATTTAGGTTCCGAATTAGGACCGATACTTTCGACTTTGTACTTACTCACAAACAAAAAACACATATACAGCGAAGCTAAAAACATTTTTTTCATAAACAAAAGACCTCAAACAAGTATCGCAACATTTTCGCAAATTTGCAACTCGAAAATCACAAAATTAAACTTTTTTATTAAATTAATAAGAACAAATGAAAAAAATCTTATCAGTCGAGATTTAATGACGATTTCATCAAATATTTTGCAATTAATTTTTTGTTCTGTTCATGTAACGGCTAAATATAATTTATTCCGTCATTATAGTCATACAAATTCATCTTGAAATATGATTTCCTTAAGTTTAAAATAAACAAGTATAAATTATATATACCTTCCAATAAATACTGGTGATGAAGTTGTAGCATTACGAATCTTACTTCTATTGCATAATTGAAAAATATCAGCAAGTTTTGGATTAAAAATGCTAATAAAAATATTTACTAATGATTTCATAAATCTAACTGAAAATTTTAGAAACATGGATATTTTTTTTTATAAAAACAAATTGATTACAGAGAATGAAAATAAAAACAACACTGAAAATAATATTTAAAAAACTAAATGGATACACAAAACAATAGAAGTCTAAAATGTAAAGTAGGTGATAAATTTTTGAACAGTAAACACTTAATCTAGTCTAGCTTACAAACAATGAAGAGAACACGAATGTTTAAATAATGTGATTGCTTTTACATACCTAATGTAAGATAAACAAATGAGTTTACACATTAAAATTCCAAAATTGGAAAACTGGAATTGGCTAAGCGATTAGATCATTCAAGTGAACACTCATTCATATGATTTTAAGATAACATTATTAATTATTCACAGAATTAAAATGGTATCAAAGAACTCGAATTTATTACCGAATAGGTCTTGAAAAAACTACTTTTTTGTTATTATTTACCAAACCTTTAAAAATTATCTAAATATATACCAGTAATGGTGCTAATCATTCATTCACTATTTTCAGTAAAGAAAGAGAAGTCAATTCAAAATTAACAAGGATCAATCAGTGCCGGCTAACAGTTTTGGGATCCCAAAACATTCAAAGGAGAGTACTTGTTTTTAATGGAAAGCCTTAACAGAACAAAATGTGTCTTGCAGTTTACGCTCAGAGCCACGTCTGTGATTCACAGAATTTATTCTTGGTAAGTATAAAATGGCAATTCCTTAATTTCAATTAATGCGATTTAATGCTTACATTATATCTTTATATACGTCTTGCATCTGTGATCTGAGAGTAGCGTGATTGTTTTTCTGCTGACCGATTAGTTAAATATATTTAGCAATGGTGAATATCACTGCTTGAAATACAGTTGCAACGGACATTCGGAATATGGTTAAGCGGACAATCCCAACCACATATTCTCCAGCATTTGTCTCATATTTTTATTTGAAGAATTTCACTCTCCTCATCTGACTTGTATATTTACACCAGATTTGTAGGTTTAATTGCTTCCTACAATTCGATTTTGTCCTGCAGTAGGTTGTGAAGCTTACTCGGATTTGTTTGTAATGTCGACATTGTAGCTTGAAAAAACGAACAAAATAAAAACTAGATATTTTTCATGTTGAAATTCTAGGGAAACAATTTTTAAATTTCAATAAGTTCTACATATATATATGTAATCAACAATTTTCTCTCATAATTTACTGAAATTTAAACATTGTTTTTCTAGATACCTCAAATTACAAAATTTCCAGTTTTTATCTTCTTTTTTTCATAATTTGTTTTCATTCGTATTTGCATATTTTTTATTATTCATTTTGGAGTGTATTTGTCAAATTTGCTTAACTGGAGAGCTAATTTCACTGCCTAGGACAAACTTCATATAGAGATTGAATAAATAAATAAAATAAGATTTAACAATCTGAAAATTTTTCTAAATAATTATACAAACAAAAATTATTAGAGCATAATACCCAATAAACAGAATTTTTAGCTGCTCAGGGCTTAGAGTTGGGCTAAGTACATTTAGATATCCTCTTTCATTCCAATTATTCATTCCAAATATCAGTAACTTTGCAATGTTAAATTTTATGCCAAATTTAAAATATTTTGGTAAATTTATGAACATTTTTTAACAATAAAATATTGTTTAAAATGCTTTTTCATGCTTATAAAAATACTGTTAAATAAAAAAAAAAGTTATGGTTGAAATGCTGAAATAGAAACCACAGACATCTGTTGGTTGATAATCATCTCTAACTTTCTGAACTATGAATTTCAGTCCTACTGAAAGCCATCATTCTTTGCAAACTTCCTAATTGAACCAACTAAATAATTTTTAAGAAAGGATATTTAAAAAAGCATTCATAAAAAAAAAGTTTCTATTAAAATAAATAATTATATTTATAGAAACAAAATACAGAAATATTTTTTCATAAATAATATATTCCTATTCAATACTAATAATTATCTATTAAATTTTTTTTTCTTTTTCTTCATTTGAGAAGAGGCTCTTCTAATTTCAGAAGAAATGTACGTTTGATACAATAATGAATAATTACCAATTCAAATCCATAATCCCATTTGATCATGATAATATTCTCATCAGATGATATTTCAGTAAAAGAATGTCAAAATTATTGAATCCATATACTCTAATAGCTTTTGCAGTCATGAAATAGCTTGCTTTATCTTGTATCAATGCACTGTTCTTAAAAGAAAAATTCATCCGATACTAACTTCGAATTGTAACTGACTGAACCTTCCTTCAGAAATTTTTTTAATCTGAGAGAGAAACACCTGATTAGTAAAAAAAATCGGTGGGGTTGCTTGACAATGTCAAGTTGCTATCATTTTTGTTTTTCCCAATTAAGAATATTAAATTCGCTGGACAGTTTTTCAGTGATGTCTTCCAAATAATATGTCTATATATTGGTCATAGTTATACGTAATTTAAGATTTAATGTCTTCTGAATTCACATTGGGTTGCTTGAACAATTGTTTTGTCCTTTATTACACAAATATGTCTCTCCAAATTATGGATTAAGAAGTCTATCTTAATGCTCTTTCACTACAACAAAAGGAGATAATGTTATTGCAGGTATAAATTGCACAATAATTGAATAATTAATTATCGAAAAATAACAATCAATTCTCTGAATCTATTTGAGGAATACTTTTAAGTCTGATCTATTCAACCAGTAATTAGTTCAGTTTCAATAGGTCTCTTGAATGAGCTTCTAAACATATTTTTTATTACATAATATTTAGGAAATATACAGTATTCTTACAGGGCTTAATTCTTATTACTGAAGTACAAATGATGTGTATTCTTCGGAAAAAATTTACTAAACAAGCAGTCACTTTCAAAAAACTCAAGAGGATATTATTCACAGCATACTACAATAGTATGAGTGTAATTAATACAAAAATGCTTGCATATGGCTTTCAGGTTCATGTTCCTGATGATAATGAAAGATGTTAGCCAATGAAGAAGTTACAAGCTAGTTACAAAGAAAACATGTCGCCACAAGCAGTAAGTGTAATATTTAATGACTCAGAAAATAATCATTAATTCAAAATAAAACATTAAAAAATGCACTTACCTGATTCTTTAAATATCCCAGGTATTTCTTTTGATGTTGGTAAAGATGAGGCAGAAGCCTTTTACCATTCAAACTGCAGGAAGTAGATGATAGGGCTTTATTTCCGTTGAACTAAATGTAATAACAAGATGAGAATTACAGCACTGAGGGCTAAAAATGATAACAGATTCAACCTACTTTTTTTCTGAATCCACTGTTAAATCTTTGTATACACAATTTATAATCACGATTTTGTGTCGCTTCTATCTCGGCGCAGAAAATTGGCAACGTTTCACAGCCCAATTGTCAAAAACTAATTTCCGAGGACACTTTTAGTGAGATATTTATTTTTTATAAAGTGCCAACAACTAGAACCTGAACCATTGTTATTTCTGCCGCTTTCACTGCAAAAACCAATTAATTGCAAAACGCTTCGGTAGATCAGATGGAGTGATATTTCCATTCAATATGTCAAGGCCAAACTATTGAAAATATTGTGATTATAGGTACTGCATTCATAACCATTCAGTACAAGACTTTCAATATAATAAGTAACTTAACATATGTTTTGTAACCATATAGTCGGATTTTTAAAATTTTTACATTTGTCATGTCCGACTTTTTATTATTACAATTTCAACAGGAATTAGAATATGGGATTGTTTATTCCATGCACTGGCATCTGATTATATTTATCCAGGCAAAAGAACTCCTAAATTATACCAAATATATTCAAAATTCTAAATGTCAAAACGAATCAGTATGAGTTGACCTGCTTTACTAGAAAAATGGTATCTTAACATATTTACATATAAAAAAAATAACAATTAAAAACAAACAGTTCAGAGTTGTTACTGTTTAAGTCTAAATCTTTTCCTTTTATTTAACAAAATTTCTAAAATAACTTGCATTAAACTACGATGACTTGCAATGTGTTTGACAGGACGATGAATAATGAGATCAACCTGTCAAAAAGTGGCATAATGTTTGAACCAATGTTTTTATATACACATAAAATTACTTATACAATTGTTTTATTGTTAAAGCATCTACTTTTAAAAGAAATCATAGTACTTACTATTTCTTGCTGACATCTTTACCATCACCTTCGTTACTATCAGTGCAGTTCATTGCAAAATATCACTAGGTAAAGAATGTATTGGCCAAAAAATGACGATGGTTGTCATAGTCGCGTTGCACTTTTCAAAATAAAGTACTAACAATTTTATGTTACTGGTAATAACTTATGGCGAAAGTTTCAATCCCACAGCCCTACCTGACAACTTCGAACCTCCTCACTACATCATTCAGCAGTTTGTAACACCTGTTATAACTGTTACTTCCTCTTAACCTTCTCCTTAAACATTATTCCAGGAGATATTACTACATTATAAAAACTAAACTTTCCTGATTTAGGATTTAAATAATATTTTTTAAGAGCTGACAACAAAAGGAAACATTAACCTAAGTTCATTGACCGAAGCATTGAATTACAAATAATATTATCAGCAAATGGAATAGGAGAGAGGGAATTTATTTTTTGAATGTGCTCTGAATATCAGTTATACGCTCGATTCTGTTATGTATGCTACTTTTCTTATTTGTTCCATAATTATTAATGCACAAAACAAGTATTAAACATGTAATCAATTTATTTATTTTAGTGGTTTTGTTTTTATATTAATCATTATTTTAGTTTTTGAGGATTGGAAGAAACCAACAGATTGACCAATTTTACAAATTGGAAAAAACATATTAATCCGAAGCTCTACTGTTGGTTTCTATAGTATAAATATAATATATTGGTGGAGAAAAAACAGCCCTATCATTTTTAAATGTATCAGTCTTCAATAAAGTTTCTCTGCATTCTGGAACCCTCTTCCCCTTCTTTCCTCTCAGTGCTAGCTGAGATAAAAGTTTATTGAAGGCTGCACAACTAGCTAGTTGTAGGACAAATTATTTCATCATAGCCACATATATTTCTGAAAGAAACTCAAGATTAATTCTGAACTTCCATAACCAGGGATGGATTAATGACTTGTTTTTTAAAATTGTATTTATTCATTCACTGGACAGAACAGGATGTTTTGCCTAGTGACCACGTCTACAGCAGTATTTAATCGAAACGTCCTGTTCTGTTCAGAAAATGAATGAATAAATAACAATTTTTACAGACGAAATTTTTGTTACTAATCTACACCCCTGTTTATAAGAACCTCACCCTACTATTAATACCAGATATCTTAAAATTATGTTGGTAAGTTGTTCTGAAGTAAAGAAAGGAATAATTGTTTACTGGACAAATGAGTATTAATTCCAATCTCTATATTTTCATTTATTCCGTTTGATGAATTTAAACTTGCGAAGAAGCGTTTCCTTTCTCAATGCAGTCAACATGCTTTGCTGTATTTACAGGGAGTTGTTCAAACTCGGACAGTTCTGTTAAAACTTTCCACTATTTTTATTTCTTTGTTGCAACTGAAAGTAAATGGTAGGTCTCATTATTCTCCCCGCAGCGACAGTCTCATTTTGGTCTGTTTACCAATTTATTTTTAAGCTGCGGATCAGTGCAGGGCGTTTAAACCGAAAACGCATCATCATTATATTAAATTGCCTATCTATCTCCAAAATCTCAAACCAAGGCAATACGGAATTGTATGCCAATGCAATATCGTATCTTTTTCCATTTTCTACTCATCTTGAGAGAGCATGTAATGTTTTGTAGGCGATTCATTTTGATATGGATAAATATTCAGTTTATATTAAAACTGACCTCGAACAACAAGCTGAGATATATGGTGGTACTGGTTCAATTCCAGATCTTGGCCTTGCATTTTATTTTATATATTAATATGAATAATATGCCATAAAGTATGTTTGCTAACCGTCTCCGACTACAACACCTAAGCGGTAATTGGACGTAAAGTTCGCCAGAAAGATAGGCATTAATACTGAACTACCAAGGGGACCTGTATAATTTGGAATAACCCATATTTTGTTGCATATTGTAAAAATTACCTTAGGCAGGGTTAAAAATGTATTAAGTATGGAATGCTTAATTATGTTTGTCTAAAAATTTTTTTAAAGAGTTTTAAAACTGAATATTAGAAACGTTAAACCTCATCGATTTTTCATCTATGAAATATGACCTGAGAATTTAAGCTTCTTTGGATAGACAAATCGCTTGAATGTTCGTAATTGTGCACCGTATACCATATTGGATCCTCTGTAACACTGCCCTTCGGAGTTACTGGGTTGGTACCACAAATGAGAACGTCCATGAAATATTACACCAAAATTTCATTAAAAAGACATATCGTGAAGATAATATTTAGAATGCTCTCAGTCTTATTATATATCTTCTATACTATAAATTGTAAACTGTTCAATCTGTAACACGCATTTTGTTGTAACTTTTTCCTTATTTGTTTGGTATAAATGATTAATTTTTCAATAGTAATCTCCCCTCAATTGAAGAAAAAGATGGTTAAATTTAGTAAATTAATAAAAATAAAAATTGTTTTATCTAATTATGCAGAAAGTACTTAAAGATATTATTTAAATAAATAAATAATTTCAGTTTTATTTGTGTTCACCTGTTTTTCAGTTTATGTAAGCAGAATGTTTTTTGTTCTTACAGAATTCATATTTAATTTAATTAACATATGTATTATTGTAAGTACTATCTAGAAATAATTTCACTTAGCCTGTTAAGGCATTAGCAAATAAATAAATATCTTATAGAATAGAAATATTGGGTTTTAAACTTTTTAAAAAACAATAACATGGTAAAAATGTATTTTCATTAATATTCAGATTTGCTCAGTATATGAAATTAAAAGCTTTGGATTTCTGTATCACAGTGAACAATAAAATTTACCCTCAGGCTACATGTTTAGAACTAAAGTATCGTGAAGATAATATTAAGATTTAGTTTATGCTGTCACTATATTATGTATCTTCTTACTTCTGTTGGTAATATTTCGCTATTCTTTAAAGCCGATTAAATTTTGAATGAGAAGTGGATGAAATCTACTAGCAAATGACTTTCAGTTTACTGTTGATTTAAAATTTAATAACATATATATATACAAAGCTCATTTTTTTTTTTTTTATAAGAATGTATCTATGTAATGTTCTTTCAGTGAAAAAATACTTCATTTAAAAATGTGATACGTTATTGTTGGAAAAGAATTGAATAAGTTTTCTTTTAAGACAAAATGTAAGAAAATGGTAGTGTTTTATTCTTTAAAGAACTGTATCCATTCTGGTTCTCTTAAAAAAATATAATTAAATTCTACCCCACCTGAAAAATTAAAAAAAAAGAAGAAAAAAAAAGGAGTTTCTTTTCTTCTTTACACCTTAGTACAAATTCTATACACAAGTACTTTATAAATACAAAAAATATAATTTATTTATTTTCTATAAAATAATTTATTTACAAATGTTTTTCTATACAAAAAATGAATTTGAACAGAAAGCAGTTGAAGATTCACTAACATACACATACACATTAATGGCACATAATTCTTAATGTGTACTTTTATTTTTAAATCATAATGTGTCTAACTTAAATTAACACTCTGTGCACAACAAAGTCATCAAGAAAATTTATCAATGAATTAAAACACCTTTAAGTATATACCTCTATAAAACAGCAGTAAGTTCTAATTAAAATAAAAGTGAAAAAAGAAAAAAAAAAAACTTGATGCAACGGCTTTATTATCTACTTCCTTAACAAAATATTATCCTTAAGAATGATATACTTTAACTATACAAAATTAGGTAACAGAATAATTATGTCTTCATAAAATGTACTTATATACAATAGAATGCAAGTGTACATTTACAAAATGAACTATCGAGTAGTTATTTACAAATTCATATATAAATTACATAAAGATTATGTTTTCTGGGGAGAGACAAAAAGCAAAAGTGATATAATAAAAATTTAAACTAAATAGGAAAAAACTCTTGATAACATCAAAAATAAACGTTTATGATTTTTAAAAATTTACAAATTACAAAATGTTTGCAAACATTTTACATTTCTATTTATATATATAGTATTTACAAAAAATATGCAGGCTGTAGCACTTGCTTAAAATACAATAAAGACACACTAAAATTATTAAAGTCTGTTGCACTGTTGGTGAACTATATACCTCTTGAGATATTATTTTCCTGTAAAAATAGAAATACAATTATACAAGTAAAACGGAAGTAAAAAGAAAAAAACTTTTTAACTTAAAAAAAAAATTCGACGTTTTGGACCGTTTGGCGTCCTCATATTAGAAGGAGGTCATTGTATCGCTAATAACGGCCAAACTTAACTATTATTTATATAGAAATATAATTGTTTTTAATAATAATGTCATTAATGTTGAAATTTTCCAGTAACCGCAACAATATTTATGACCCTAGAAGTTATTACTTATAATGGGATATGTAGTTGGCCAAATGTTGCCATTTCCGGAAAACTCAAGGTTTTTTTTTCTTATAGAATTTACATTAAATGTTGTGATTAGATTACCACTATTCCTCGAAGACAACGGAGCACCGAAGATCCCATGATCAGTTGGCTGTCTAATGGTTTCCTCAGTAATTCAAGATACTCATTTATCACATTGCAGATTTAGCTCATTTACTTACTGTTTCATTAGAACAGTTTAGAAAAGAAAAAAAAAGACGCGTTCTGAACAGTTTTCTCAAAGTATTTGAGATAACATTCACTTCTTGCAAGATCAATCAAAAAGAAAAATTGTATGTAATAGAAATAATTTAACATTAAATGTTATTGAAAGTAAGAATTGAATCTGGTATTTTATCCGTCGTAGCATGCATATTGATTTTGTGGGAATAACCTCTCCACATATATACAATCAACAAGTGGAAAACATTACATCAACAGAAACATTACACTGAAGTGAACTCTCTGCACGAACTTGGTGAATTTGCTCTGACAAGGATGAAAATCCGAAAGCGGTCAGGAACAAAATCAATATGCATGCTACAAGGATAAAATACCAGATGTTATCCAGCATTGTGGGCCCACCCTCATTTTTATGAATTGAAAACATTTTTTTTAAATAATAATTTCAATAGTCGCGATGATTTAACGTCGATATTTTTTCAACAAAATGCAACAAACATTATGTGGTTTGTGGCGTAAATAATAAAGAAAATATACTAACAGGGGTAAAATTATTTACAGTGATTATCGCCTCCAGGTTCTGTCCTCTTCATCTTCATCTTCCTCGTCTTCGTTTATTAAAAAGTCAGGTGACAATACTCCTACAAACTATACCATGAAACATAAATGAATGTAAAAATAGTAATAAAAGTAAGTGTACATTTTTTCAGATACTTTACATGTAACTAATGAGCAGCGGATCTGTTAGAGGCGTTAGTAATCTAATGGTTTGTTGTTCAACTTTCTATGAAGGGTTAATAGTTCTGAGAATTTTCATTCGTGAACTTGTCAGGGATCTTATCGCCATAAATGTTTTGCATATTAGCGGTTAGCAACTAGCTTTTTTTATTCTCTACATCACACGTTGCAGTAAGCAAACTCAAGGCCAGCCGCAAACCAGAAGATACATGAAATATGCAATATAAAAAAATGTCGCTTGACAAGCATGTCAAAATGTTTAAGCGACATTTTTTTATATTGCATTTTATTCATTTTTTATATTACATTTCAACAACTAAAGCAAATATACGCTATATTTTCTCTAAACTGTAATTTTAAACTGTTCGAGCGAGGATGTCATAAAATAAAATTTTGTTCGAAAGTAATCAACAAATAAACTCGCACATTTGCAACTGTCGTTGAATAAAAATAAAAAATAATAATAATGAAAGAATTATTAAAATCCAGAAAATATTTTATTGCCTCTATCGAGATCTGAGAAAAACGAGGTAATTATTTTCGAAAGGTAATATCCTTCATATTTATATTATAAATATAGTAATACTATTATTACAGGTTTATTTATAAATTTACGGTAACTATGTTATAAATAATGTTAAATATTGCAACTTCTTTAACAGTCTTGCCTCACAAAACGCGTTCAATTTTGCAATTAGGCTCTTACAACCTCCTGCAGTTTCATTGTCAGAATGTTAGGCACTGCATGGGCATACGATTGTTCTCATGATATCTGCATGTTTACACTCTTTATGCGGAGCAATCCTAAGTGCAATATTTACATACTTTAATTCTTGGGGTGAGACTACTTGGCTTAACCTCTCCCTGCTTTGCTTTCACGGCTTTCAATAAGTTACCAGAATTTGATACTAGAAATTTAGAGCTATATTTAAAGTAATTCTCGAAGTTTTAATGAGCCAGGTAAACCCTAATCTACTAATTAATTTTAACAGCATTTACACTTGCCTATACAACAATATATGATAATAATGACTTTTTAACTTGGCAGTTTAAATAGCATAAATAATGTACCTCTTCTTCATCTTCTCCTTCTAAGATATCTTCACCTATTTCATCTTCTTCCATCACCATTACCGACCTAAGAATTGGTGTAGCTGGCTTTGTTGGTATGCCACCTCTGTGAAACAAGTATTATTTATCAAAATTAAATGAAGAGATGTATAATTATCTGAGCTTCCAACGATATTATCAAATAAATAAACACAAATCAGTATTTTATAAATTTACTTACCTAATATTGTTATTATGAGTGGCCCAAGTAACAGATAGTACTCTGTCATGAAAATTTTTTCCCTTTGTAATAGCTTGTTCGGCTTCTTTCCTTGACTTGTAATTTAATACAAGCGAAGGAGTAGCATCATCAGATATGTAGTCCACTATTACGCCGTATTGCTTTAAAAGATAATCATACAAAAAATAAATAAACCAAAACTAAAATTTTGGCTGAAAAATAAATAAATGTTAAAATAAAAGCTAACCTCAAAATGAGTAAGCACATCTGCTTTATCATCCTGTTCATATCCTGATATAAGAACTTTAGTAGGTCTATGATCAACTACATTATGATCATATGATATACTAGATAGAAACTTAGCACCTCGCCCTCTTCCTCTAAAATAAAATTACAAAAGTTTTTTTTTTTCAAAGTTATTTATAAAGGAAGAAATAATCGCTAAAACTGAAAAAAAAAAAATACCTGATTCTAAGCATTCCTCTTCCTCTATACGATCCTCTCACTGAAGAAATTCCTAAACTATACGCCTTTAATTTTAAATCAGCGACTTTTTTCTTAAGGTCATCAGCATCTTTACCTTCGTGCTGTCTATTGATTAAATCTAATTCTGCATCGAGAAGTTCACGTTGAATCTAAAAAAAATTTAACATATTTATAAAAACAATCTGGTAACACTCCTATGCTGACATTTTGTTTCTAACAAAATTTGATTGATTAAAAGTTCAAATAGAAAGGTATTTTTAATAGCACGAAGCACATGTAGAAAGAAAACAATAATTTATGAATAAAACATTAATTTAAAATATTTAAATTTATCATATTTAATTGTAAAACTTTTTAAAGCAATTCATTATTATTAAAACGGAAAACGTTATATGCAATAGAAATGGTGACTTTTCTTTTCTCTCTTAAACATTTTTGTAGTGTTTTTGGATGCTGGTAGATCTGCATAATTCTGTTCAGAAATGCAGTATAAGATGTTGCGAGCCTTTGATACCACTGTGAAAGAAACACTGATGCTATATCTATACGGAACGTAGTTTGAACTTTTTGATAGTTTTTGTTTTTTGTTGAGATATTCATAAAAAACAAAAAAAAAAACAAATACACAATCACACACACGTATATTAGATTATAAATAAGTAAATTTAACATTATTGATTTTATAAACAAAACAAAATTATTTACCTCTTCACGAGTTTTCTTTACTAACTCTAAGTGTTCTTTTGTAGTGCTACGCTTAGAAACTTTGGTCAGATTTGCCTTAACAGAATGTTCCAAATCTTTTTGAATTTTTTCTATGCTTTCCTGTAATTGTTAATGCAATAATAAATTACAAAAATACAAATTCCATCCATATCATATATATATATGTATATAAAACTGCATTGTGTTCATAACAATGATATATATTCACCTGTAATGTTTTTATAGTAGCCATCAGAGTACTTTTTTGTTGTTGTGTTATATTTGATGTTTCCATTCTCTGAATTAAAAGTTTTTGTTGATTCAATTGTTTTTCTAATAATTCTTGTTTCCGTTTTCTTAAATCTGCATTTAATTTAATTCCAGCCTGCAATTGATTACAAATTACATAATAAGGAAGGGAGATACAGAATGAATAAGATATAAATTGTTAGCAATTTATATAATTATAAAATTACTATACTGACACAGAGTTCAGTTCTAGCGTTGGTAGAGAACACATCGTGTCTCTGTTTTTGTAAGTGTTTTGTGGTAAACTTAAAACGTACAATTGTGGAAATTTGTTAAAATATCAAATATAGTGTCTTCTATATAGTGATATAACTAATTGGTGTATTTGTGTATTAGTTTTCGTACGAAAAGAAAAAGAAAAAAGTGATTTTCTTAATAAAATTCAATAGATGGGCTGTAGTCACTGTGTAGTGGGGATAAGTACAGTGCAAACTATAGATTTGTGTTGTGGGGGCTCTGTTTTGTTTTGCCTTGTTTACTTTGTTTTGATAACTTTAAAGTATAGGATAGTGGGAACATCTTATTTCTATTATCATCTAAATAAACCATAAAATCACTCTGATTCTTGGAAAATTAAATTATTAACGAAAAATACAACTTATTCGAATAGATCGATAATTCACAAATAAGTAAACCAGATAGGATATTTTACATGAAAAGAAATAGAGATTCACCACCAGAATTTAAATTGAATAAAGTTAAAAAATCAGCAACTGAAAAGGTAGGCAAATATGAATGTCGAAGTAGGAAAAAGTCATTAAAAGAATTAATGGACAATATTGCACAGTTGATAGATTCGAAAAATCTAGCCACGAAATAGGACATACAAAAAATAAATACTGAAGTAATGGTAGTGAAAAAAGAAATAGACTTTATAAAGAATGAATTGGAAGAAGTGAAAAATCAGTCTCATGAACACAAAGACAAAATTGAAATTCTAGAGAATATGAATAGAAGAAAAACCTTATTTTTAAGGGTTTACAGTTAAACAAAGTTGACAATATAGATGAAAAAATACGATTATTTTGTCAAGAGAACCTAAAAATACAAGAAATAGAGATAATTGAATCTACTAAGTTATTGCGAAACAGTGTCCTAGTCTCATTTAACAATACCAAAGATGTATTCAATATATTAAGAAGCTGTAAGAACTTGAAAGGAAGTGAGTATTCAGTTGACAGAGATACATCTGAGATTACACGACTGAAAAGGAAAAAGTTACTCTTCATTAGATAAGAACTTAAGTCAACATTGAAGAAAGACACAATAAGAGTGACAAACGACAAGCTTATCAGAGAAAATAATGCCTTCAGTTTGAACGAAAGTAAAGGTCTCGTAGCAATGAGTACAGAAATTGAAACCGGGATATTATTGAAAAAACTTATTGGAGAGGTTGGATTATTAACTATTGACAAGATTATCAAACAGGATACAGGAAATCTGGGTGAAGCATCTTTACAAATGACTAACACAAATTCTATGCAAAATAATCATTAAAATGAATAGCAATTACTGAAAAGAAAAGAATAGCAGGAAAAGAAGAGAAATGGAGAAACTTGCTTATATACTCACACAATTGCAGATCTTTAAAAGATAAGAATAAACTGGAACAATTATTAGAAGAGCTAAAATATATAAACTGGGATATTGTAGGACTAGCTGAGGTCAGAAAAAATGGTGAGCAATGCATTAATTTAGGTGATAATACAAGATTTTTCTATAATGGAGAAGGATATTTTGTAGGTACAGGCTTTTTAGTCAATCCCAGCATGGCGAAAAATATTGTATCCTTTAAATCATATGCCCACAGAATATAGAAATTAATTATAGAAGTAGGTAACAAGAGAAAACATAGAATGAAACTTATAGAAGTATATGCTCCAACTTCTGCTTCTTCAGAAGAATTAGAGGAATACTAGGATAAACTCAAAGCTGCTATAGACGAAAAGAAATGTAAATTTATGATACTAATGGGGGATGTGAATGCAAAAATTGGGAAGAAAAGATCATTGGGAAGATATGGACTAGGAGAACGAAACGAAAGAGGCGATCGCCTTGTAGAATTCGCCGAAAGCAACAAACTATTTATAATGAACTCTTTTTTCAAAAGAAAGAAGATAGGAAATGGACATGGATAAGCCCAGATGGACAAACTAAAAACGAAATAGATTACATAATAGCAGATAAAAAGAATATAATTCAAGATGTAGACACTGAAAACAAAATAAACATAGGTAGCGATCACAGAGCGATAATGGAAATGTAAAAGTTTTAGTAGAGGCAAAGAAGCGGAAATTCAATCAGAAAGGAATAAAACACACGACTAGGGATCTAATAAGAAATAATTTTGAAAGTATCCTACAGTAGAATGCACAAAATGTAAATATTCTTAATGAGCAAAATATTGAGGAATATACAAAGAACTTAGTAGAAATAATAAAACGTACAACGCAAGAAATTATAAATAAAGAGAAACCAATAAGAAATAAAACAAAGAAAGTACCCAATGAAATAAGACGGTTATTGGAAAAAAGAAGGAAGATAAAAAGAAAAGGTACATCGAAAATAGAATTCTCAGAAGTTTCAAAATTGATAAGAATAATGTGGCAGGAATGGCCATACCAAAAACATCTTGAAGAAATAACTCATACCATAACATCTGGAACTAGTATAAAACTACGTTATAGGCAGCAACAGTTAGGGACCAACAAAATGATTTCAATAAAAAATTGTAATGGTGAGATAATAAGAAATAGAAAAGAGATTGTTAACACAATTTGTAACTTTTATGAACAGCAATATAATGAAAATGGAGATGAAGACATCAGTCCACATGAGGAATTGAATTTCCAAGATACATAAGAAAAAGAGGAACAATACTTACCTGTATTAGAGGAAAGTGAGTACAATAATAGTGAGCCTAAAAGAAGAAAAAACTGGCGGAATAGATGGTATAACAAACGAAGAAGTAAACAGGCGGTGATACCATAATAAAAATACTTTGCAATTTATTTAACAATTGTTTAAAACAGAAAAAGGTACCCAGAACATGGCTAAAATCAAAATTAATTTTGCTGTACAAAAAAGAACTACAGATCTATAAATCTTTTACCAGTTATCTATAAGGTTTTTATGTCAATAATTACGGCAAGGATTCAGAAAAGTATTGAATCAGTATCTCCAAATCAAACTGGTTTCAAAAAGAACTTCTCTACCCTCGATAATATCCTAGTTATCCAGCAACTTATCAGGAAGTCATATGAGTATAATTTCGCAGTGATTTTACTCTTTATAGATTTCGAAAAAGCTTTTGACTAAGAAATCTTGTGGTACGGCATGGCATAGAGTGGCTCTAAATAGACGCGAATGGGATAGAATGAAAAGTGTGTATAAAGAGGTATGGCTTTACAAAGATTAAGAAACTTAAGTGTGTAAATTATATATGTAAGATTTAAAAACATATAAAAGGCTATCATTTCTGTTTGTGATATGGAATGTCAGAAATTATTATGTGTATCAGAAATATTCAAAATATGACCCATCAAACAGCTGGCCCCAAAACGTAGCCCTTGAGATCATCTGTGCTGAACATATATTTTTATTTTATTATTTTAATATAATTAGGGGGGCCGAAACGTTAGTGGGAGAGGAACATTTTCAACGGGGCAGAATATTCTGAAAGGCTGTTGAAATATTTAAGAAAACTTTAAAATAGACGCATACTGATTTTAAAAATATCACATCAATGTATCCAAAGGCAAGAAATAACATAACGCTTCATGTGACTCCACTAGGTTCGTCACATTTCTGTAGATTTCCATCGAACATCCCTTTGACTTGGAGTATTTAGCAAATCTCAGTTCCACCTGTTTATGCCAAAAAACTATTGGTACTAGTGATACAAAAAAAAAAATTAACATGAAGCCAATTCGGTCGAATACCTAGCCACAGGAAGATTGGCCAGAAACGTGTAAAACAGAATGGTAGTAAGCAAAAATGATGGGGGCTTATATTTAAACTTGTTTAAACAAATGTCTTATTTATTCCACACTTTTATGCTTTTGTATCCATATTTGCCAGTAAAACTATCTAAGATAATAATAAAGAAATAATAGTAAAGATATAATAAAGAAAACAAATTACCTTTCTAGCTTCTTCTTGTTTCTTTTTGGCTAGAGATACTTCTTCTAATTTCTTTTTCAATTCTTCGTTTATCTAAAACAAAATATGAATTGAAACCTAACTTTTTCTAAACCATTATTGAAATAAATGCAGAGAGACTCTTATGAAAAATAGTGTCATTTCTTTTTATTACCTGTTCTTTATTTTCTACAGATAATGCTTGGGCTATTGTTTCTTTTTTCATTGCAGAAGGGATGTATAAAGTTTTAGACAAGTTGTTGTTGACTAAAGTTACCTTTAAAAAAAAATTATTTATGGTGAAATATATATTTTTTAATCTACTACTTCAAGTGCCATTAAAATCCAGACTATTACATATAAATTCAGATTATTTTAATATACAAAAAAAAAAAAATCCTGTGAAGCGTTATTTTCCGAAAGCGTTTAAAACAACTGCATTTCTCGAGCAAATACCTTCTCTGCTTGTTGAACGGCAGAAGGTTGAATGTTGTTTAGAACCTTGGTAGGAGGAGCTCCAAGTCTATCAAGAGCTGAGGGGCGTGTTGTTGGTGTAGAAGAGTTTTCCTGTTTATTCTAAAAATATTATAGTCAACGTCAAAATAGAGACTATTCAAATTTTAGTCAGAAGAATCTTCTTCTCCAATAATTTATTAATTTTGATTACAAAAAAAAGGGAAAGAAAGAAAAACAAAATAAAAAACTATACAAGATGAATAATTTTCCTCAATACTTGTCACACAAGGAACACTACCAAGTAAATGTTGAAACATTTTTAAATTAAATTACTATAACTACAAAATACTCACTTCGTTGCTATTATTGTTGCTAGTAGGATTATACCAATACACTCTAATAAATCTATTATTTAATACAGCTTCAGTACTTTTATATGCTATATTAGCTTCTGTATGACTTGAAAATGTTATTAAGGCAGATTCTGGATCGCCTTCAAAACCAACCTGGAAGTAATATAATTAATTATCAAACTAATTAAAATCAGTATAGCAAATTCTCACTAATGTTAGTTCTAAGGAAAATATTTTAAAACAAGATTATTTTTAATTATAATTTTTATAACTAAGAAATAATAATCATTTCGTTTAAACAAAAATATCTATTTGTTGTCATTATGTACGTGACAACCTCAAGGTTAAATTCAAGCTTGACCTTTGTACAATTCTCATTTTGTTTTTGAGTTAACATTATCAATGTCATTTTTGTACCTTCATAATTTTCATATTAGAAAAGAAAATGGATACAACTGGACTGGATTTCTAAATCTGCATTAACACTGAAATATCTGGTATTTTATCCGTTGTAGCATGCATATTTCTCTCATTCGTGACCGGTTTGGGATTTTCATCCATCTTCAAGAGTAAATTTATCAAGTTCGTGTCGAGAGTTTACTTCAACTAATGTTTCTGTTAAACATTACATATGTTGACTTGTTGGTTGCATGTGCGGGATGTTTTCTACGATTGCGATGTTGGGAAATATGCATTGGTACGACGGATAAAATACCAGATGTTAACCAGCATTGCGGACCCACATATTCAACACTGAAATATCTTCGACCAAAGTACACGCTATTATCGCATGCCTAATAAGCTCATGGAATATATTTAGTTTCTTATGACACAACTTTCTGAATTTGTATTTTGCAGAATCAGATTATTAATACGAACAGGAATAGGATTATTAGTATCTTATAGGAACAGGTTAAAAAGAATTGGTTAACATTACACATGGTTAAGAAGAATTAATGATAACTTCTCGCTTTTATTAATCCATAATTTCTAACCTTACCTGAATATTTACAATCTTGCCAAACTTTGAGAAATGATTATTCAAATGTGTTATATTATTTGCTCCCTGCGGAACTTTTTTCAATTGCAAAGATGTGTTTCCACTCTTCTGTGTAAAAGGTAGGCGCTGAGGTGTGCCAAATCCAGTACCTTTTGTCCCTTCATTTGCTCCTATTCTGACCTATAAAAATAATATCGTAATTTAGAAATTTTATATCAATAATAATATTTTTTTTAAATAATGAAATCAAACAAACGTATATATACTCACATTATTAACTTCTGAATTAACAGTAACATTAGGTCTCTGATGTCTAAAATGAGGACCAGTAACAACATTGATTAGCTCTCTTTGATGCGGGGGAAAATTTCCACGACCTAGACCACCTCTTGTCATCCCTCTCGCGACTAGTACAAAAAACGTTTAGTAATGATGATCTTGAGAGATTGATATTTCAATATTTATTTATAAAGAAAACATCGTTAATAGAAAAGAAATTTTCTTGTTTATTATTAATACACATATATGAAACAAATCTTTAAAAAAAATAAAAGAAACAAACAAGAGTTACAATAAAAAATAACTTACTCATCCCACCTCTAAATTGCGGAGGTCTTGACCACATTCTGGGTTCCATGCTTGGTGCATCGGGATTATACTCAACTAAAGCATTAAATATAATTTGTGCAATTTAATTAGTATAACATAAGAAAAAAGAGAGAAAAAAAGAAAGGTTATTACCTAAAGGAACTGGCGGCGGTGGAGGAGGCGGAGGTCTGATTGGTGGATGCGAAGCAGCTGGATGTCGTAGTGAACCAGTCAAGTTAGGTGGTGGTGGTTGTGACATTATTGGTGCTTGTGGTGTAGGACCACCATTGTATATTGGTACATTGACATCTTCAAGTATTACAGGATCAGTACCATGATCGTATGGACACAGATCGCCGCGCATACAAAAACCTTTTTCTTTAAAACAAGGCAGAAGTAAATTAACTACAAAGAAGAGTAAACATCTTAACATTTGGATACAATTCACTTTATAATTCTAGGACTTATTTATTGCAACTTAAAAATATAATAAATCAGAAGGAACTGAACATCAATGAATATATACGCAATAAGTATATACTTAAATATATGTCTTACCATCAAAATCACGGCACCTTCTCGCATTAGAAAAATTTTGCATTTCTGGAGGAACTGCAACAACGCTTTGAATATTTTGAGTAGGTGGAGGCAAGCGAAGATCCAAGTCGCCGTGAGAGGAGTCTCGAGGTGAAATTCCCGCAGCAACGTCTTTCCTTTCTCTGGATTCTACAATTGATATACAATACTAATTATCTGTACATAATATTTAGTTAAATTGTAAAATTAAAAATAATAGGTACATACCTAATGGGGATCTAGATCTTGAACGAGGTGGAGATCTATTTCGATATCGTATCCTTTTGCTTTGAGGTGACCTTGATTTCGAATATCGTCTTACTGGAGATTTGGAATAAGATCGCCTACAAATATTAACATTTGTCATTTATTTGAATTTTTAGATCTTCAATTTAATTAAAAGGGTGGAAATTTACTATTTGAAATGAAATTAACTATTCAGAAGAAACAGCAAGATACTTCCAAATAATCACAGTGAAACATGAACTCACAATTCTATTTGACAAGTTCTCATGAAATTTAGAATTTACTGAACGTTTGGTTACCTTCAATATTATATTCAGTGGAAGAATACATTATTTTAAAATGGCAATCTAGAAGGTAACCAAACATCACATCTCCCCAGAGCTGAATAGAACGAATTCCGTAAAAATGAAAGTGGAAAATACACTGATAATTATAATATAAAATTTAAAGAAATTGGCAAAAACTAAAAAAAAAAAAAAAATTAAGGAGATTGACCGAAATTTTTAACCTAGATCCCCTGGTTGCCCTAATCGAAATATCCTAGTTTATGCTTCCTGTACTTTCATTTTAGAGTTATGCCGTTTTTATACAAAAACAACACATACCATTAGCTAAAATATTTTTTCGCATTTGTACTCTCTCAAAATTCTGTATTTCCACAAAAAACTCAAGACGAAAAATTTGGTATCATCGCAATACTCCTCTTAGGATGTAGAAGAAAGTCAAAAGATGTAAGAAAATAAAAATTGTGTGTTTTGAAAGCTAGTGTTAGTCTGTGTAGTTTTTCATAATAATATACCTTCGTTCATATCGTCGACTAGGGGGCGGACTCTTATTACGCCAAGCACGAGCTCGATCTCTTTCTCTTGATCTCGATCTTCTTCTTTCAAAAGATCGAGATCGTGATCTTCGCCTATCACCAGGAGATGCTGATGATCCTCTTCTTCGAACTCGCCTACTTCTTTCCTCTTTGTCCTATGAAGAAGAATTGATTCAATGTTTTGGCTCAAGGTTGCATTACTTCGTAACTGAAGTAAATTATAATCAATTAAAAATAGAAAAATATTAGCACAAATTATTATGCAAAAACTTACAGAATCGGTTTTACGAATATGGCGATCTGTTTGTTCTCTTCTGCCAGTGGCGGTTGCTAGTAAAACACATCCTAAACTGTTACTATTTTGTGCACTGGCCAATATTGCGGCATTCTTAAAATAAATAAAGGATTCGGAGTTTATTGGAAGGTAAAGACAAATACTGCTAGTTTAATCAAATTCTCGGAAAATTATAAAAAAAAAAAATCTTGTAAAATAAATATAAATTATTGAAATTTACTGGTTCTTTTGCCGTTTTCTTTTCTGGTTCGTCATGAGAATTGGAAACTGGTAATGAATCTCTAAGATCAACATCAGCAGTTGCTTTTGATACTGGTGGTGGTGAAAGATGGGGTTGGACATCTGTCGTGGAGTCAAACACTTGAGTTTCCAATGTTTTAAATAATAAATTCACAAACCCTTGCGTTTCTGGAAGAAAAATTAAATTTAATGAAGATATTACAGTTTTTTTTTTTGTATATTGATTTTCAACAAAAACCATACAAACCTCTTTGTAAAAATACTTCCAACTGCTCCAACATACTAGCTCGCAGCTCTTCAACTGGTTTGTCCTTTTTAACAAGTGCATATACATATTTGGCCAGAGCAGCGGGGTCGGCATCACACCTATTTCGAGAAGTGAAAAAAATATAAGCAAGAATTTTTGGACTTTTACAGGAATTCTGTTTATAAAGGGCATCAAAAGTAAAAGTTCTCGAGAGTAACCCAAAAAACAATCACTTTTCAACTTCAGGATTCCAATCCATAAGTCTTATTTAAAAAATATTCAGTTTATCTTGAATTTGAAATAAATTCTAAAAAAATTCTTCAATTTTTATTGTAGGAAAAGTGGTTCATATATTTAGTAATATATTATATTACTTCCCTTAGAATTTTATTTTCCATTAATGATGTGGTAGACAAATTTCTTATAAGATTAACATCGAAAGCTAATTAGCTTCGAAAAAATCAAATATTGTCTTTTTTTTCTTTTTTAAATGTATTGTAACTGAAGTATTAAATATGAAAAGGAATACATTCTTAAATAATGTAATATTATGCGTTAAATATCCTAAGGTCCTAAGTATTCATCTCCAGTTTTAAGAGTACCGCTTCTCAAATACATTTTTTTTTTAATTAAACAATATATTTATTTTCTAGTACTTTTTACAAAGCGAATTCTAATTTCATCTCATTTGATGAAAACTGTATGAGGTACTCTAAAAATAATAAAGATCTCCCGCTATGCGCTTCATGGGGGAAATTTTTTGTAATCTCCCATTTGAAGCATTGAAGAAATAAAAAATGTGTATTGGTTTGCATTTATATATTAAATAAAATAAATGTTTGTAATAAAAACTGATTATTTTAATATTATTGTAAGTGCTACGCTCCCGGCTCATTAGAATATTTAATCAATTGAA
The DNA here is from genome assembly GCA_011037195.1 of Triatoma infestans. NCBI lineage: Eukaryota > Metazoa > Arthropoda > Insecta > Hemiptera > Reduviidae > Triatoma > Triatoma infestans. The sequence goes on from JAAEAF010000061.1 coordinate 60,771, forward strand.
CTTTTACTAAGAAGATAACTCAGATTAAACAAAAATTCTTATAAGGCTTGGAAAATTTCTGATTTACACGAATTTTGCGATGAATATGAAGAAAGTAACCACATTCTTAACAATATATGATATAATTTACCTTAGCAGTTTTGCCGAATTTAATAGGAATTATGCAATTAATTATTTAGTGAAATGAAACAATAAAGGAATTCATAATACTATAAAAAAAACAGTTAATATTTATTTGCAATAAGAATTTGCATTACACGATATTTTCTACATTTATGGAATTCACTTATGTTATCTAAAATACCCGCATTGACTGAAGTTTCAGCTTTTGGATAGCTCAAGATAAGTCATGTGTTAGTTCTTAAGATATTAATGAATTTCTATCGAAGAATAATTATATCATCTTTCCCTTCTTAAAATTATTTAATTTTCCCTTCTTAATTTCATTTTTTTTTTTTTTTTATACAATAACTTTTATATTATTCATAACTCCAAGTAAATTACTTACCCATGTTGAAAGACTTATTCAACATGGTGGTATTATTGTATATAAACAGAAATTGAAATATGCTTTCAAACAGAAGCTATATTTCTTGTTAGTTACATCATTCTAAATTTTAACAAATAATTTGCGTACAACCACATGAAGTGACTGAATTAATAAAATTATGTGAAAAAAGCAAAACAAAAAAACCACGAAGAAAATCAAAGTAATATTTTACTTACTTGGAAAATAAAACTTATGGGCAGAAATTAAACTTATGGGATGTAAATATTAAGTCACAAAAATTAAGTTATGGTACTATTATAAAAATTTTAAATAAAAAAGTCAAATACAATTTAAAAAAAAAAATCGTCAAATAAAATTCGAAAGCGTCTATTGGTATACGCTCTGGGATAATGAATTTAAAAACCGAAATACTGCACTAATTTCATTAGGATTTCTATGGTTATATTTTTTCGCATCAACTTAAGAAATAAACATTTAATAAATAATTTAAGATTTAAAAAGCCAATCAGAACTTTGAAGTATAACACAGATAGGTTAGAAGTTCAGTATGCATTGATTAAACACAGCAGTATAACGTGCTTCATAAAAATATGAACTTAATTATTTATCCACCATTGAAGGACTTTTGTATTAAATTATTACTGCAATTAAGGCTTTTAGAATAAATAAATTTATCCGGGTTTCAGTACCTAAGTGGCTTAAAAAACCCATGAGGCCTATGGACTACCAAGACAGGAATCGCGTCAGATTTTGTCGAATAGTATTTACTCTCCTGAATCTTCCTTAAGAGCTCTACTAAATTAGTATTATTTCCTTAATTTAAATGGTAACGTTATTATCCATAAAATTATTTATATAAACTAGAAAACGCAGAGAAATGGGATTAAGTTGAAATTCGCTTTTAACTTTATTTATTTTTTAAGCGAATATGAAATTGTAAAAACTGTCTAGAGATACAGCAACAGAACCTAGCTTCGTTTAGGCATATTGAATGATAACAACGCAGGGCATTACGACTTAATATGATTATTTCTTCTTCACATATAAGGGATATATTTATATAAGCCTATAAACAACCAAAATGTTTCACAAATCAAATATTTGCAAAGCTACTGCATCTGTTGGGTATCTCAAAAACAGTTACATAAAAATAATAAATTGGCCTACATACAGAGGTTCTAATTTTGCTGTTAACCACGTTTTGAAACTTTCTGGGTCTTCAATAATCATGTTGGTTTAAAAATAACTTGACTCTTTAGTTATTAAAATGGTAAATATATTCACAGTACAATAATTCACGTTAACTAAAACTTCTCAACCTAATAACAACTACGGATAGTTTCCATTACCACAGCCTCCATATCATGGTCATATGTTATATTTCAAGTCTTCCAGTGGCTGCCAGATCGATTGCAGCCTGAACACATGATTACAGCTAGTCAAGGTTTTTTTACTGTTTGTGTTGTGGACTCTTGTGCATAAAATGTTGAGGTTAGGGAGTGAATTTTTTTGATATTTACTAAATTTATGTAAAAATGTCTGATTCGTTCTTTGGATTTGATACTAGATTAGAAGTAAGTAATTTTATTTGATAAACTGAGGTCTAAATACAATTTTTGACTATTTATTTTCAGTTCAAAGTTCATTGCAAGTACCTTACATAAATGATTACTATAGCTGGAATTGTTTTAAATTTGTTTCTAGTTGATTAAGTTCTCCTTGACTTTTTCAGTGTGATGCACTTGATGATGGTTTACTATCGGAGGAGGATGAAGAAGATTACGATGCTCTGAATGATGAGACATTTGGAGAAAGTGATATTAGTAAGTCACACTTGTTTTTTTTATTCTTCCATAATAGTCGAAAAATTAGTAATAAAAACATCACAAGTTTTATACCACTCTAATAATGCTAAGAATAAATAGAAGGAATTATTTGTGTGTGCTTAAGGTCCTCCAAAATTAAATATTTCTCAACTATTCTACTCTGGCAAGGTACTTGCTGACCATAACAGTAAATGCTAAAAATTTCGCCTTAGGTAGAATTTTAAGCTGCTGGAGACATAATTGTTGATATTTAACTGATTTATCACTGAACATGTTGAATTTTGTGAAAGTATTTTTACAGTTTCATTCATTAATTACTTGTTCTGGACAGTTGGTGATTTAAATCCAACATTTTAATCTGTCAGCCTCTTTACCTCTTTCAAAAGGAATGTATCCTCAAGTTATTCATACCACATCTTTCTCCTTAACATATTCCTTTAAGTGATTGATAATCTATTACTTCAAATCTTTTAAAAAATACAATTTGACAAAAAGTTGCTCTTTATTATTTCTATGGTTAGTAATCAACGTAACCATATGATTTGATTTAAATATACGTATCTTTAATTTCTATTTATATGAGAACGAGTTTCTATTACTTAAATTAAATTGACATTTTTAAATAGACAGGAGTTATTTGGGTTTTTATAAATTTACAGTATCTTATAATTAAGAAATCGTTTTACGTTTTATTTGCATGAATTATATTCTTGGTAAAATAAAAGGTTGCTAATCATTTAGCAAAGGAATTTTTATGTCGAAAAAATGAAGCAGGTATGTTTTTTCAATCTGTTTTTTTGTTTTGTTTTATATAAATGTTTTCCACCTATATATTTTTTCAACTCCATATAATGAATCTTTCCCATTAAAACAATTAATAAGAAAGAAATGCGCATACGTTCAGGCAGTCTCGACTTATCTGATGACGGATAAGCTTATTTCTTTTAATTTAATGATTAGTCTAAGTTACAAGTTGTATGTATCATGATTGACAAATTGTTTCGGTTACATTTCTAATTGTAATATATTTTTTGAAACAATTAAACATATTTTGGTCACATTAATTTCTTTTTTTTGTTTGTAATTCTCTTATCAAACCATAATACAAATGTTAAAGTAAGAAATTTTAAAAACATTTTCTTAAGAAATAAACATTTTTTGCTAAGAAAGAAAATTTGATTTGGTAATTATATAATGACTAACATCCCAGCAATAGTAAGCAAGTTTGTGAGGAAAAGTGTGTGAATTAATGTGAATTTACTTCATCTATAAAATTAAATGCCGTAAACTGAAGGCAAGAATAGGCAGAAAAAAGTAGTAATAAATAATAAATTATTACAATCATTTAATCTTAATAATCGCTCATTATACCTGGTAAAATGTATATTTATATTTTATTTTATTGCTTAATGAAATTCTTTTCAATTAAAATACGTTTCTTTCTTGAAGTTGCCTGTTAAATTAAATGTAGAAATATGAAACCATTGTAATTTCATAGAAAGTCTTAAGTAATAAATAAGTAATTGTAGGTAGGATGTTTCTTAGCTTAGATTCTAATATATCACTTGAGCTCCCGACCTGTTGATGGACAGGGGATCGCTATGCTGAAGATGAAAATCTTGGTTATATATTCTGAGTACCCTTTTGGAAGCTGTCTGATGATGGGCTTTGAGACCAATGATTGCCCTTGCCCGTTTTGGGGCCATACGAGACTATAATGATAACAAGTTATTGATATATACATTAAGCAACACTTAGATTAAATTTTGATATTGTATAAATTTTTGATAAGGAAATTTTATATTTTAAATGTTACTTGGGATTCTATATTTATTAAAGGGAATCTTATATGAAATTTCCTTTTTAGCTGGGGACTGGGAAGAAGATCATGAGAAGCTAGTAGAAATTACCGAACAATCTCGACACGGCCTCATTAATGAAGTATTTTATTACATAATTTTTAAATCTCTTACAATTTATACTTTTTAAATTAACAGATACTGATCTCATCATAATAATTTCAGAATGGCGATCTTAGCGCAAAAATTGCCGCTTTCATTTTGGACGATGAGCCGGTAAGTGGATGTTGAATAGTGTGTATAGTTTGTAATAAATCAATCACAAAAATGAAGTAATTTAGTAAGTTAAAACTGAAAATTTATGTTTACTTTTCTCTAAATCAGTTTCTTTGATAGTTATAATAGATAATTTAATTATTATTATTTAATGATTACAGAGTCCAAAAGAGAATATTGAACCTATTAAGCCTAAGACGCGTCCACCTCCAGGATTTGCTATTACGCCTAATGATCACCTAGATGGCAAACCAGCTTTACCTAGTCTAAAGGTATCGTCCTCCCTCTCTGTTTATATATATATACCATATAATATATATATATACCATTGTAATTCATATATATATATGAAATATATATATACTTCCTTATTTATTCCTTTTTTCATCTACTCGCTTTTTTTTGTTCTTGAAAAATTACTCAGCATTAATTTGTTTGTTTTAGAAAGTATGTACGGTAGAAGAAATAGAAAGGAACTTAATAAAACCCTCTAATAGTATGCTGTTAGAAGATTTGGAAAGAAAATTAATACCTGTAAGTTTTGACATTCACTTGGAGATGAAGATTATTTTTCGTCGTTAATCAGTAGTATGAAAGAAAATATTTCGAATTTATAAATGTCCAAATGGTTTATGACAAAATCGAAAAAATTATTTTCAACCGCATTAATTCAAAATATGAATATATAAACCCTTTTTAGGAGAAGGCTCTAATTTGTATTTTACAGTACTAAAGTAATGGGGTGTGCATGAAAGAGGATTAAAACAAAAACTTTTAAACGCAAAAAATTATAAAAGTAGATGAAAATTATTAGTTAAGGGGCTTTATTTTATTAAAATCACATTGGCTTCCAATATCTTTATTTTTTTCGCCAGATTTCATGATTTAGACAGTATCAAAGTAATTACGAATGTCCAGATTTTTTTTTTTTAGTTCAGCTATTAAATTTTAGAATGATGTGTAAGATTTTAAATCAGTGTCATTTTATTTCAAAACAATAAACAAAGGTCGTCTTAACTGTACGCACAAAAACGCATAATGATTATAATGGAGCTATTCATTCTTTTCATCATTAAATATAATAATGTTATCAATTTTTTATTTAAAATTATTCATCCTCCCATTGTTTACATATTATTGGCAGCTTTCTTGTGTTAGGAATCGCTACACGATTAAGTCTTGAACATTTATTATCACATTGTAATATACAATAAGTTATACACATATCAGGCATTATTGCGGAGTATTAATTGAAAAAGAAGTTGTTATACTAACTGGATTTGAAATTAAAAATTTGGTTATAAAAATTATGAAATAGTCTTTTCATTTTTAATAAAAAAAAAAAAAATTGAAGAACAGAAAAATTACTAAAGTAACAAAAATTACTTGGTTTCTTAATACATATGACTATATTGTCTCATATGTAGAACAAAAAAAAAAAATTATATTAATTTTGTTTCATACAGTTTGTTTATCATCTTCATTTGACAAATTTGTATATTATTATATTAAGCAAGATATCGTTTAGATTTGAAGTATTAGACATTTTCTATATAAACAAGAAAAGTGCTATAGTTTTATACCCTGACAAGAGAATAAAGATTACAAATTAGTTACAGTGAGACAATTATTTTTTTTGAAATGTCACTTTTCAGGCCCAGAATCAACTTCCTTTACAAAATTTAAGATGTGCGCCAGGATTTATTAATTTACCAGTTCCACATTTGGCACTATTAAATAATCAGTTACCAAAAATACCTGCTCTACCACCGCCATTTCAAGTGTCTTCCCATGCACAAGCTCCTCCGTTTGTAATGCGTAAGTAAGAATGTATATATAGAATAGAATAATCATTACAAAAAGATGTTTCTTATTTTGATTAGAGTTACCTATTAAATTCAGTCTTTTCACTAGTTTCAGTAATTTAAATTATAAAGTATTTATGTAACATCAACAGGCTATCTATAAAACATAATATGCTGATGTACATTTATAGAGCCATTGGCTACGAGAAACCTAAGACAAAGTGAAAAATCTGTTGAGATTCCCTTACATCTCAGTATATGTACTTGGAATGGAATTATCTGTAGTGTGTTGATTTGTGTCTTCTGTCTGTGTCTGGGTCTTGAGCTAGAGTTTGCTTGTGTGTGGCCTAACCTAAGTAAGTGATCAATTACGTTTACAGACATCAAGGGTATTATGTGTACATGTTTTGAGGTCTTTTAAAGTTTGTAAACAATGTTTTTGAGCGAATGGTATATGTGTTTCGTTTGAGAAAAAAATATCTCAAAAACGAAAAAACGCAGGAAGTTTAACCATGGTGTTTTTTTTTATATACATCATCGCATCTGACAGTGAGGTTCAGGGCAAAATCCATCAACCGGAAGTGCAACGTTGTTCCCCCCACCACCACCAGTTTTCTTCAAACTTTGTATGTTATCTACATACATAAATTGCTATCACTTTCATTTGAAACGTTTTCCGGGAAAGTTAATTTTCAGGGATATAGTACAGTGGCGTTCAGTTTCCTCTAAAATACCACTCAAGTAGTGTATGTTTCTATCACCTATATAATATCAATATGAATTAGAATTCATATTTATCTTAATAAAGTATTATTATTATATTAGAAATTTAGAAACGTTCGTAGAATTCAAAATTTGAAGGAAACTGATTAATCTGAAGTGTGTCTTTACATAAAATAGGTTTTTGAGTTTTTTGGAATTTTTTCGGAAACGACTGCAATAATTTCCTTCAAACTTTGACTGCTAACTACAGATATAAAGCTATCACATTTATTTGTAATATTATTCTGAAATAATAATTTTAGCGAGTTCTGCGGAATTTGCGATGTTTGTGGTGTTCTGGGAATTTCAAATATTATATGAGGTTGGTTGGTTCGATGTTACAGACGCTCTCTTCTGGACTGCAATCACTTCTACTAGCTCCTCACCATCTTTATATTTATTTTGGGATAAATGAGTAAAATTTGAATTTTAAAGAAAATTAATCAATTAATATATAATTGTATTAATAGGAGTATAAAAAAGTGGAGTGAATGTTCCATACCAAGACATTTTATGTGAACAGAATATCTCAAACCACAAAAGTTGCAGTCCAAGCTCAAACTCGGTATTCCGTGTAGGCCAATACCATTGCATCTGACACGAAGATTTCGGGCAAAATCCATCAACCGGAAGTGCAACCTTACTTAATTTTTTTTTGTAATTTTCTCGAAAACGATTTCAACAATTTTCTTTAAAATTTTTATATCTACTACACATACAAAGAGCTACAACTTTTATTTAAAACATTTCTCCGGGATAATTCATTTAAGAGGACTTTGTGTGAGGGGTGTGGTTATTTTTTCCTCTAATGTGCTATTTCATTTCAACAATGTGCTACACAGTTCTGTCAACTATATAATATGATTTAGAATTATATAAGTTGCCAAAATTCTCAGCTTGAAGAAAATTGGTTAACCGGAAGTAAGACTTTACAGGATAGGTTTTTCAGTTTTTTTGTGTTTTGTCCATAAAAATGCCGACGGTTTTAAACACTTATAAGAATTGTAAATATTGAAGAAAATTTGCCATTTCGCAATAAGAGAAAGTCTTGTGAGTGTTTCACACACACCAGATTTTTATATAGGTGAAATATTATGTTTCTAGAAAGTGGTATGCCTGTTGTTGGTTCACGCCCTGCTATAGGCCCCGCACCAGGCCTTACTGTCGGGAGATTGCCTCCGCATCACCCACTGGCCCGGCTGAGAGGTCCTCCACTTTTGCCTCATTCTCAGCTTCTAAGACCTTTACAACCACCAGAAGATGAGTATGCTGGTCTAATGACGCATAGAGAAAAGCAATGGTTAGCATCTATCCAGCTAATGCAGATTAATACAAATCAACCCTTCCAGGATGACTACTACTACACGGTAGGGGTTTTTTGTTTTTTTTAAATAGCAATCCTTAAATTTTTATCAGCACCTCGATGACTGAGTGGTTAGTGGCACGAACCGCAAGCCGAAGTACATTGTGGTCTTGGCCTTGGTGTTTATTTGATGTATTACTTAATAATAAATTGTAAAATACGTTTGCTAATCCGCCTCAATGACATCTGCCGGTAGTTGGACGTGAAGCCACCCTGAAAACATCATAAACATTCTTTTACTTTTTTTCTCAATAAGTTAATATCGTTTTTTAAATGCTATGGTAGTAAAGAGATTATTTAAAACAAAGTAATTCAGAGGTTATTATTATCAGCTTCAATTTTTTTTAGTCTTTGTAAACTATTTATATTTTTCAAAAAATGAGAATAACTGCAATAAAGTAAAGTAATAAAGTATAAAAAACTTACGTACATTAATGATTATTATGATTGCTTTTAGATTTAGCCAAGGTAACAAGGGAACATAGTGGGTGCAGCAGCTTTGGTTGAAGAGCATCTTCTGGAATTATGAAAATTTTTCTCAGGGTACTAAACCCTCCCGAAATCAATCGATATAAAAATACTTTATCACGGAAGATGTCAAATATGAACAAGTTACATTAATGATTATTACTATTGCTATCATGGTTTGGCCACGGTTTTCAAGGCTGAGGTGGTGGGCATTATTGAATGCTGCCACCTGGTGGGGGAGTGGCAGGGAGAGTTCAAGGAAGTGCGGATTTTCTCGATAGCCAGGCCGCACTAAGGGCTTTGAGTAAGCCTTGGTGGAGTTCGAAATTAGTGGGAGAATGTCGGAGGAAGCTCAATGCTTTAGCTCGGAGGGGTACGGTGCGCCTCTATTGGATACCCGGACACGCGGGAATAGAGGGGAATGAGAGGGCAGACCAGTTGGCTAGGGAGGGATCATCTCAACCATTTTGCGGTCCTGAACCAGCCCTGGCTGTCACAAAGACGTTTCGTGACAAACAGATTAGGCTTTGGGAGACGAAAGTTTTAGAGAAACGCTGGGGGAACACGCAGGGGTGCCTCCAAGCCAAAAGATTTATAAAGACAAGTAGGCAGGGAACTTCGGAGTATCTCCTGTCCCTTAGTAGGACGGGTCTGAGGACCCTGATAGGGATAGTGACTGGACACACTTGGGTGTACGTCTAGTCCCATTTGTCAGAACTGTGACGACGGAGTCAGGGAAACGGTGTACCACTACCTTTGTCAGTGTCCCCGTTTCGCTGGAACTAGGTTTCGTGTCTTTGGGAGGGCATCACTCTCGCAGGATTGTCTGCGCGAGCTGGAGTTTAGGGATATCTTGGGATACTGTAGATTAACCGGTAAGCTACCGGGGGAGATCTATTAAGGGAGAGGGGGGTGTCGGGGGGATAAAGGCCACATAGGCTTGGGTCCCGCGCCATTAGACACCCGAACTACAATAATATTGCTATCAGATTTGGGTAGATACCAAGGGAACCTAGTGGATTTTCAAGTAACTTTTGTACAAGAACATTAGAAGGTTTAAAAAATTACCCGCTAGAAACAGTCGGTCCAAAATGCAGACAGAATAGTCAGATGCTTAGTAATAAAGCAGTTATTTTAATTTCGATTATGCAAATCTCGTAAAAAGAAAGCTAAGATTTGTTTGTGTGGTGTTTTTTTTTTATTTCTTTTTCAAGTCCCTAGCGGAGAACTCTTATCCTAAATGGTTTGTGCCTGAACTTCCAAAATAAATTTTTCACTGTTAAATGGAGGAATTTTTAAAATATATATAAAATTGAAGAAAGTCATGCACAACGACTAAACTTAAGCAATCATTAATATTGATATTTACAAAATTAATTTAATTGTATTTATTCTCTTCATCTCGAACTGGATCTATAAACTAATATAGCAACTTGTTTTTATTGTGATGGGTCTTTTAACCGTTTTTTTTTAGGTATTTATAAAAGGTTAGTAAATTTAGAATTAATGTATGACATCAAGCCTCTTTGACTGTGAGTTTAAAAATCTCACGGCTCTCCAAACTGAAAATGTATTTTGATAAACTAATATAGCAACTTGTTTTTATTGTGATGGGTCTTTTAACCGTTTTTTTAAGGTATTTATAAAAGGTTAGTAAATTTAGAATTAATGTATGACATCAAGCCTCTTTGACTGTGAGTTTAAAAATCTCACGGCTCTCCAAAGCTGAAAATGTATTTTGTAAAGACTGTACAAATATATTCACTAATCTTGTAAAATTTTCAAGTAAAAAATAAATTGGATGTTGTCCTGTACGACATACCAAAAATACTACAGTTACAATTATTTAATGTTAAATGGAGGACAGTTGATTTGTACACTATTGATAGAATACGAAAAAAATGCAGATGATCTGTAGTTGTTACGGGAGTTACGATGATTATTAATATATTATAATTTTACACAATTTTTCATTTCCAAAATATATATTGCTATGTTGTGTAATTTATGTTACAAGTTTTGAAAAAAAGAAAAGCATGAAATTGATAAAGCAGAAATTATCATAATTAAAATAAAACGTCTAAATATGTTATTAAAACACTTCCATTTTCTTGTTCAGATGTATCAATTGAGGCAATCGGGTACGCATGGTAGAAAAATTGGCAACTCACTTAAATCCGCCAGAGATACGCCATCTTTAATTAAACCAACGTATACTCCTCTACAGTTTGAAAATTCGTTAGGTAAATTGCAGGTAAGTTACGTATTTGAAAAAATTCCTATATTCCAGATATAATAAAAGGTTAATAAATGTTGTCAATATTATTTTTAAACATTTGTTTTCACATTATAGATAGGAAGTGTAATGGCTCCTCGGAAAATTATTGATACGGATGTAGTTGAGAGTGTGGATTGCTCTAGTACAGTTACAACTTCGAAAAAAGTTAAACAACTACTTTTGGAAATAGAACATGCAAGTATTATGTAATCGTTTTACAAGTTTTTTCATTTTATTTTTAAAATTAATAATTCTTTAATCCGTTTATTTTTATTATAGATGTTTTCTTCTGTACTGTTAGCGGAAGAAGTAATGTCCCCACTTTCAACAAATGAGGACAATATTGACCCTAATGAATTGTTTAGTAAGATAGTGCGAACTTTGCTTAAAGATGAAAAATTAAAAGCAGTTTTAAATGTGCGAAAAGGAAAGGTAACAATTTACTTGTCAGATCTATCATTTATGAAAAGTACACTTCGTTCAAAAAGTACTTCGGGTACATTATTAATGGCTTCAACGACGTCGTTGATCACTATATTAAATAATGTGCAACTTATCACGGCTGCCTACGTTAATTCATTTCTAAACTGAACATAAGAAGACCCTGTCCTTGGATCTAACCTGGACACAACGTTGTGGTAATGTTCATTGCAGTTGTAAATGTGCCCCGTGGTACCATATTTACTTATTTTGTTCAAAAATTTCGGCTTCCACACCGTATCATAAGCAGCTTTGAAGTCAGTGGTCAGCTATGGCTGATTGCTTTCTTTAGAAACCATCCTTTATCCACTGCATCAAGCAAGTCACTTGTTCAATGGATTCTTCCTAAAACCTGCCTGAAAGTTTGAAAGCTTCTGTTCGCATTCTAAACAGCTATCAGGCAGTTTACCACCATTCTTCTATCACTTTACAGCACGCATTGTGAGAAATACCGGTCGGTAGCTTGCTGTATTTGAGGGAGTTTATTTTTCTTTAAGAGTGGGAATCTTTTGGCCCTTTGCCATTCAGCTGACACTCTCGTTTTCCACACCGTATAGAAAGTAAAGGAGAACCACCTTAGCCCCTTTACCTAAGTTGTATTGTAGCAATTCAATAGGGATGTGTCTGCCACTTTCCCTTATTCATCTCTGCCTCTGCTCGCCTGAGTTCTTCGAGGCAAAAGGGCGCATTGAACTAGCGGTCTTCTTTTTATTTCGGGCAGTCTATGGTATAAGTGAGGGCTTTAAAACTCTTGCCTTACTAAATGACCTACAACCTCTCATGCTTGGCTAGGGTGTCGGCTTTCCCTAAATTGCGTACTATCTGTTTGCCAATTTCTGCTATTATTGGATTATTAACATCTTTTGACTGCGCATTATTAAGAGCTGGGAGATATCGAAAGGCTTTCTGACCATCTTGCTTAAGTTCAGTTTGTCACAAAATCTTTATAACATGTTCTTTTAGCATCCAGTACTGCTCTTTTAAGTAATACCTATTGCTTGTTTCCATACAATTTCTTGGCTTCATCCCAGATCTGCTTTTCTTTCTGCTTGTGGGTTTGATATCATTCGAGGAGTCTTTGCATGGGCATTTACCTAGTGAGGATATATTAATGAAAGTGATCTATGCATGGTCCAAAGCCAATGCAGGACTCTAGAGCAATCAAACTGGCAATACAGATTAATCTCAATGAACCATGAATACTTCACCACCAATTATGTTACAGTGATTGAACCTCATGTACCTTTATTAGTTATTATATTGAAATCTTTTTTTGCCTTAATGTAAAATTGTTAGTAATTGGATTTTTTACAGACTCTTGTACTTCGAGTTTTACCACATACCAATGTGTCTGGTCCTTTGGCCCATAAACTAATAACCGTTCTTCCAAGTGCTGCTAAAAGAGATCCAGATCAGGCACTTTTGAGAGCATTACCTGCAATTAGACAATTTCTTGCAACAGTTTCAATGCAGACATTAATAGAGTTAGCAGAAACTTTGAAACCTCATATTTCTTTTCTTCTTCCGAATAAGGTAAGGCAATTTTATTTATTTTTTTAAAATTTACAATAGATTAAGATGAAACGCTCAAATAATTCAGTTTGAAAAGAAGAATATTTGAAATTATTATTCATTTAGAACATTCTTAAAATCTAAATTGTATAATTATTATCCGATAGAGTGTTTGTCACTAATTGTCAAACAAGTCTTATCCTTAGGACGGGTTGTTATCATACTTCTAGTCTAATCTTCCTGTTTTTTCATTATAACTCATTAATGTAAAGTAAAACAAATATAACCAATAATATTAGAGAATACATGTATGTAGGATAAAATGTAGATCGAGTCAATTGCAACAAGGTTCAGCTCAGCCTTTATTTAAATACAAAATTACACTTATTGGTTTTAATCGGTCTTCTCAAATAAACCGCTTTCTATTTACTCTTTTATAACGTACTCCTCACTTAAATATAGTTCTTAAAGGTACACCGAAAAACTCTTCGCCTTCACGTCTTCACTTCACTCTATCGCACTATCACCTGGTATTTTCTTTTTTTGATCACCTGTCACCTCCTCTATCGATTCCCATCAGCACATCGATTCTACTTCCCTACAACTTGGCCATCCTGCTAAGAATTCGCCTCGAATTCGTCCGGATGTATCTCTTGCGCCCAAGGCTTTAGATATTCTGCGCAGGTAGATGTTTCCTTCGGACCTTCTGAATCTCCAATTTTCTTGACGTCGTACCTCTCATTTGGATTAACTCTTACTACTCTGTAGGGTCCAAGATACCTTTTATCTACTCTGTAGGGTCCAAGCCCTGTACCAAACTGGGTTCTCTTTATACCTACAATGTCGCCAAGCTTATACTCTCGGGCCTTTCGTCTTCGCAGATTATACGTTCTGCTATACTCGTCTTGGACCTTCAGTAGTAGTTCTTTGCTTTTTTTTCTCTGTTCTTCTCTCAAGTCTTGGAATTCCTTTACAACTTCTGCTTCTTCATCTAAAACCATCTGAACATCATCTAAAATTCCTTGAGGGGCACTTCCGGCCATCACCTTAGAGCAAATAAAATCGACCAGTGTTGGTTCCGGTTCTCCTATATATTCTATAATTTTCTTATTAATCCAGGGTCTGATTCTTCTTTCCATTAATTGATTATCAACTGCAGCCCAGTCTAGATAATAAGAAAACAGGCTGTTTTATCAGTTGGGATCCTATGAATTAATGGTTTTATATGTTTCCTTTTTTCTTCTTGTGATTTAGCATGCTTTTCTTTCTTTTCTTGATCCTTAGCTTTTTTCTTATCATCTCCATAATCTAATAGTACTAGTTTCCTCGTTTTACTTCCTAGATTATTTTCTTCGTCCTCATCCTTATTAAATACTTCTTTTACCTCTAGTTTTTTCTTCTTTTTCTCTGCTATGTTTTTCGTGATTAACAATATCTGGTGAAGTATGATTGCTGATTGGTTCTGGAGCAGGATCAGCTGGACTTGAAGGAGATGGAGATGCTGCATTAGATTGCTATTGATGTTTTTTATCTGCAGATTCACCTCTCCGCCCATCATCTGCCCATTCTTTCTCTTCTCTGTCACGATCTTTATCTCGTTTCTCTCGTTCTGCCTCTTTCTCCCTTTCACGTTCTTTTTCCCTCAATTTTTCTCTATCTCTTTCTTCTTTTCCTAATGTTCTGTTATGTTCTTCATTTATGTTTATTATCAGTTTAGGTTTATACATTTCCTCTATCGCCTTTAAAGCCTCAGCAAATTCTGCCGTAGGATCTTCACTATCACTAGAAAATATTTTTGCTTTAAGCTCAGCTAATTCTTCTTTTTCTTTTGTCTGTCTTTTACATCCATTTCCATTTCTTTTTCTCGCTCTTCTAACCTTTTAGCCAACTCTCTGCCTTCATAATACTTTATATCTTCTCTTTCATCATCATAATCTTCTAAAAATTCCTTTAGTCTCTTCGGTTCTTTCTCTCTTTCTTCCTCTTTTCTCTTAATTTGAACTTCCGATGACGTCATAGAGAAATCTGCTTGGTCTAAAATGTCTCTTCCGATAACAACAGGCGTCTGTATAGCTTCCCGAAGAACGACATGAAATCGCAAAGGAAATTCTTTGTCTTGAAGATCAATATTAGCTTGAAAGGAGCCGAGGGTTTCCACCTTGTAATCACCTATCCCCTTCAGGCATATCTTCATAGGCGACAACTTTGGTGAACCAATTCTTGAATGCATGTCTTCTCTCAGCACACTCACGTCGGCTCCTGTGTCCAACAGTGCAGATGTTTGGTGGTTCTCAATCTTAATTGAGACCTGATTATTAGGACGATTTAGTCATTTGACTTATGTTCCTTCCTTTCTCAGACGGTCTAATTTTGGTACAAGCTGGAGCTATGTGTCCAAACTCATTACATTTGAAACATTTCTGTCCCCTTTCCCTAAAAGGACACTCCCTACCCTTGTGGCCTCCTTCATGTAACAATTTCTTTCTTGGGTCTTGTCCTTTGTGGGTGCAAACTTACTGCTGTCCGTTCTGGTTTTCCTGAATGATCCCTGACTACTTCTTGTCATACTGGACTCAGCTATATCCGATTTAATTTTTGAATAAGTTTTCAATTTTTTCTTAAATTCATTATAGTTTCTGCGCCATAAAGAATAGCCTTTCTTTCGGGCTCATCTGGAATCCCAGCTATAATATGCTCATAACTGATTCAGCGTCTAAATTTGCGCGGCTCCCTATTTCCTTCATGGTTGCTAGGTACTCTTCAAAAGTTTCATCTCTCTTCTTTTTCCTCTTAAAGAGCAGTTTATGAATAGCAGTAGCGGTAGTTGTTTCTTTAAATTCTTCCATTAGAAATAATTTTAAGCATGACCAACTCACAATTCCACTTTCCGCCTGCCTAAGAGTCTTAGCCATCCCCTTGAGTAACCTTTTCGCATAGATAAGCCTTTGGAATTCACTCCATTTTGCCACATCAGCTATTTCCTCGAAGTCGTCTATCCACTCCTTTATAAGGTATCCACCTTTACCGTCAAACGTTCTGATCGAATCTTCCACGTCTCGAAAGGTAAGACTAAATCGCTCAGTTTTGTCTCTTTCATAGCGGAAGCTCATGTCTGAGGCCCTGCCTTTTAATTGGGTTCCTTCTTCGAAACTACCCCTTTGCTCTTCCCAAACTTTTTCTTCATTGTCTGAATCCTGCTCTTCGTCAAAGTCATCCTCTCCCATTTCGAGTGAATTCGGAACCTCTGTCGGCGCTTCTAGGTTACATTAGAATTTGACCAATCTGGTGGCGAGTGTAGTTTCATCTCCTTTATAGTATAAAGGCAATCGTAAGATCAGGCAATGAGAGATTATCTTTTATCTCATTGATTTTTCGTTTTCCTTCATCCGAATCTGCGTCAAAAGAGAAACCACAGAAATTTCTTAGATCTTGTCTCAATAATCTTGGTTTTCCTCCTTTTCCAAAAATAATTTCACGCAGTAGCCTAATCGCATTAACCGATGCAAGCTTCAGACTGAACTGTATCTTAGGGAAGTCGCCTAGTACTTTCATCTTGTTTAAATTTAATTCAACTTTAATCGACAAAATCAAACAACTTTTACTTTTTATTATTTCTTCTTTCTTTAACGTTAACTAATATTCAATTCAATCAAGCAGAATATCAAAATTAAATTAAGCTGCCAGTCAACATCAAACAATAGTGAACATAATATGAAATATTAAACCATTTAAATATAAACAACTTATCTGAATGTCTCTTCAACTATAAATCAACTTATTTACTTGCAAAGGTAAAATAAGTCTTCTTAGTAACACAAGGAAGAAATATAAAATGAAAATTTAGATAGGTATAATAGGTTGCAGTAACCAGACTTTTCTTTAATATTATTATTTTTATTTATTTTTTTTTCTAAAAGAATTAAACATATATAACATAGAACTGTTCCTTTAACCTCTTCTTGGTTAAACTCAATTTTAAAATTTTTACCTGGACATTCTTCTTTAAGTGTACCTTTTATTGCAATTAATCCCGGAGAGGCCCCCAAATTTGTAGGATAAAATGTAGATCGAGTCAATTGCAACAAGGTTCAGCTCAGCCTTTATTTAAATACAAAATTACACTTATTGGTTTTAATCGGTCTTCTCAAATAAACCGCTTTCTATTTACGCTTTTATAACGTACTCCTTACTTAAATATACTTCTTAAAGGTACACCGAAAAACTCTTCGCCTTCACATTCACTTCACTCTATCGCGCAATCACCTGGTATTTTCTTTTTTTAATCACCTGTCACATCCTCTATCGATTCCCATCAGCACATCGATTCTACTTCCCTACATATATTTATAGATAAATATTATTTATATATGATATTTACAGGTTGGAGTTCATTTATTTAATACATTCATTATTACACATGACTTTATTGCTTTGAAATCCCAACACGGTAAGTGGAGCAGTCTTCATGCAATTTAGGTCGTTCAAGTGTTCGAATCTAAACCGAGCCTTCAACTTACGCTACAAATATCAGTGAACAACAACTTGTGTTTAGCAAATCCATAGTAGACTGTATCTCACGCCATACACAACACATTCATTTCCATCCTACAATTTTCCTGATAATACATACAATGTACCAGCCAGACATCAAGGTAACAAAATTAATTGTTGTGGTTGGTTCCGCAGAGCTGGAATGCATCAGAGATATTTTCCGTGATAGCCTGCTTCTTTTGTGGTCATCGACCGGTTTCGGGCGTTCGCCCATCATCAGGATGCTTTTTGTCAAACAGTGTGATAACATAAATTTGCACCGAGCAAATTTAGTTGATACACTGGTCTTTAAATGTTTTTGTTAGGGCCTAACTAGGTTAAGAGGGGTGGTGGTACCTGAGTGGGAAAAAGCACATGTTTCGGTCTTTAAAGAGGTCACACATCCCCACGTGTTGGATGTTTCCATTTTTAAAGGGTACAATATGCCCCTTTAAAGACGGAACCATGTTTTTTTTTTTTTTTACGGAAAATATCTCTGATAACAAAATCTAGATCATATAGATTTAACTTTAGTCGCATTCTTTATACATTTATCAACCCTTAGTAGCTGTTTTACAGAGTGGGTCCAGAATTAAAATTTAAGCATTTTCTTAACTACTGCATTGCAGTAAGAAGAATATTACAAAAGACTTTAAACTTAAACTCGTGACTTCCAGCGAAGTTTCAAGTTCTTAATGGAGTGGTTTTCAATTAGCTTTTAGGAATATAGATTTTAAATCCGAGTTTTCAGTGAACATTTTAATTTTCACTTTGCTTTATGGTCAAATAAGAATAAAACTAGGCGATAATACCAAGGCAGTCCATCCCCCTCCAAAATAGAAATAGTAAATGAACCAAGATGGATATGTATGTCTTTGTTTATTCACTACTATTATTTACTTATTTCCATTTTATATACATATATAAGAAATAAATTTCAGTTAGGTCTATAACAAATTTATTCTTAGAGAATTCAAATCACACCAATGCGAAGAATCTACTTCAAAAGCAGTAGCAAGTTTCTTAAGATCATCAGAGACATTTTCCGTGGTAGCCTGCTTCATTTTATGGTCATCGACCGGTTTCGGGCGTTCGCCCATCTTCAGGATGGGTTTGTCAGACAGTGATAATACAGACTTGCACAGAGCAAATTAAGTTTATACACTAACAAAAAGGAGTGTATAAACTAAATTTCCTCTCTGCAAGTATGTGTTGTCACACTCTCTGAAAAACGCATCCTGAAGATGGGCGAACGCCCGAAACCGGTCGATGACCCCAAAATGAAGCAGGCTACCACGGAAAATGTCTCTGATGCTTTCCAGTTCTGCGGAACCAACTACCACAACAACTTCTTAAGATTATTTTGAAGGTTTTGCTAACTTGATGATGATTTCGTACAGATTTATAGATTCTTTTAAAGAAATATGTAAATTATGCTGAAGTTACATATCTCAAAATAAAAAAAGAGAGGAAGCCATTTTTTTTAGATCTTGAAAAGTTTCTTATTTTCTATGGCTGAAAAATTGTCGTAATTACTATTTGACTTAGCAAACCAAAATCTTAATTAGTTGCCAGTTGTTTCCATATTCTTATGATTTAAACACAACACACATACTTCCGAGATTTGAGACGGAATGTTACGTTAATTTCCAAATTCATTATGATTTCTTCAAAAACGTTTGAATATGAACTTTTTTATATTGCAAAAGAAATGTATCATTCACCCATAAAGCTCCGAATTTTTCAGCCAGACTCTCTACATGAATATAATTGGTTGGGTTCGCCAATGCTGGATAATATCTAGAATTTATCTTTCATTGCCATTATTCCTCTCGATTTCGATGTTCTTCTTTGTCAGAGTCTGGTTCATCAAGTTGTTTTAGAGAATTGACAAATTTCCATCATACCTGATATACCTTTATTGAGAATAGAATTAATGAAAAGAAAGAAGCATGCTATGACAGATAAAATCCCATATGTGTTTTTATACATTTGGACATATTAAAATCACTAAATAGTATTAGTTTGTTTCATCAACAACAGCTATATTTAATTTAAACAGTGTATTTAATTTAATAAGATTCTTTATTCAAATGAGATAATAAAAAATATTACAGACAAAAGTAATTAATTGATTAACGTACATAATGACAATTTTGTTTCAGTTCGGAATTTCAGTAATTGCTAATATGATAGAACGAGCAGAGTGTCTTATATCAAGTTCTAATGAAAATCCAAAAGATTGGATGTCATTTATTACAATAATATTATCTAATTGTCACACGTGTGAAATGGAAAGGCCTGTAGTTGGATTACCTGGACATATATTGGCTACTCACTTAGCCAGGAACAAATCTGCCAACAATCAGGATATTTTAATACTTCAGAAAACATTATCGCATTTGAATATGTTTGACAAGTAGGAATTTTATGTAATGAAACAAATTTAAGTTACGTGATCTCTTCCAGGTAAGAATAATAATAATCATAGTAATAAAAGAATGCCTTCGAGAAAAAAAAAAATTCTTTCATGTATTCATGCCGTTCATCCAATCCCCTCAATAAAAAAAAATCTAAAGATCAATCTCAATTTAAGTAAAATCGTAATGTAAACTAAATGATATTTCTTCGCCATTCGTGTACTTATAGATAAAAATTAAACACAGCCTTAAGAAGGTAGTTTACTTTTAAACCTGGTCATTACTTCTGTTCTGTCTTTATTTTTTATTTATTTTAAGTATATACATATATAGTTGTATACTGTATAAATATGTGTTGTAGATATTATTTTTGACTTTTCTATCTTTGGATAATGTTTAGTCGATGAAAAAAAAAAATGACAAATCTTATTAGCTATGTTAATAATGACTGAAGAACTTAAATTCTGTAAAAAAAAAAATTAAAATAAAAAAAAAAGTAAATAAATTATTAAAATGTAAAGCGCTCAGCCTTGTAAAATTAGAGATTTTTGTTTAAATAAATATATGGTTACATAATTTTTTACGAATTTTTATGGCAAGGAAAAGATGGAAGTAGGGTGCAATAAAGAACAATTTTTTTACAACTTAAGGAAAAGAAATGATAAGAAAATTTTAATGACTTGTATATATAATTTTCACATTTTTTCCCCCTCGTCTGAAAAATTGTCAAAAAAAAAAACAAGAAAAAAAGTAATTATCATTTTGGAAGAAGTGCACTTTACATTTGTTTGAGCTGCATTTTTCTCTTGTTCTCTTTTTATTCAGGTTTTGTAAACATTTCTTGCTAAAAAGGAAAATAAGACCTTTTTTTTTTTAAATATGTCCTTTCATTCCAGAATTCCACTTAATAAAACATTGCGAATGGGATTCAATTAAAATTTTTATTTTTTATGTTGTAGGGTAAAAAATTATTGAAAATTTCCTATTAAAAAAAAAAGTGCTGTTTATAATATTGTAAAGAAATAAATAAAAAATTTCCGTTCGAAAAAAAAATTGTCATATATTGCTGCTTGCAATATTTCATTGATGTGATATTTATATAAAAAATTTGTGGAAGGAAAATCAGTTTGTTTCTGATCAGACTTCTAAATTTAAGGCGGTTGGGACCGTCGCATTATTTTTACATTTTATTTCTGTACAGTTTTTTCTAGGATATATTTTTTTTTTTAAGAAAAGATAATTTTCATTATGACAACCTCTATTATTGGAGTAATTATTTTTTTAATTTTTACTAATAACTTTAAATTATTAACAATGATTTTCAACTATTTTATTTAGATTATAAATTTTTAATTTTGACCTGTATATATTGTAATAAATTGAAAATATATGTGTACAAATTGAAAAATAATTATGTAACTTTATTTAAAAAGTTATTTATTGGATAGTTTTGTTGTAGAAGAATTCATCATTATTTATACTTAAATTACGTTTCTTTTCTTTTTTTTTTTTTTGCTATTAAAATTGTAAATATGAATATAAATTTAAGCATTTCATAGCTTTTTGATATTTTTTCCCCTTTTACAAATTTATCAAATCTTTTTTAATTAGTTTTCAGAAATAGGACAGGTTGGTATGACTTAATGGTGTGATTATTTTTCAATAATTGAAACAGTACTTCAATAATCGTATGATATTTTCAAAAATGAGATCCTAAAGACATATATGTTTTGAAGCTCGTGAAAAGAAACATTTTGGAAATTTGATTTTATTTACGTAAGTTTGTGAACTGTAATCAAATTTATAAATATGAACTTGGTTAATCATTGTTTTTTAAATAATGGTATAAAGGGTGTGTAATTTCAAAGTTTTTTTTAACACAAACTTTCTTCGACTCATCATAAATTTAATTATCATTTCCAATGTTGTTTTCAGTTAAACAAAAAATTGTTTAACAACAAGGTACAAAGCAGCTTAATAAAAACGATAAATAGTGGATCGATGCTGATTGATTCAGAAGGATTTCTCCTGTGTAGCAGTTATATTCAACACTCTGGTATCTCCTCTAGCATTCTCATTAAAAAGGTTTTATCTTATATAGAGTTAATAAATGAATGCAAATTTATGGAACATTAAATGTCATGATAAAGAACCGTTCTTTATGCATTAAAACAAAAAAAAAATCAAGTGAAAATTCTGTCGAAATAAAGATATTTATTACATTAAAATTAATTAAATTTTATCGCCTCATTAAAGTTTAAGGGCTTCAATTTTGGATATAAAAGTAACTAAAAAGAAAACAAGTAAATATCTTTGAATAATTAAAATATTTCAATTAAAAAAAGTCATTAAGTTTACTTTGGAGACATAACGAATTCTCCTGGAAAACAGTATCATTTATGCAGCGCATTAAAACTGATACACTACATTAAAAATTCTTTATTAAAGGCAAGTACATTTTATAACTTTTAGATGTAACTTATTGCAACTATACTCACTGACTATTTAGTTCGACAATAAAGCTCAAGCATCACTTCTACAAAGCTTTAAATTCCAGAAATTTTCACAAGAAAGTTACACAAAAATTATAAAATAAAAGTGATTTAAAACTACTTTTGCTAACTTTGCAGTCAATCCAACAATAATTAGAAACATCATATGAAGAACAGCTGACTGTGTTTACATTACATGCTTAATAACAGCAGCCACAGAAATGGACGCTGGCTGCAGTACTTAATCAAGTAGCCATTTTCAGAGTTTCGGCATTTTTCAAATCATATTTTACTAATTTATAGTGTCTATTTAGGGCCGTATCTCGATTTCTTTGTTGTAATCAAATATAAATCATCTTGTTTTATGATTTTTATTATTTTTTTTTTATTGTTTTCTAGTTCTTTTACAGTGAGCTGC
The DNA here is from genome assembly GCA_011037195.1 of Triatoma infestans. Classification (NCBI taxonomy): domain Eukaryota; kingdom Metazoa; phylum Arthropoda; class Insecta; order Hemiptera; family Reduviidae; genus Triatoma; species Triatoma infestans. The sequence goes on from JAAEAF010000061.1 coordinate 83,711, forward strand.
ACCTATTGATTTTCTCAGGCCATTTTTTTTATTTCTTTTTGAACCTGTATATTATCATATTTTAACCGTAACTAGAACCTTTCAAGATGAATAAGTCAATCGCTGAGGAGAAAGAAGAAATTGTTAAAGAATCATTGTTTAAATTTTTGATGCAACATATACCCAGTGCCCAAATTAGGTGGTTTTCTATTTTTATTGATAGTACTCAATAATATGCATTCAGAAAGTAAGGTAACTATTGTCTGTTTTAGCACAATTGATGAAATAGTGCTAAGCTATGTTGTAAGGATTCTTGAGGAACTGGGCGAAGAGACAGCCGATGATATTGAAGGTGCTTTTGATGCTGAAGGTTTCTGTGAAATGATGGCTGCCTATTTTCCAGAGTTTTCCTCAATTAGTTTACCGAAAGTCTGTCAGTGGATGTTTGAGCTGGAAGGAACTTTAAGAAATACTAGAGATAACAGTAAGAAATAAAAATTTATATCATTTAGAACAAATAGCTTTGGTTAATTATGTTGATAAACTTCCATTTCATTTAGATGATTCGTTTATTGAGCGAGATCTCTCCGAACTTCTAGTACCAATTGCATTGTCTCGAAACCATAATTCATCTTCTGAATGTAGCAGCACTGGTAAGAGCAAATCACAGCGGAAACACCAGCTCTCTGAAGCAAGTGATGGAAGTTGCAGTTCTGATAGCAGTGGAGAATATTATGCTCACGAAGTTAGTAATTCTTCTGTATATGAAAAGTGGCTAATATTTTCTTACATTGTTTCATTATAATTAGCAATATATGAATAGTAAATTGTTCAGTGGTTTGACACACACAAATTAAATACTTTCATTTCATACCTTAATTAAAGGTGTTGGCATAAATTAATTATAAAAATGAATGGCAATGAGATAGAATTGTTTGATTTGATGTCACTGAATGAATTTCTTCAAATGAAAATTTAGAGTCTATCAGTATAATTCATTTTTTTTTTTCTTAATTTTTATGTTATGAAGAAATTTGGTGAGGATCGGTCAAGAAAAAACATTCAATTATGCCAACGTTTCGACAGAGTTAACTGTCTTTATCAAGGCTTTAATATGTAGAAAGTCGTGAAGATGTGGAGAAAGAATTTTTAAACTTACACACTTTTACATCCCAGAAACATAAAAAGGAAAATTAAAAGTTGCTAGTGTCTTGCCTTAACTCATTTACAGAAAAAAAAGAGCAGTTGAAAAGTTGGCATAATTAAATGTTTTTTCTTAACCAATCCTTACCAAATTTCTTCATGACATAATTCATCAACGGCCAACAAATTTTTAATTTTTATTTTAATACATTCCGTAAATACATAAAATCAAATGATATTATTACTGGATGAAGGATTCCTTATCAATAAAATTTTCTCTTCTGATAGTCTTAGAATAAGTGGAGTTTAACTATGAATTTATTGGAATATAGAATCTAGAATCAGAATTCAAGTCTACAATTAGATCCAAAAATAAACTAATTAGGATCATTCATTTTTTTTTTTTTTTTTTTGTGTAAAATAGTTGATATTCTGTATAATACCGAGGACTATAGTCTTCAGTGCTATCTACTCAAGAGGTATCTTTGTTAGTTTGAAATAGAAGTTATATCCGACTAATTTTCAGGAAGAGGTATTGGAGCTTTGCCCTACTTCATTCTTCATGCTTAACTGACATGCTAGCAGATGTGAATTTAACTTTTCCCCCGGGCTAATTTGCTTACCAATTTTTTACCCAGATTAACATTTACTCGTATTTTTTAAATACCATTGTTAGTTCATAAGTATCGATCAATTTTGTAGCTATTTTTTTGTAGTAGTCATTTAAGTTGTTATAAATGCGTTGTTTAATTGTACTACATTTTCAGAAGTGTCTGGACCAAAATGCTGTTGTAGAAAATTGTTTATAATTTGATCACATCTATGATCGGACCAATTTTTTTCCAAAAATTTTTCACTTTGAACAATTTTGCAAAATTATTGCTAAAACGATATTTTTGTTTGTTTGTTATTAAATTGCTGACTGAGAACAAATTAGAGAAATAAACAAATTCTTAACGAAAGTATTATGGCTATCGCATATTATTAACTTTTGGACTAAACAGTTGAATTGCGAGTGTGCCGATTGTTGGCAAAACAGTTAATAGATTTGTGTTTTAGACCTACTTTTTTCTATACAATCTATAATGAGTTAAGATATCATCTTTATTTTTCTGGCTATATATTTAAAAACTCCAAAAGTAAAAAGCAGCTAAACGATTTGTCCACATTTGTTTAGTTTCACGACAGCTCTGTTGATGTTATGCGCGCACCGATTTCCCTTAAAATGAAATTTCTCGGAAAACTTAGACAGAAATGATAGGTGTATTTAAGAATAGTTTGTATATCGGTTTTAAATTTTCCAGTTATTGTCCTTACTAATAGTAGTAATACAGTATCAAGAATTGTCACATTACCAGTCAACTATTTTATTCTCTTATCATTTATTATATTGGTGATTTAGTTGGTGCATACAATATATTGAAATGTCATTTTAGAAGGAATCCTAACGTCATCTCTCCCTAGAAGCATCCAAAATCAGTTTTCCATGAAAAATAATTTTAAAAAAGGGATGGATCTACATAAGAGTTGTATATAAACAAAATTTGGGAAGCTATTTTTTTAAAAATCGCAAAAAAACTGAAAAATCCAGTTCAGGGATTTTGATCGACACCTTCCTAACGAAGGAAGGAGCAACCTCCGAAATATCAAGTCCATATTTTCTATGATTGTTTGTGTTGGAATTATGTATTTTCACACACTCAAACTTTAGATTTCAGTGGACCTTAAAACGAAAATGTATATTTCCGGTAGAACCGAATTTCGAGAATCTGAGTTGATTTAGAGTCCCATATAAAGCTTTCCACCTTTGTTCCTGTACGACCTTCGAGAGTGATTTTCTGTATGTAGGTTTAGAGATAGAAGGAAATAAAATTAGAGTAACACACAGGGGTGCTGTGGTTTTTACAAAATTTCCCTTTTTTTCTTCAATTCCTTAGAGAATAAGCTGAAAATAAATACCGAAAGAATGGTTAGAAAGGTTTTGATTTTGTTCCTAACTTGAATGAACATGATGCGATTTGTTCATTATGTTTATTATTTCTGTTAAATAGTTTTTGCAGAAATAATATATGTCCCAAATACGCTTCCTTTATGAATGCTGAAATTAAACTGCAATGTTGGATCTTAAAGGGTTTTCCATTCATTGCACCAAATTCTGTCAATGGTTCATTTCTTTCTGAATATATGTAAGTTTCTGATATTTTTACAAAACTCATTTGAGTTCTGATTCCACAGACATAAAATGTGAATAACCATGCCCACACGGGTGAAACATGTCATTTTCCAATGACATAAACAGCTGCTCGATGCTTCTAAATGAAATTCTTTCTTTAATTTTTAAAAGGCTGTTTTGCAATTTCAAAAATGAACAAGCATTTTCTAAAATTGTATACTTGTATTGTATTTTAGGACCCATATTAAGGTTCCCGGCTTTGTTTCTGTAATCTTTGTATTTAATAATTTGCTTAAAGCCAGAGAGATTTATTGTATATTCATATTTTACTGAATACTGTATATACTATACTGAGTATTCATAAATTGGAATATACTTCTTAAATAATTACTTCAAGAGTCGGAAAGTTTATAAATAATATAAATTAGTTTTACATGAACTGTGAATTTTGATATGAAAATCATTAAAAATATTTATTTTTGACAGTTGACGTGACATTACTTTCTTTTCTTATTTGAGTGTGTTTGTTATCTTGATTTTTTTCTGCTAAAACTTTTTAATTTAAAAAGTTAATATCTCTAAATTATATTGTAAGAACTATTGATTAATAGAAATATTTCTTTTTTGTTAATATCTTTTTTGCACGAATGATTTTTTCCATCTCCTTTAGGACATAAATGATTATGAACAAATACAAGTATTACAAGAAATGTTTCCTGGGTTGTGTGATATGGAAGTGAGACATTGCTTAACAATTGCTGGTGGTGACATTGCAACTGCAGCTCAGTTAGTGCTTCATAGACAGGAAGCTGGTCAAACATTGAATCATTCTTCAATATTACAGGTAAACTTTCAAAATTTGTAAATTGGTTTTTTATTTAATCATTCTTAGATAAGTCTTCTATTTTCCGGAATCAATTTTTATTTCTAATTATAATTTTATCAGGAATTAGTTTTTTTAGTTCAGGTATGAATATTATCATTTCCTTGTTAGCATGCTGGACAACCCAAAGCTGTAGTTGATGATCAAGAACTGAAGTCACGAATAATCGCCCGATATAGTTTTGTTGATAAAGATGATGACGCCCGTGAACATAGACCTGTGGCACCTAAATCAGTAAGTTTTATTATATGACATATTCTAGTCTTTTACTATTTTGAACGAAGGTGCATTTCATTTTTTTTTTTTCAAATATTTTTAATTTTTGTTTTCTCTTACTGCTATTAGAGAAAGTATCGCGATCGTGTCATATTTTCAAAGTAGAATTTTGTGCGTAAATAAATTATACGAGGTCCTGGAGTTTGAAAAAAAAGAGTTTTTAACGAATAGTCTGTTTCGTGTTTTGTGTGTGTGTGTGTGTGTGTGTGTGTGTGTGTGTGAGAGAGAGAGAGAGATAAAACGACCAATCGCAGGGAAATGAACTTGATATTTCGTTTCGAAATCGCTTATGATTCCTCAAAAAGGATTATTTCTTAATACGAAGAATAAATTACAGTAGGGACTTGGTCATATTGGACTATAGAAGTATTCACCCCAAAATGTACAATGAGACAGAAAATTGTTGTAATTGATTCTTCATTGTCATTTTTAATACTTTAAGTCGGAACATCTCCAAAAAATGAAGCAATAAACAAGAATTGAGTAGTTGTTGAGGTTGGGTCCGCAGAGTTGGAAAGCATCAGGGATATTTTCCATGATAACCTTCTTCATTTTGTGGTCATCGACCGGTTTCGGGCGTATGACCATCATCATCCTGATGCCTTGATAAAACTTTTCGACAACACAGACTTGCAAAGAGCAAAATCAATTTATACACTGAGTTTGCTCTGTGCGCTGTACACTCATTTATGTTATATCATACATTGAAATAAGTGCTAAAATTTCGAATTTGAAGAAAATCGATTAACCAGAAGATGACATTACGAATTATGAAGTTTTTTGTCTTCACTTTTTCACAGTTTTCAAAGGAGTAAATTATTAACTATTTATAAGTAAGCCATTTTTACCGGAAAAAGAATTTTTACAAATTCGTTAAGGCTACTTCTAAATAGATATTTGAGAATGGTTCCCACATTTATAATAATTGGGCGCAATAAGGACACTTGTAACAATTCCTGCCTGAAGAAAGTTTGTGTATGTTTGTGTTTTTTTTTTTATCTACCAGCTGTATCAATACCTATGATATACATAATAAATTTAAACGATGATTTACATTTAATCTTCCTCCCAAAGGAAGAGGAAGGCGATTTACCGATATTAAGAGAATGCTGGTTATTGAAACCCTAGTGAACTTTCTTACATCTCTTCCCTCTCTTTCTTAAAGCAAAGTAAAGTAACTATAACCAGAAATATAAAAAGAAACACTTCAAAAGATGCCTAATATTTTCATAGATTCAATTTCAGCCGTTATAAAAAAAGAGAAAGTACCCCCCTATATTTCCTAATTTAAAGCACATTTTTCATTTAACATACTTGAATAAAACAAACTACATTCAGGATCTAAAGTTAATTGAAAGAAAAAAGTTTATAATCGCTATGTTTACCAATATGAAGTAAATTTTATGTTTTGTTTAACTTATTTTATCACAGGAACCTAAAAAGTTGGTAAGATATCGAGATAACAAGATTGTAAGTCTTAAAGGGGAACGATTTACTGAAATTAAAAAAGATGATGAAGAGGATACAAAGAAGAATTGTGGAGGCATTAAACCTCCTAGACAGAATAAGTATCATTGATTACAATTTGGCGAGAATGCCAAGTTTTTTATATATTCCTGACATTGGTTAATTGTAGCGAATATCGCTACCTAACATAGAGGTATAGAGCCACTGTTGTAATTTGACATAAAATTACATTGAATTTAGATATTCACCATATTCAAGTAATATTTTATCGTTTACTTTTTTAAACATAAATGTAATTTTAATTGATGTTGTTATTATTTATATTATTATATTTGGTCGGACATGGAGGGACGAGTGCCATTTTGATCTTAACATATTTTTTGTAAAGAAATGCTTTAAACGTATGAGTTTGAGGTATGTTAATTGTTACTTCCTTTTTATAGAAATTGATTAATTTTTGCATAATATTGTTCAAAATTATTCTCTATTTGAAATAAAACAATCCTTATCTGTCTAAGAAAATTGGAGGATTTTTAAGAACGTCCAAAGCATAAATTTTATTTATTTATTATTATATATATTTTTTATTTACCATGATTATATGGGAAGATCTGAATTCTTTTCTCGTTGAATTCCTGCGATAGGCATTTTATTATATTATTAATTGCCTAATTTAAATTACAATTGCATGGTTATAATTAATCTAATTGTTGTGGGAAATCCTGTAACATTATAAGAAAAGTGAACGTGGTTAAAATATTCGTATGTTAGTTTTAATAGTAAGCATTACAAAAATATAAAATAAACGGAATTAATTTCATTAATTAGTGCAGTGAATGTATGTTGTTAATTGTACAAACTACAACCAAAAAGAAAATGGCCACAATATTATTAGGAAATTTTATTAGTAAACTTGGCTCACGGTAAATGGATTCACAATGCATCCATAAGTGAGAGTTCAAGCACTACTTTTTAAACCTTTATACAAATATTGTCATGTATTAATATACTAAGCTTAATAATTAAAGAGAAATATTATTGTAATTTTATAAACACAGTGACATAACTCAGCAATAACGTATACACTATTATTTTGCTTTTTTATCTTAGTTTATTCACATCATCTGAAAATTCACATTTTTTTATTGTTCGTTGATCAAATCAGAAATTGATTTCATTTCATAATGTCCAGAAACAATTGATTTTACGAATGGATTTCTGTACACTTAAATTGAATTTAATTCTTCTTTGCCAAAATATAATGATCATCCTTTTATTTGAAAACTTTCTGATAAAAAATATATTTCATCAATTTTGCTTTTTTTACGTTGTTTAATTTCTATCGATCAAAATATACTAAACTATCAATCATACAGTTGATAACATTTATGTACACTTGGTTAGATAAAAAAATGCAGAGTTGAGATGCTTGTAAGGAAAATTGTTTATATTTTTTTAACTAATTAGTCTGACAAATGAGAGAGAGAGAGAGAGAGAGAAAAAGAAATCATTTCGATGTAGAATACTCGCTGCTCCAGGCTGTGTATTGAATTTTTCTTTTTACATTGGTTGATGTGATTTTATAATTTTCTTTATGAATTCCTAGTTTTATTTTTTTTTGTGATTTTAATTGAACAATTAAGTTATTTTTGTGTTCTAAGAAAATATTTAGTTTTTCCTCTCCTTCAATAATATTTTTTAAAAAAAAGACCATTTTTGATTTGCTAAGAATATACCTGTTTGTTCAATTAAAGTTTTACTCCTTATGCTTTTATCATGATTCAAAATAAATCTTCATTGGAATTAATTAAATCTCATGTCTGAAATTATTATTATTATTTTTTTTAAATAAACGTAATTTAAAAGTGCATCATAAATCAGATAGATGGTCATCTTTGAATTTAACGCAAGAGAATCACTTCTACAAATTAAGTCCTTTCAAATCACGTCTACAAACGCTTCCCAGCGTCAATCGTTAAAATCTTTCAATTATCAAATAATTATCAAATCTTTAAATAATTTGTATAACGTCATAAATTTCAAACTTTATTTTACTATTAAGCCGTAGGAAACCCAAAGTTTTGTGATATACTATAGTGTCACATTTTATTTCTCAATGACAGTAGTATTGCTTGTCATTACTATCTGTTTTAGAAGATGAACAATTTATTTTCAGTATTATTTCATTAATATTTTTATTATTGAAACAATATTAGTAAAACAGTTTGATATGTAAACTAAGGTAAATTTTGCTTTAATAATTATGTTTTATAAACGATTAAAAAGTTTTTGAACTGGTTTGCAGATTCATTAAAAAAGTGCAACCGCTGTTTTTATTTATATAATTACATAATCACAGTTTAAACTGAATTCTACAGTTTGTATTTTAGCAAACTTTTTTTCTTTTTATTGTATAATTATTTCCAACTAAAATATAAATTTGAAGGATAATATAAATATAAAAATTCTAATTTACGTGAAAAATTTTAATATTTTTATATATTACTGTATTGTAAATAATTTTTTTTTATTTATATATAAAATAATATAAAATCCATTTGTTTAAAAGAGTTTATAATTTTTTTCAATTTTTAAATGATAGAACTTGCTTCTTAAATTATTATTATTATTATTATTTTGTAATTATTGCATCTAAAGAAGCATATAAATATTTAGTTTAATTAAATAAAGTATTTTAAAAAGTGGCAATATATTGAAATATGAGACAAGTAGATTGGATTTGAAATAAGCAGTGATCATTAGAATTGCTGCTCATTTTAAATAATTAAAACTTTGAATTCCTAATTAACCTTCGGAATTTGATTTTGTCTGAATCTAGTGCATGTACTAGAACGAATTTGTAAATTGATACTTCATTTTTAATAACATTTGTAATTGAGGTAGAGGTCTGCTGATTAATTTATAGCAGCGTCTGCTAGTCAAGCGGTAGCATATTTCTACTTTTTTTTCCATTTTCTTATTTTAGCGTAACAAAAGAAAGAAATGATTACTGTAGAGTATTAATCCTGAATTTAATATTGATATTCTATTCCCGAACAGCTTCCTTAGTCATACATTCAATGTATGAGGATTATGTTTTATATTTTTACTTTTTTCTTTTTAATTTGAATTTGAATTTCACATTTCTTTGTTAATACAAAACCTAATAACATGCAAATTGTCACTATGATTTTGACATTTGCACAGAAGCGATTTTATTGTAGTAGAGAAATTTCACTATTTTATAGCATTAGCACAAATTATTTAGTTTTTTTATTGCTTTTTTGCAAAATTGATCATGATAAAGATAGATTTATTTTAATCTCCTAACTTGAATTAATTCTACTTCTCAGAAGAAGTTTTCCTATTTTATTTTTTAAAACTATTTTGCTTTAATTTTTTATGAACCTACTTATTGTTTTAACTATATAAGAGTGTGTAGTTAATAAAATTACACTGTGTTCTTATGTAATTTGATGTGCAAATTTTTTCTTGTATTGTTGAAAAAAAATAGTTGTGGTTAAGTATCGATGTGATTAATTGTAAATATAATATTAATTGTAATATTTATATGTTGAACCCTATTGAGCAGACTGTAAATTATAACAAAAGAGAGAGAAAAAAAAGATCTCATTTATAAATATTAGATAAATAAAGCTTATAGATATTCGTATTTATTATTTCATTTTTGTATTAATGAGCTTGACGATTGTAGGTGTTCTGAATATACTCCTGAATATATCAGCAAATCTACTCCTGAAGAGCCAAAACATGATCAATACTTGTTACAAATATGATCATTTCATGTTTGAAGAATTTATACTTAAATAAGGCAAATGAATATTAATATCTATGGGTATGACATTCTCTTACAGTTCGTTCGTATTAATTCTACGCATTATGTTTTACATAGTGACACAAACGATGCCGGAAGTGTCGCCTTTATCAGGGAGGTATTTTATCCATTATGAAATGCAAACATATTTAGGATACCAGCTTAGTAGGGGCATATAAAATTAAAAATTAAAAAATGCGTCTTTTGAGGTGAGAGAAGTCATTAATAAAAAAATGGTATGTTACGCATTCCCTGCATATTTTTTATTAGGCATAAGATTTTACGTAAATGTGTCATTTAATATGATTATTTCATCGATATATTTCATTCTTCTGAAATGTTAATGAATCGATGTGTCCTTTAAAGTAAAACAAAAGTTTTTATTTGTTCATGTTAAAAATATAAGAATTGGCTACATTTTTTTTCTTCCATCTAATGGCTTGTGTGTTTATTGTAAAACTCTATTTTACCAGCGATAATGTTATACATATTAATCTTCTAATGGCAAGGTGGCAACAATTTTATACAAGTTTTGAACTTCGAAATAATTCAGTCTTTTAACTTGGAAAGGTTAAGGAGAAACACAAACAGTTTGATTATATTTAATCTATAATTGAATAAAAGATTTAACACAAATCACGTTTCTTATTATTTTATTCAATGATTGAAATTAAACGTTAAAAGGACTGACACTAAGTTTGAATAACGTTTATAAAGAATGCTATTACCTACGTTAGTCATACTTATACTAATGTTTTTTTTTTCAATAAGTCTGTCAACTTTCACATAACCAGTGTAGATTTTTTAAATCATTTTAATGTAGCAATACGGACCTTAAGTAATTAGAATTTAGAAGTGAAACTGGATTAAACCTGTAACCTCTCCTTAATGTTGGTACCCTTGTTGAACATCTGTCCGGAAATATTTATTCGCGCCAATTCCACCATGTTAGTTTTCTAATAATGGCTACATAATACTTTTGTGCTTTGTGAATTAAATTGTGTTAATGTGTAAAGTTTTAGTGAATTATAGTGCAGGTATCAGAAAAACATATCATGGATATATTTGAAGATGACGAAGAGTTAATAATAAGGAGACCGCCGGTTTTCACACGTACATCTCCTGAAGGTAAAATTGCAAGACCAGTTACACCACCGATGGATGAGTCATTAAGACAGAGTAAAGCTTTAGAATTAATGTCAGCCCAAAGTCCTCCTTATAGAAAAATTAGATCTATGAAAATTATAGAATCTCCTAAGTCTTTTCTTAAGTCCAGATTCGATCAGCCGTTTACATCTACACCAACAATGTCTCCACATGGTCATAGAATTTTACCATTTAGATCTCGACTAGGGCATACTAGTCAGACCGATGTTAAGGAACGATTAAATTTTAGCTGTCCATTTTCATCGCCAACAGCCTTTGTTAATCCATTTACTCCCAAAGGTCGTTCCCTTTCATTTACCGAAAGGAGCAAAAATTGCAAAAAAAGGTTAGAATTGCTGCATTATTTATTGGTGATTTTGATTAGTTAAATATTACTGATCTATTTTATTACAATGTAGGCCTTCACATAAAAGTTTTACTTTTGATTCCGATGATAATTTGGACGATGGATGTAGTGATTTGGAACAAACGCAGGACATTAAGAGGCCAAGGCTTTCAGATTTCAATATGCCTCGATACCATGACGTAAGTATGAGTATGTTCAAAACGGAATGCCCAAACAATATAGTCAAAAAATAAATAAAATTGTTACAGGAATTCCTGGAGTTGAAAGAAATAGGATCGGGTGTACATGGTTGTGTTTACAAGTGCATCAATAGGCTAAATGGCGTTGAATATGCTGTTAAAAGGGGCAAGAAACCTATCCAAAACGAGTAAGATGACAGTATATTATTTTGTTTTGTTTTTATAATATATCATCCTCAGCCATATATGGGTATCCTACCAGACATTTGAAACGTCATTAGCTAAGGGATCTGTTAGACGAACAGAAGTGATCTGGCCAGTTCTTATATAATTTTTACTGTTGTTAGAGAAAGTATTGTAATTGTCGCAAATTTTCGATATAGAGTTTATCCAAAGTACATGTTTCGAAGTCCCCTGAGTCAAAAAAGTGGTTTTTAGGAAGTGGTGGCGTGTGTGTATGAACAGCATAGCAGAAAAACAAAAAATCGCAGAAACTTCAAAATTGACATTCCATGTGGGTGTCACCTCGGGATCAGACAGGAACTTACCTGTTAAATTCCTCAACCGAAAGTAGCACTCTACTGAATGGAGTTTTTTGCGTTTCGTAAACAGCTACAACGATTTTCTTTAAACTTATTATATTAACTGAACATAAAAAGATTACAAATTTTAATTGAAACTTCTCTGGGAAAATTCGTATAATGGTTCTTTTGGGGGAGATGTGGGGGTGGTTTTCCTCTGCTATTTCAATTTATTGTGTTAATCTAAATAATGTAAATAATGTAATCTAAGTAATGTAAATAATGTTAAATGTATTGTTAATGTTCCGTGTTTGAAGAAAATCGGTTGACTGGAAGTGCGTATCTACTGACTAGCTTTTGTTTTCTGAGAATTTTTCGAAAACGGCTCGTTCTTTTTAAACTTATGATTTACACTTATAAAGAGTTACAACTTTTATTTGCAACATCTCCCCGAAAAATTCATTTAATGTGTTATTTTAGTTTATCATACAATTCTATCATTTAAATAATTTAATTAGAATTAAAGATGTCAAAATTCTGAGTTTGAAGAAAATCGGTTGACCGGAGCGCGATTTTATTGAAATTATTTTAGTTTTCTACGATTTTATCAATTAAAACACCGACAGATTTCATTAAATACAGTAAGTATGAATACAGAGACCTGTCACCTTTGTTGGGAACTTTTTTCTGAGCAAGTTCATTTAAAGGTGTTTCAGAGGAAAGGGAGGTATGGTTTCTTCAAAAAAATCATTGTATTAGGTTGAGATTCTCCAATTGATATAAAATTGAAGAACGCAAATATTTAATAAAAATTATAACTTGAAGAAACTTTGTAAACTGCAGTAAGAGAAAGTCGTGTGAGTTTTCACGCCAAAATTTTGTTGTTTTTTTTTAATTCACTATCATACCTTTGAAAACCTTGGCTTGGATCTTACTCAAATATCATCATTATTGATTTATTCATTTAATTGTTTATTTGAATTTTTAAATATCTGCATGTAATTAAAATTTATTTTATGCAGAAGAGTTGCTCACAATGAGATATATGCGCATGGTGTATTGGAGCATCCAAATATTGTTCGTAATTATTCAAGTTGGATGGAAAACGAGTATGTCTATATGCAAAATGAATACTGCAATGGCGGCAGCCTTGAAGATGCTATTAAGGCTGGTTATATGGATGAAAAACAACTGAGAAAAATTTTAGAACATATTGCCCAGGGCCTTAGGTATGTTTTATTTTGCTTATTTATTTATTATTATTATTATTATTTGATATGAGAAATTTGTAGAACATAATATTGTTCCAAATGTTATTCATTTATTTATTATAATATAAAACTATTTTCTGAGCCTCAGCTAACATTATCCATTAAATCATGAATTTATTTTGTAAGGTATATTCATTCTAAGCAGTTGGCACATATGGATATAAAGCCGGGGAACATACTTATTACTAAGGGCCCAAAGATTGTTTACAAATCCAATTTCGATACAGATGAATTTTGTGATGATGATGATTCTCTTGAAGAAACTGTTTATAAAATAGGTGAGTAAATGATCTCCTTGAATATGTTGCCTGCAATGTTTTCTTACTTCGATGGTTTGGTTATTGAAATATTTGCAGCAATTGCAAGACTGAAATCAACTCCTTGTCAATGTCCCTGAGATAAAAGTTAAGCAGTATTAATTGTATATTAACCTACATCTGCAGTGTAAATATCTGGCAATTCTCATTTAATGAGAGAGATTTTATTTGCTAATATGTTGGAAAGCTTTTGGGGAAGTAGTAGTAAAATTTATAAATATTTATGTATAATAGGTGAATTTAAGGCAGGCATTTTTATTCTCAAACGTTATAGTTTTCTCTAAATTGTATAAAGGGGAGTATTTAGAACTTTCAAGTGTAAAAAAGCACAGCTGGTATTTAAAAACAAAACGTAGAACTACCAAATAGTAGGTTCGCCCACCATTGTACATCTCATTATTGCATCACTTTTAGGAAGGGATTAGCTCATTGGTAGCGCACAGCGCTAGACTAGCAAAGCGGCGGTCCCGGGTTCGAGTCCAGCTGGTGCCCTTAGATTGTTTTTCTTCCTAGGAGCCTCTTACAGCTCATTGTCCGGTGATGGACAGTGTTGTCTGTAACGAGAGAACACTGTTCGGAGGCCGGCAGTGCACTGAGAAGGCTCCGAACCTTGGAGTAGCTATATGGCCCAGAAGGGCTTTGAATAGCATAGGGGTTGGTCCCACCCCATAGACAATAATAACAATAGTATAACGCATCTACAATTAAATTGATGCTACTTAAGTGCCTCTAGCTGGTTAAGGATTGGCACTCAACGAAAACGCTTTTCCAAAATTAGTCATAACCAGCTAATAAAACTAGGTAAATAGATACAAAAATTCAATTTGAGCAAGAATTCAGCTATTTATGTGAATTTGGAGCTGATGATGTCTGGACCGCACAAACCTAGAATTTAACACGTGTATATATATTCATTTTTCTCCAGACATTGAAAAACAATTTAATGAATAGTAAGTTTTCAGATTAGTGAATTAAGGTATAATATACCATATGTCGACATCTAAGCTCTGTAGAACTTGTTTCAGTCTGATTTTGCCCTCCACCATTCATATTAAATATTTTTTGTGCTAAAATAATTGAAGAAGCTTATAAAAAAAAGATATAATTTAACTGAAAATTCTGTGCATGGCAAAAAATGAAATTTCTCTCGCCTTATGCGGTAAAAAATTACTGCGTAATTTGCGTTCAGTGGCGACTTGTTTCAAATCTTAATTGCTGTGTGAAGGAAGTACTTAAAAAAAAAATTACATTTACACTTATTACATGTTCAATATATAAAATCTGTTTAGGCGATTTGGGACATGTAACAAATTTGGATGAAGTAGTAGACGTAGAAGAAGGTGATTGTCGATATTTACCAAAAGAAATATTAAACGATGATTATTCCAATTTAACCAAAGTGGATATTTTTGCGCTTGGTGAGTTTAACCGAGTTCATACAGTTAATATCATAGTTTTTATTTTATTTCTGCATTGTGAATTATTTTCATTGTAAAAATTAGTTTCAATTTTTTTCTTTCTTTTGTTTAAGGATTGACACTTTATGAAGCTGCTGGTGGAGGCCCATTGCCAAAAAATGGCGAAGAATGGCACAATATAAGGGAAGGAAAAATTAAACATTTTCCTCACTTGAGTAATGAATTTAATAATCTCATCAAGGTAATATAAATAACTTATTTAACTCATCGAATTTTACTTAAAAAAAAAATTCTGTATTATGATAAATTTGTATTTTTTTTTATTGCAGCGAATGATTCATCCTAATCCAGATTTGAGGCCATCCGCTAGCGAATTACTATATCAAACGTTATTTTCTCCAATATATAAAACAGTTAAGGAGAAACATGAGTTAAAGGCTGCTAAACAAAAAATACAGTTATTGGAACAACAGTTACAGGTAATTCAGAATTTATATTAATTTTTGTTGATAATATCTTCAAGGAGATCTACTCTGAATAAATTATGATACGCTTTGTATCTGACTTTTTGGCGATGTTAGGTTTATAGAAGCCGTATAATATGTTTGTTTTAAATATATAATGCTCTGTAAATAAAATTGCAATAATAGTTTAGGAAAATACTAATAAAATCTTGAACCTTTTTTTTAATTGTAGAATTTATTTATATCGTAACTAAAACATGTATCATATTGAACTCGTGCTTTTTAACGTTTGTCTTAGTTTTTAACATTAATTTGTGTAAATCATTATTTTTTATTTTTTTGCAATAGGATGTACTGAAATGTGTTAAAGTATTAAGATCGCAGACTGATAATAAAAGGCAATTAACACCATTAAATAACAATAAAGGTGAAAGGCTTGTTGGTAAGAAATCAAAAAGGTCTCACAGCAATACTAATTTTTGAAAATATTTTTATTTCATTTTGTTGTGTTTATTACATTATCTGTTTAGGTAACGTATCTCCGTTATTAATGTAAAAAATATGCTTGAAAAAAAAATTAATGTTAATTTTTTTTTTTTTTTTTTTTTACTGTATATCAATTGTAAAGTATATAACTTTATTTTAAATATTACAAAATCCTAATAATTGCTTGTATTATTTTTATTTTCTTACTACACATTAACGTTGCAAGAAGGTCTGTCTTTTTTCTTCCTAGTATTATAATGATTTCTTTTTTTTTTCTTTATTCTATTAATTCATAGCAACAGTTAATATTTGCCTATATGTTTATACTACTACATTTTAATAAATTTGTTTAACATTCCAGTTGAAACTTATATATAAAATTATTATTTTTATATTCGTGTAACTATATTAACTACTTAAGTTTTTATTTGGAAAAATTAATCTGTAAGAAGATAATATGAATGCTTCCTATACTGTAAGTGCTATAGTTTTTATATAACATTATATTGTACATTGTAATTGACTTGTTCACATTTTTTAAAACTTTTTATTTTTTATTTAGAAGAAGAAGAAATCTGTTAAAAATAATATTGAGACTAAATTTTGTAGATTATTATTAAACAAAAAGAATATTTAAACTGAATATTAAATGTATTATATTTTTTCAAAAAAAAAATCTTTTATTCCTATAATTTGTTTTAGAACCTATTTAAGTTACTTGTATAATGTGGAAACTTTGATTTAAATCTTTATAAAATATATTTTATATATATTATCTAGAATTAATGAATAATGTACTCTTGCCATTTACGAAGCTACTTTAGGACATCCTACCCAGTGTCTCATATATACATCAATTATGTTTATATTTTAAATGTTTAACTAATTTTGAATATATATATTTTTTAGATTTATTATTATGATTTATTTCGTGGGTCATAGATTGCCAAGTCTCAGGTACTATTACCCGGGTCCTCTCAAGTTTTTGATGTTAAGATCCATAGGCCCACAAAATAGAAACTTCGACCCAAACACATTAACCAATTTCTTCATTGGAGATCTTTATTTTATTTTTAATTATTTGTAAATAAATGTCATTCATTTGTGGTAATTGTTATACTGCGATAATATTGTGATATCTTAATTGATTTCATTAAAACATATTTTACCTGTAGGATAGTTTTTTTCAGCATTTGGTGGCAAAAATGAATTAAATTTATCCTTACGTATTTCTCTTTCTGAAATTATATATAGACGTCATTAGTTGTGTAAGTGATTTGGGTTGTATTGGATTGTTCGTTGTGGCGTTTTATTTATTTAATCGATTTTTATCCATTCTCAAGAGTCTGGTTGATCAAGTTTTTTTTCAGACGATGAATTCCACTTTTTAAAGTTTTTGTTTGATACAATCAGCAAATGTATGTGACAGTAACTTTAAAATTGAAGTCAACATTTCTACACAAATTAGATTAATCAGATTTTGATAGTGGTTGAAAATCCAGAATTGGTCAGAATCAATAAAAGAAGCATGAGCAATATCGATGAATCCATTAAATACGATTATATCCGATTAAGAAATTTATGATGTTTTATCTAGATTAATATAATTGCTTACATACTCTTGAGCATATTTTTTATAATCACCAAAAATAGCTGTAAAAAGTTTATTTTTCTGGATTGTGAATTTCGTAAATCTTAATTCAGGTGAATCAATTCAAAATTCATGTTTCATATTATACTATAAATTTATATATATTGTGTAATTTGTCCTGAACGATGTTTGTAGACTTCAGAAATCAAGGAACAAGGACAAAGCTAAAAAGGGAGTAACCGATTATATAAAAAAAAACATTGCATTAAATCTTTTTCATTAATTCGTAAAAGACAAAAGAGTACAATTGAAATATTAAGTATATATTTCAAACAAATACTAAGTATATAAACAATTAACAATTCACATTTTTTCAAAAACTTTTTCCCGGATTATAGAATACTCTCAAAAATGTATTTAAACTGTTATATAATTTGTTGTGTAATAAATTATTTTTAGAGGTTGTTTTTAGATTGTATTACCCCGAAACTATATAAAAAAAAAAAATAAAAATCAAGATGGGACCGGAAGTCTATTAATTTTTTTTTCAAACAATTCAATTCGGCATGTAGGTGCCATAAATATTGTTTCCAAGAAGGCTGCAATGGTAATCAAAAACAAATTTTAAAATTCTTGATTTCTTACGTCATTAGTGATAAATTGTGTACCTGGAAGTTTAAGTTGGTTCTTGAAATTTAATACTGTCCTCAGATTTCGAAACTTGATTTGTCTATAATTCATTTTTTAGCATAAATCTATGTATAAAGAGAATCTGAATCAAAGGTAAATTAATATTTAGAGTTCATTATAGAATAGACAAGACCTAAAATATCTCGAATACTTGGGAAACTTAATATTTTTAGGTTAGCCGAAGGGAGAGCTCTGCTGGAAATATTACTATAGAAACTTGCTGCCTTCTATCATTAAATTTACTACCCGTTAACGCGTTAGAAACCAATAAAATGATAGTAGTTATTATCTAAAAGGGAAGTCTTTTTGGATTTTTCTGTCAGGATTAATGTAGTCAACTATTACTGTAGTATATTCTGAATTCACCCATTCTATCTAAAAGCTATTTAGACTAATTTGAAATAAGTATGTAGTAATTGAATTCTCCCGCCTCTTGAATGTCTCTGAAGTAGATATTTTAATATTAATATATGTTATTACAAGCGCATATTGAAGCATTATTTACAATGAGATAATTTATTTCATTCATAATTATTTTCAATTAAAAATTATTAGATGCACTTTCATTTCAAGATATCAGCTTTTATAACAGTGCTTGGAACCTTCCTTTCAAGTTTAAGGTTTAAAGATGTTTTGTTAAG
The DNA here is from genome assembly GCA_011037195.1 of Triatoma infestans. Classification (NCBI taxonomy): domain Eukaryota; kingdom Metazoa; phylum Arthropoda; class Insecta; order Hemiptera; family Reduviidae; genus Triatoma; species Triatoma infestans. Next base: position 102,558 of record JAAEAF010000061.1, read on the forward strand.
TGTGTCCATTACTGGTGAAGTTAGGCACTTTTAAATGATGTTTCTGAATCACTACTTACTCTAGAACAGGAATGCTTATAAAATTATGGCAAGTCTTTACAGAAAATTTAAGAGATAAGTTTGTGCGCCATGTAAACCTTAAAAAGGATTCCAAAATTTTAGCTGTATAGGAATCAGAAGTTAGTAAAAAATTAATTTGATCTCTATATTTCTTTAATTATAGTTTACAAATGAAATTCTTACAATAGATTAGCAGATTCAAATGTTATTGATGTATTTGTTCAAAACAAAAATATGTTAGCCAATCAGTTTCAAGGAAGAATCTCGTGATATGAGTTTGGCCAATAGCAAGAACGCCTGGCGACATTTGAACTAACCCCGCTACATTTAAAATGATTTTTAATTATTTAATTACATAGATTTTCCAAATTACCAATATTAAGTAATTGCAGTAATAATATTTTACAAATGGGAAAAATAAAATGCATGGAAATATTTCGTTTTGGAAAATTATAAATAATTAACAATAATTTTTATCTTGCAATACTAATTTATTTACATAGAAACAATGTTTCGTGTTAATGTTGGATTTAATAATAATTACTTTATTTGGAAAAAAGTTATAACAGATAAATGTAAAAAAGAAAGTATTCGACGGTATTGGTAAACCGTCTATCGGAGTTGGACTTTAGTGTAATGCATGTTATCCTCTGACTATTGCATAAGACAAACTATTTATGAGCATTATTAGATTGCTTGAAGATGTTAAGTATATTTTTATATTTTTTAAAGTACTTATCCACTAATATTTAATTGCGCAAATTTCCTTTTCGAAACAACTTTCGTATTATATGTGTTAGATGCTTGCAATTTCTAAAGAAATTAGATAGAAAGGATTGGAAATTACCATTTTTTTGCTGAATTGCTGGAATTAATTCTTGCCCTTAAATTCCTTTCAGATTTTGCTTGATCACTTTATGGTAACCATAATTTAAAAGACCTAATAGAAGTGATGAAATATAATCAGCGAAATAATGCTTGTATAGGGAGATTAAAATATTTAACAATCATTAACTAAAAAACAATTTTTGTACTCAGGGTACCAGAAAACGTGATTTCCGGTGAAAACTCGATATCGAAAATTTGACATGATCGCTATACTTAATCTTACCGCAAGAAAAAATACATATATTTTGCTAAGAGCATGAATATTAATTTATGTTTACGAAGTTTTACATGTATGAATTAATTCGTGTGGAAAGAAAGAATATTTGAGTTTTGAAATTTGATATACTTATGATATTTGTTTTTCGTAAATTTTAAGCAGCAGCTTAATAGTGGAAAGGATTTTTTTTTTATTATTTATAACTTTTAATCGTGCTTTTCATGTATTCTGAGAACGTTTTTAAAATTGTAAATTAAAGATATTTGATCCTTTTTAGCTATTTTGTTCAGTTTATCATACCTTATTTTTCAGAGATAGAAATAGCAGTCCTGTTAGCTCCAGAATTTGAAATTATTAGTGCTTTCTGTACGTTGATATCTCTCGTTTTGTTGCCCGCAGTATAGTAACTTAGCAATAAATGTGGCCTTCGGTGGATACTGGGTATCAGTAGTCTACAGTCTGTCGTAAAACGTTAACACTATCTCATCTGTCGTTGTAGAAGGTGTTTTTTTTTCCTTAATTACACTATAGCTGTTTCATGTACATATATATTCCACGCTATATTTATTTTCATATTATATGTGAGATTATTATTTTGATTCATTCTAAACTTCTGATATCTGTTTTTTTTAATTTTAAAAATTACTATTCCTTTTTTTATTGTGAGAGTGATATTTACGAATATTATAATAGAAGCGCTAATCTGTGGTCTTATGATTTACGACAGTAAACTTAACCATACATTTTATAATTTTGCTTGCTTTGTAAATATTATTTAAATTCTGCTTTATTGCTCTTCTCGACATTTTCCATTTCCCTGTTTATCTTATTAAATTCTTCTTCACTATTACGTTGAAGTGAACTCTCTACATGAACATTGTGAATGGGCTCTGACGATGATGAAAATCCGAAACCGGTCAGGAACAGAATGAATTGAATGCTATGACGGATAAAATACCAGACATTATTTTTTGTTTTGATGCTCATTTTTAATGTTTGAGTGAATGGCTGCAAGCAAAAATGAATAACTCATAGTGTACAAAGTTAATTAAAAGAAAAATGATACGTTTTTTATTCTTTCATAATTTATTGTATTCTGTTAGTAGCTGTGGCTAGAAACATAGGTTTATTCAAATTGTTTGTTAGTAAACACTTCTGTCACAAATGCATAAATTAAGGTAGGTTTTTATTTAAGGTTCAGTTGTTCATCTTTTTAGAGAAAATTAATTTTAAACAGAAAGATGAAATAGTAAACCTATTAATTTTCATTTTCAGCACCCAGTTATAATAGCATTTTTATATTTTTAAAGATTTACTTCATTTAAACAAAGTAAACATAGAATATAGCTGATAAAAATAGTTTTAAATATGGAAATTATTTTGTAAGCTAGGGAAAGTTTATGAATAGTTCCCAGGTCATTACGACACGCTATGAAATTCTGTTTTCAATGAAATATTCCAGTATTTTTGCATTTATTTATAACTTTTGGATTTGTTCTGGTGGCAATAAAAAGCAATATGAAATTGTAGGATATGATCTTATTAATAATTATTTTATTTGATTGATTTTGTAATAAGATTTTTGTTTTAATTAAATAAATAGAGAGGTTATGACAATTTTTTAAAAATAAAAATACAAATTATTAGTAATCATGTATATTATCCGAGAAGTTTATTTTTTTGTTTACATTTTCCATAAACCGTTCATACCGTATAATTTAGTTAGATTTCTTCCTTTTTTGAATATTATCAGAAGTGTCAAACTGCATATACATATATTTTTTAAACATTATGTTTAGAATATTGTGTTCTGTTATATATAATTCATTGAAACTTCCTGTATGGAAGGTCTCATTTTTCCCACTCTTCATTTTACGTCTTGGCATTTAGCGATCATTAAAAAAATTATCCAAGTGAAACAGAGAATTAGGAAAAACATATGAAATAAATTAATAAATGACTACACTTTTATTTTGTTTATTTGATCACCATTTCGGGAGCCTGTCCTTATTTCAAGATCGAAACAATTTTTTTTTTTTATGAGAACATTTTTATTGAATTGGATCTTCTAATTTATTATTTTTATTTTACTATTGTGGTTTAGTTAATACTTAAATTTTTCATAAAAGGACGAATAATAACATCCGAATAACATCATGTAGTAGACCTTATTTTCTATTTGAATGATTTGATAGATATATCACATCATATCTTTGGTTATCACAATTGCGCAATTGATTACAAAATTCTTTAAACTTATTATCAATTTATTGTTTCAGCAATAATATGCTATTAATTTATCGACAGCCGTAAATTCTGTCAAATAACTTAATCATAAAAAAAAAAAAAGTATGGAATAACTCACCGAAAACGAACTGAGGGACAAAAATCACAATTTTCATTAAAAAAAAAAAAAACATGAAGGTAAATGGAATTTGGTAAAAATGAGAACCATATAAAGGTTGAATGTTTGGATGATGATAGTGGTCATGCGATCTTAGTATGAACAATAATTATCGTTAAATAATTTTTAATTAGTTAATTGGATTTAATCAATACTACAAGTAATATTCCCATTTATAAGAACAATTTACATATCCCCACTTTTAAAGATAAAATTATTATAAACGAATAATAAACCACTATATTATAAAATTGCCTGATAGGAAAGGGTATACTGACCTGGTAGGTATTAATATTATTGCAGTTCCTTGATTAACGGGGGACATTGTATTATAATTTATGAATATAAATTATTTGTACTGTATTTTTTTTTTTTTTCTATTTAATGATAGTCTCTAGCCGATGGTTACATTTTATAATAGTAGAAGGGGCTGCTATTGGTGCGATTGTGTTCTTTTATTTTTGTCCATGTCATGTTTATATCTAATTTTTCATGAATATCGGTTTATATTTCAATACCATTGAAAGATTTAGTAATAAAATTTGGACTGTAATTGTTGGTGAGTAATATATTTATACTTTATTGAGTTTTTAATAATTTTTCCGATTATTCTTTGTACTTTAGTTTGAATGGTTATTTATTTAATAAAACATTTTTCAGTATCAGTTTTAAACTTTTGTGGCTAAATTATTTATTAGCCATTTTTTTCAAAGACAGGATATATGATAGAAATGATCTTTTTGCGTTTCATTTTTTAGTTTTCATAATGCCTTAATAATTTTTAAAGCTTTCATTCATTCAAATTTTGTATCTAAGAATGGCGTTCACCTGGGATATCAAGTTCATTTTGGTATATGTGTTATGGAAGATTACAATTTTGTGGTCTGAATCTTGCGATTGATCTCGAGTGCTTATTCTTCCTACGCACAAACTTTTCCTTCATGATTTTATTGTAGTACGTGTAAAAGTAGGCAGATTTTCTTATGTCAAAATTGTAATAAAATATAAACAATATTTTTGTTTGGCCGTTGTTAATGAAACAAGCAAAAAATTAGTTGGTTAGGGCCAAATGAAGGAACTTTTTATTTTTAAAAAAGTTTATTCGACTTTTCGGACACCTTTGGTGTGTCCTTCTCCAGGAACTACAAAACAAAAAATACGGAAATAAAGAAAATTGTATTATAAAAATTAAAACATATAAAGATTAAATTAAAAATAAAAAGTTTTTTTCTTTGCTTGTTGTATTAATAAAATACTTTTCTTTTAATGCTGCCGAAGGAAATATGGCGATCGTACAAAATTTTCGAATTTCTGTTTTCAAGTGTAAGAAAGTTTTGATAAGAATTTATTAGTCGATGTACACTTCTACTGAATTTTTTTTCGGTTCGTCAAAAATTTTCGACAACGATTTTCATTAAACCTGGGATACCAACTTGGTATGTTTATAAACATTTTTTTTTTTTTTTTTTTTACTTTTAAGAAGATTTTAATGGTGTCAAATTTTCGATGTTGAATTTTCACCGGAAATACACGTTTTGAGATGTATGTATGTGTACAGCATAGCTCAAACACGAAAAATCTCAGCAAATTGAAACTTGATTTTCCGTTTAGGTATCACCATGGGGATTCGACAGTAATTTAGTTATCTGTCAAAATTCCTCAACTGGAAGTTTCTGAATGTTGTTTTTTTTCTTCACTTTTTAGCGATTTTCTTTCAACATGTAATATTAATTACACATACTAAGATCTACCATTTTTATTTGTAACATTTTTCCGGAAAAATTCATTTAATTCATCAATATTCATTGTCTTGCGCTTTACTGTATCCTAATACAACCTACATAATATTAAGAGATACATGAATTAATTATTTACTTAAATATTTAGTTAGTATATTCCAACTTCGAAGATTTATCATTAAGAATCGTAAAATTTGCAGTAAATGATTAATACTAGATATTTTTTATTTCTTGTATGCATAAAAAGAAAACAAACATTCAAATTGCTTGAAAATTCTCCAAAACATTAGAATGTAAACGTAAGATTATTTTAAATCTATAGTTTGAGGAAAATTCCTTTGATTTCGTGGTAGGTCTTGACAAACCGTAAAATGATGGTTCCTTTCAATTTATTTTAACCGCAACCAAATTTCGAATTACCAGAGCTCAAAACATATATTTCCATTGAGAATCCAAGTTTGAAACCTTTTAAAGTGTAATAATTTTGTTACGGTTACCCCATTCACCCTGCATTGGCTAACTCAGTTATTATAGAGTAATTGAAGATTTTTACTTTCTCCATAAAATCGATACAACTATAAAATTTAGTAGATATTGCGAATCACTAAAATCAATGCGTCTTATCACACGTTATATCATCATATGTTATAAAATTGCTCAATCCCATATATGGGGAGATTCCACAGAATATATACAATCTGCCATAGTTTGGAGTCCAATTTCTTTCCTATTGTGAATATTTTAAAAATTTAAAATTTTTTTCTTAGTTCTGAGTGAAATTTGCTTGATTTTTTTTTTTTTTCAGTTTGTCATTTTTGCTCTTACTAGTTTTGAGGTCCACAAAGTGGTTTTTAGAAAATCGTCTTTATGAGTGTCTGTTGCACGAAGTTTAAACTCAGTATTCCGTTTAGGTACTATCATCGTATTAGACAATAAGATTTAGTGCAAAATCCATCAACTGGAAGGAGGTACCACTTTACTGAATGATTTTTTCTTCTTCAGTTTTTTGTGATTTTCTCGAAAACGGCTGCAACAATTTTTTTTAAAACTTGCGAGCTACAACTTTTATTTGAAACAATTCTCCAGGAATGTTCATTTAAGGGACTTCTAGGGGGTTAGGTTTTCCTCTGAAATGCTGTTACACTATTCTGTCATATACTTAATATTAATTAGAATTAAGTATGTTGTCAAAATTACGAGTTTTGTAGAAAATAGGATGACCGGAAATACATTTTTACTAAAAATATATTTTTTAGTTTTCTGCTATTTTCTCTAGTAGAAGGGGTCCAACGATTTTTATTTAAACGTAATATGTGAACAACACATACAAAGAGCTACAACTTTTAAATTTGAAACATTTCTCTGGTTAAATCATTTAACGGGGCTTTTTTGAGAAGGGGTTTTTCTCTCAAAATACTATTTCAATTTATTATATAATTATGTTATCTAAATAGAATTAAATCTGTTGCCAATATTTCGAGTTTCAAGAAAATGAATATAAACTGGAGGCGAGTTTTTACTGAACTGTTTTTTATTTTCTTTTCTTTTCAGTTTTCGCGATTTTCTTCATAAAAACACCAACAGATTTCATTGAGTACAGTAACCGTGAATAAAAAGATCACTTTACTTCGTTGTTTGAAAGTTTTTTCCCGAGAAATTCATTATAAGCAGTACTGGCGAAGGGGAAGGTTATGCTTCCCCCCCACCCAAATAATTTTATTAAGTTTAGATTCTTTCATTGATATAAACCAAATGACAAAATATATGGTTGAAGAAAATTTGTCATGTTGTTAACTGCATTAAGAGAAAGTCGTGTGAGTGTTTCACACCAGATTTTTTTTTTCTTTTTTCTAAAAAGGCATGAACTATTTTCATTGGCATAGTTTTATTATATATATATATATATATATCGTTAAAGCTTTTTCCAAAAAAAATGGCGTAAAACAAAACAAAAAATCGCAATGCTCTAAATGACCGCGGTTGAATCGTAATCCATAATAAAAATGGCAGTTTAGAGGCAAAGTAAGCAACTAGTTCGCTCTGAACTTGTAAAATGTAAAGTAATATACCTCCATGCGTACTTAGTTACCAACCTTATAGAAAATCGGAAATATTTTTTTATCGGTGAGGTCGGAAAAAACACAACTGTAAGCCATTCATCCAAGAAGATATTTCCTTTATTTTTTTTTGTCCGAAATCTTCCTGTCGGATGCACAACTGATCTCCAAAAAAAAAAAAATCTGGTGTGAAACACTCACACAACTTTCTCTTACTCCAGTTCTCAAAATTATAATTGACAAAGGTTATAGTTTGTGCACCAAATTTAATGAAATTTGTCGAAAACTGAAAGAAACTAATCAGTAAAAGCGTACTTCCGGTTTACTGATTTCCTTTAAACTCGGAATTTTGGCCATATATTTATTTCTAATTAATTTCATTTGGATGATAGAGTTGTATAATCAAGTATGATCCCACTTTAGAGGAAGCTGTAACCCTACCCCTAAAAGTGCCCTTAAATGAATTTTTCCAGAGAAATGTTTTATATAAAAGTTGTAGATCTTTGAATGTTTAGTTTATATGTGAAGTTTCAAGAAAATCGTCGGCGTCATTTTTGAGAAAATCGCGAAAAAGTGAAAAAAATCATTTAGTAAAGTAGTAAAACAAAAGCACTTCCGGTTATCCGATTTTCCTCAAACTCGGAATTTCAACAACATATTTAACTCTAATTAACATTATTTAAATGACCGAATTGTGCAATAAACTGAAATAGCACTTTAGAGGAAAATCCCCCTCCCCCAAAAGTGCCCTTAAATAAATTTTCCCAGAGAAATGTTTCAAATAAAAGTTGTAGCTCCTTGTATGTGTAGTTGATGTATCAAGATTAAAGAAAATCGTTGGAGCCATTTTTGAGAAAAACGCAAAAATTAAAAAAAAAACTAGTAAAGTGGTACTTCCGGTTGAGGAATTTTGACAGATAACGCACAGTCAGATCGCATGGTGATACCTAAACGGAATATCAGGTTTCAGCTTTCTACGGTTTTTCGTTTTTGAGCTATGCTGTTCACATACACACAGATAACACACACACACAGACCATTTGCTAAAAACAACTTTTTTTGGACTCAGGGGACGTCAAAACGGATATTTCCGGTGAAAACTCAATATCGAAAATTTGACAAGATTACAATACTTGCTCTTACTAGGAGTAAGAGAAAGTAAAAATATCCATTTCTAGGATCCATACGAAGAGAGACCATTTGCTAAATAATTCTTTTCGTTAAGTTGGAGGGAGGTCTCAAGAAATTTGTTTCTGGTGAAATCTCAGTTTCTGACTTTTTGACACGAATTCCAATTTTTAAAATACTTCTTGTATAGGAAGAGAGAGTAAATCAAATTTTGAATAAGATCAGAACATATTTATCATATGTACTTAAATAACTCATAATAGTCTCGTTAAAAATTAACCATACTGAATGCTATTGAATAATAAATTGACATCCATAAACTTGCCATTATTGATATACTTTAAGTATGTATTGTTGTTTAATCTAGAAATTTAATTATGCACTAGCAGATAAATAATATCATTTATTTTTAATGAAATATTGCATTTAAATTAATTCAAGTGTTAAGGTTGCAACAAGTGGAAAGGTTTATCTTAAAAATGAATTAATTCGTTCATTTGAGAAACTTGTAATCTATAAGTGTAAGATTAGGCTGCACTGTTAGCTTTAAATTTGAATGAAATTCCAATAAAAAAAAGTAAGTATTGCGAGTATTGAAATATATACTTTGAGGTCTCCTGAATACGAAAAAATTATTTAGCGAATGCTCTGATGTGTGTGTGAGTGGTTGCATGAATAAAATACATAAAAAAAAAAACGCAGAAAGCTCAAATATGATATTCCGTTTCTGGCACGAAGGTTTCGAGCAGATCCATCAACCGGAAATGCAATTTTACGTTGTTTTTTTTTTCTTAGTTTTTCGTAATTGTACTGGAAAACGGCTTCAACGATTATCATCAACTTCGTATACTATTTACACACATAAATATCTACAACTTTAAATATATATATATATAGTTATAATTCCAAATTTGAAGAAAATCGGTTAATCGGAAGTGCGATTTTTAAGGTTTTTGAGTTTGTTTAGGTTTTCACGAAAATGGTTACAAGGATTTCCGCTTAGAAAATTTAAGAGAATTCGGAAGGTTCTATGCCGTTACGCTTGCAATTTATATGTTAATTTTATCTTCTTTAAAAATAAGAGTGTTTAGTGTTTCGTGTCAAATTGTCGAAATTGACTTTTCACCAGAAATAAATGTTTTAAGATCCTCTAAGTACAAAAAAAAAAAAAAAAAAAAACCTGTTTTTGCGAATGATTTATTTATTCATTTATTTTTTTTTTTTAACCAATATCTCAAAAACATAAAATTGCAATAGCTCAAACTTCTGTATTCCGTTTAGATACTATCACCTATTACTCTGCAAAAGACAACAAAGTTTTGATCAAAATACATCAACCGAATTTACTGAAAGTTTTTTCCTTTAGTTTTTCGTGATTTTCTCCAAAAAGGTTCCAACGATTTCCTTTAAACTTCCTGTATGGATACATAAATACCTAATCATTAAAGTATCTCTTCAGTACATGGCCAGAAATTCGCCACAGAAAAGTTGGTCTCAATAGTTCTATTATCAACCGCATCAAGGCACCACTACCGCACTCCCAGCGCACGTCTACTAACTATTATACCCTCTGTCACGCTTACAGCTGTATCAGCGAATGGGGTAATTCCTGCCTCTCAACTAGAGCTGTTTCTAACTGTAAGAGAAATCGAATAAAACCTGGCCATTCGATGGGCTTAGGATGGCCAATCAATCAAATCAACTCTGGCGCGAATCATCAACTTTTATTTTAAAGATTACGCATCAGGTTACGATTTAACTCTGAGGAGTACAGTTAGGTACCACATTATTCTTGAAGTGATGTACTAGCTACAGTAGCTCATCACCTTTGGAATAGACAAGAGTTACACCACCCTTCAAGCGTCACTCGACAGCAACCCATTCTATATCACGGATCTAACAATCATCATAACTCTTCGCTCGGTTACACTCTAAACTCTCTTCTTTCTAAGTATATTGCCGAATCAACTAGCCCTGAAAATGGATGGCGCTGTAGCGTCGTGCCTATATTTTGCCGTCAATGACAAAGGTTGTTAATAAGCTGTGTGTTAATTAATGTTGTAGTTTTTTAAACTGCAATGTTGTTAATTGTATAGCTTATTTCATACCTATTATGTCTTGACGAGTAAGAGGGACGCGGCGATGAACGCATAAGGGTCTGTGCGAGAGCCCGGCCGGACTCGTCGCTAGTGCAGATCTTGGTGGGTAATTTTTGGAAGATTCTGGGGGGGAATCTGTGACGTTAGATTTCACATGTTATAAGCGCACACTTCTGGACTAGAATATATTCATCTTCAAGAGAATTCTAAAAGTCACATTTCACATTGCAACTCTCTTCTCCTTTCTAAGTATATTGCCAAATTATAATTCTAAGTATATTGCCAAGATATAATTGTGTTCCAAGGTCAGTTCTTGTGTTCTCATTTACATCATCATTTAACAACCATTCCCCTGTTCCAGTACATCTCTGAAGTCACCATTATTCTTGTTTTGTTTTGTTGTTCTAGAAATAAATGTCATTTTATAAAAACAGAAACACTAAATCAAATCTAGTAAAAACATATTCATTGTTATAAAATAATAATAATAATTATTATTATATTATAAATTAATGGTAATTCTTTGTGTGTATGTGCAGCAAAAATAAGATCATACTTGACAATGCAGAGGAGAACGAATGGACCAGCGGCCACAACTTTAGCTAATGTAAATTTCATTGTTGGCGATGATCCTGTTGTGGACGAATCTTCAATACATGTAGATTTACACCTAGAAGATGAAGAAGAAGGCGATTTGTTTCCATCTTCACCAGGAATGTGTAACAATAATAATTCATCTTATAATGGCATGTTTGGACTTGCAGATCGACGCAAGCGGTTAAGGTACTTATTATTTTTTTTTTTTTTTGTGTTGCTTACACCCATTTTATTTATTTGCATATCTTCTATTCTTACTAACTAATTAGGATGTGGTGGTTTGGTTGTATTATTTTTCTTAAAATTCATAGCATCAGCTGTAAAATTTCTACAATTATACATAATCTAAGCTACCGTAATTTTTGGAAAGAACTTAAATCAGAATCAACCTTAAGTAATAAATTTGATTATGATTGAATGCAAAATTTAAGATACGATTTAGTAATTTGATAAGAGTATGATAGGTGATACAATAAAAATTGATTACAAATGCCGATAAGGTTAACATTTCTAAACCATGTATGCATCACAGTTTATGTCTTGGTTTTTAACATTTTAGTATTTTATGCAAATTTTTAATTACCTTTTCTTAAGAACTAGTCATTTAACATGTTCTTCTCGTTTTGCTTTATTATGTTATAATATTAAAATTACGTATCAAGATAACAAGCAGTATTTGAAAGTGTGAAATAAGATTTTTTTTTTTTTTCTTAACGTTTTTAATGCTTTAGAATGTTTACTTCATTTCGGTGGTTTTCAATAGCAACGACCACATTATAAAGACAAATTTTATAATTTCTCAATCATTATATTATTTGGTAAGTCTTTGTACATATCTTTCGAAGGTCCTTTATATGATCGACTTCTGATGTGTGATATCATATTTTGCAACGCGCAGTGCTGTGTCTGATCTTAAACTCTACTGATCAAGGTAGTGTTCACATGCAACCACGAATACAAAAAGTGGCCCATTACTCAAATGGAAGAAAACAATCTTAGGCTTTTTACGAATGGCAGAATTATTTCGCCCCTTTCTTATTTGTGTTCAATTTAGCTTATTATTATTTTTTTTTAAAGTTCTTCAGAAGGAAGAATTAGCAGTGGAAAATCGCGAAAACCTACAATAAACCCATTCAGTATAATCACACTTATGATTGATGCATATTGACCAAAATCTTTATATTCGGTCAGATATAATCTTCAGATTTGGTGGTAGTACTTAAAGGGAACACACACACATACAGCATTCGCTAAAAACACTTTGTCCATATTTAGAGGACCTCCAAACATTATATTTCCTATGAAAACTGGAAAGATCGGTAATTTGACATATTCATAATACTTATTCTTTCAGTGAAAGAAAATAATTAAATAACCAATACTAGGTATCTAGCTATCTACTAGGGTAATTAATACAATCATGTCAAATTTTCGATCTTTCGAGTTTTCACAGGAAATACATTTTTTTGAACATAAAAAGCTGTTTTTTAGTGGAATGATTTGAATGCACGTGAGATTGTTTATGCGTATAAAAAATGTCTTGTAGGAGCAATTTAGATAGAGGCATTCCTCCTGATACAAAGGGTTTGGTTAAAAAATCAACCAACCGGGAATCCCTGGACTTCTCACGGAATGCCTTTTTTTTTTTCAGTTTTTCACAATTTCCTCGAAACCGGTTGTAGAGATAATGATGTATTTATTATTCTATTTACAAATACTTTTCCAGGGAAATTAATTTTTAGGTGATTCGGGGTGGGGGGTGGGGGTCTGTCACGTTAGATTTCAAATGTTGTAAGCGCGCACACTTCTGGGCTAGAATATAATAATTTTCAAGTAATACATGTGCATGTATGCTTACCAACATTTATATAATCGTATTAATTGCAATAAGAGATGTAAAGAGATGAAGAGATAGATGTATAAGTGTTACTTTTTTTTTGGAACAGTTAAATATCACTGTTTGGAATGCATGTTTCATTTTGTTAGTAGTTATGATGTAAGATTTGGCAGGTTGAATTGTTTATAAAAAAACTCAGTGGGACAAATTGATCTCTATTGTTATTGACTGCTCTATAAGTGATTTTTAAATTTTGTGTCTAATTTTTGTTGTTGTTAATATGCACATAAATGTGGATAATAACCATCAGCAAGTACTTTTATATTATTTAAATATTTACTTATTATTAGATATATTTATTAAGCATGGAAATACTTTATTTTGATTTTTAATAAGCTAGATGTTTTCTGAATTCTTATATCACAAAGAAGGTTATATTCATTATAATGGAAAAAAAAAAATAAAGCAAACCTTTTGTTATGAATTTGAGTACTACTTAGAATTGAGTGTATTTTACTCTTTGATGACTCGATAGGTAAATAATCCGATTATGCAATATAAGTTGTTTTATTAGTTCTCTTCCTGATAATAAATATTTTTTAATCACTCAAATATCTGACTAAATTTAAATAGAGCTCCTAAAGATATATTTATAACTGTATTTGATTTCCAAGTATTCACTAATAGAAATCATGTGGTTGACACTTAAAAATGTATTTTTATTTTTAATTTAGCCATATAAAAACACCATTTTTATGGAGGAAGTTGAAAATTAAAAGGATGCTAGGGGTCTTTTTGTGTATTGTATAATACATTTTTCCAATAAGTGAAGTGTTTTTAGCACAAGATTAGAAGAGAAAGTGTTTAATGCTGGCCAGTTATTTGCTAGGAAATTGCTAGTTATTATCATGTCATTTTGTGGTTTAGAAAGTAGATGGATTCTTTGCCCAGTCATCTCTTTCATTCTGAGTATGAAAAAAAAAATATGTATTTTTTGGCGAATGATGTGTATGTTTGTTTATATGTAAACAAAATATCACAAAGACGAAAAATCGTAGGAAACTCAAACTTGAGCGTATAGGTATTATTGGGTTTAGTTATTATTATTCAAGGTTTCGAGCAAACTCCATCAACCAGAAGAAGCGACTTTATTTAATGAATTTTGCAGTTTTTATACATTTTTTTAAAACTTTATGTACAATTTATATTAAGATTTGCCAAGTTTTTTGGAACTTCGGGTGCAAAGAATTCTTATTGGCCTTGGTTACGCCAGTGCTTTTATTGGTTTTTAGAAAAATGATAAAAATATAATGAATTAAATCGATAAAATCTTATTATATTTTTATTTATTTATTTATAATGGTGTATTTAATGAAACAAATGCTGAAGTAGGTTACATACAGAGAATTTATAAAACCATATATTACACTACTTACAAATAAATTTATCTAAAATGAAGTTAATACATTTTAATGATAAGATTGAAGCTGTTTTTCCTGACACAATAATTTTTCAAAATCAGATTGTGTAATTGGATCCAAATCAAACAAACAGCTGCGCGTAATAATTGGACACTCAAACTTTCTTTTAGGTTTTCGTCTGTTAAGCATGATCTACATTTAATTTGAATTAATTGCATTGTTGAAAATATGGCTTCACTTATTTAGTTAGATCCAAATAAAGATTTAAATTTTCACTGCAAATTTATTATATGTTTTTGTTAAAAAAAAAAAAACCGTTATGTAATTTATCATTTTATGGGTTACAATAAATCATGCAACAATATGCAAACATTAAAACTTATTCTTTTTAAACTTAATAAATAAGATTAAAATTCATAATAAAATTATTAATTTTTGTATCATTTTCGAAATTTATGAGTAAATAGTTTTGACCAACTACAGACAGTTTGGTGCTAACATTAGAGTGCAAAGTAAGATCATGCTAATTCAGCATTAAATTTAAAGATAATATTCTATAAAAACTAATAAATTTTGGTAAAATACATAGTCTACACGTAGCTTATTACAGTAGAATATAGATAATCATATTTTTATAAACCTTTTTTTTTTATTTGTTTATTTAATGCGCGTCAACATTTATGGTGATTTGCCCCCGGAGCATTCTCATTGCATTGCCGGCCTCCAAACAGTGTTCTGTCGCTACAGACAGCACTGCCCATCACCAGACGTGAGCTGTTGAGCTAAGTTTAGCACGGCTAGTCTCGAACCCTAATGAAGTGGTTTAAAAATTATTTCCTAAAGGATTATTATGGACCATCAGATGGGCGAATTGAAAGAGTACCATGAGCGTGTGTGCCCGCGGAACGGGTTTGGCCACCCCTGATCCACTTACCTCAATACCTATCATTTTGATTTGAAACATATACCCGGGAAAATTGATTTTTTGGGGTATAATGGATGTGAGAAGGAGAGAGAATTAGAGAGTATGGATTCAAGAATGAGAAATAAACTAGATGATATGTCGAACATTGTATAAATGAAAACTGTAAGGACTTTACAGTAAAATAGAAGTTAGGTAGCAAGAGAATCATAAAGAGACAGACTGGCTGTGTAATAAGGAGGTAGTAGATAGGTTGCTGATTGGATGTATTGTTGTAAAACTGTGTATTTTAAGAAAAACAGTTAACCGAAAAGTTTTGTGTTTTTTGAATTTTTTTAAATTAAGGCGCGTCAACATCTATGGTCATTGGCGTTCGGAACCTTCACTGTCGGGTTCCGGACAGTGCTCTCTCGCTACAGACACACTATCCATCACTGGAAAGTGAGCTGTAGAGGCTGCTAGGAAGAGAAAAAAAAGGGCATCATGCTGGATTCCTCCGCGTTGCTATCCAGCGCGCTACCACAGAGCTAATTTCTTCCCTGTCTTTTTGGAATTATCTTGAAAACGACTAGAACGATTCCCTTAAAACTTAAAAATGCTAATTGCCCCCCAAAAAAATCATTATTTTAGTTTTGCGGAATTTATAGTGTTTAATTTCAAATATATAAGGTTGGTTTTACGTTATTGATGCGCCCTTTACTTCCCTATGTGCTTGGGTTGTTAGCTGGCACTTTTCTCCCCCTCCTATTTGAGGACATAAGATCAAAATTTGAAGTTTTAGACATACCTAATTGTATTAACAGGAGTAAGAGAAAATCGGGTGAATATTTCATACCAGATTTTTTTTTACACAATCGAAACATTCAATTTCCTTTAAAAGCACAATTTCAGTAAATCTGATACGATTGCAAAACTTTCTCTCAAAGCAGTAAGTTAATAAATAATATGATACTTAAATTAAGCAAAAAGAAATAGATTTTTTTACAAGAAATTGAATACCTCCAAATATTAAAAAAAAGAAAAAGTAAATATAATTTACCTTGAAATGTTTTATTTCATTAGAGAATTTTAGCAATTATCTGTAAATAAGAGAAATATATAATATAAATATGATTTCTTATACATCATTTATTGTTGCTTATGCATGTTTGTTTTGTTTATCTTTCGACACTTAAGAAAAAAAAGAAGAAAAGTTGTACGACATGCTATTAGTATGGTCACGCGATTAAGATAAACATATACAAATTACGTACTAAAACTGGTGATCTGAAGTTTACATTAATGGGTATAAATATCGTGATGTCATTGTTTTATTTAACGTTAACTTCTCAAATAGTTTTATTGAGAAATAAATACGCATGCCATACGATGAGGTAATGTTTTCAACTGTCGACTATGCTTCTATTAAATTAAATAAATCGATTTTGTTTGGATTATATAGAAATCATGTTTTAGTTAATGTTTTTAACGAATAATCTTATTGTACGGTGTTCGTTTGTATGTCTGTATGTGTTTGTGAACAAAATATCTCAAAAAGAAAAATAGCTAGAAGCTCAAACTTGATTTCCATTTTGTTATCAACGCCGTGTTTGACAATAAGATTTTGGTAAAAATACAACAAATGGAACTTCGCTTTACTTTTTTTTTATATATATTATCTAAATCGCCTTTAGTGATTTTCACTAAATTTCGTTTATTACTGGGGTGTAACTATTAAAAAATAAAACTTCAAAGTATAATCCATTGTTAATAATCACTTCAATCCATTTTTATGCCAGTAATCAATTCCTCTTTGGTACTACAAAGGTTCCTTGGAGACATAGAATTCAATACAAGCTGCTTTCACCTCCTCTTCCATAGTAAAATTTTGATCCGCAAAAAATGAGCACGGTTGGAATAAGTGGTAGTCCGAAGGAGCGAGGTAAAGGGGTGGGAAGGGGCTATAAGCAGGGTGAGGAAGAAGTTCAAACTCCATGTCATTAATTTTTGAGGCAGTCTGACGCAAAGTGTATGGTCTTGTTTGTGTTATCTTACTGCAAAAGAACTCTTTTTTCTGTTGACTGAAGAAGGTCAGAATGACATGGACTCTATCCAGTTGTGCTGAATAGAGTTTAGATGTGATAGTTCGCCCATCAGGAATCCGACTCGAAATGCACCACTCCTTCAGAGTTCTACCACACGCAGGGCACTATCTTTTTCACAAACCTTTTCCTTCGAGGCACAGCAAAAGCAGACTGGGCCAGATATAACTCCCTGTTTTTGTATGTTTGTGTTTTACCGAAACCATTTTGAGGTTTCTTGAGTCTTCAAAAGTGTGGAAAAGTGGTTTTCAAAAAAGGGTCTGTGTATGTGTAGGTATGTATATGTAAATAGCATAGTTCAAAAATGAAAAAATCGCAGAAAGTTTAAACTTGATTTTCCGTTTAGGTATCACGCCAGTATTGTTATCTGTCAAAATTCCTCAACCAGACGTACCACTTTACCGAATAGTTTGTTCACTTTTTGTGAGCTACTCAAAAATGGCTCCAACGATTTTCTTTAAACTTGTTACATCAACTACACATACAAAGTTGAAACATTTATCCGGAAAAATTCATTTAAGGGCACTTTTGGGGGAGAGGTGGGATTAGGTTTTCCTCCAAAGTGCTATTTCAGTTTATTACACAAATTTAAGAACAATTGAAGAAAATCAGATGACCGGAAGTGCGTGTTTACTGAAAAGTATTTTTCAGTTTTCTTTAATTTTCTCTAGAAGGGATCCTACGACTTTTCTTTCAAATAAGTAAATGAACAACACATCAAAGAGCTACAACTTTTATTTGAAACATTACTCTGGCTAAGCCATTTAACGGGGCTTTTGGAGTAGGGGTTTTCCTCTAAAGTGCTATTTCAATTTATTATATAATATGTAATCTAAATAGAATGAAATATGCTGCCAATATTTCGAGTTTCAAGAAAATGAGTAAACTGGAGGTGCTTTTTTACTGAAAAGTTTTTTTTTCCAGTTTTCGCGATTTTCTCCATTAATAACACCAATGAATTTCATTCAATTTGGTATACTAACTATAAAATTCGTCATTTACAATTTTGAAAAATAGATTAAGAAAAACTTGTATTAGTGTTTCATAACAGATTTTTTTTTCGTACTATATTCCAATCGATATATAAGAACATGAGCTCCGATATAAGTGATTTGGTAATATTAAAAATATTTTTGCTGAAACTTAGATAATGTTATTAATTTTCCCTAAACCGTTATATCGTGAAAGGTGGTAATTTATTTCTATGTTAAAACTTGTCAATAAAAATGATTTATCTGTATTAACAAGATTAAATACATGATGTCACTTAAATATAGGCTATATAATGGATATAATTCAATAATTGATTTATTACTTATAAATGATACATTTTTAAAAATCCATTAGCATTATTTAGTTTGATAAAGTAGATAAGTATTATGAAGAAATAATTTGAAAAACATTCATTTATATAATTTTATTATTTATAGATAATTAACTAGTTACATGAGTACATATTATTTATAATATTATATTATTGTTACATGGAGTGATATATAAATGTTATTAACAAACAACCTAAGTTCATGCTAAAAATAATAGTAAACACTTTCCAATTTCTCTTACTACACTATAATTAATGTTACTAATTTCCATCTTATTAATAGAATGTTTTGAAGGAATATTAATACCCAACGACAAGCAAAACAAATATCTGATAATATGAAATATTCACAAGAATTCCCTTGATTATTACAATTCTAACAATAATTATGATTGCAATTATTTTTTTAAAATGTTGCAATTTTGTAATAAATGTTTAGTTACTTTTATTTCCACCAGGTAGAGCAACCATACATAATGATGAAATACCTAGTTTCTCAGATTACCCAGAATGCCCAAAAAAATCAATTTACCCTAAAAAAACATGTTTTTTTTTTTTTAAAGTAATGGGACCATATTTGTATAGGGATAATAAACGAATGTTGATTCAAATCATTGCAAACGTATTCGAGAATACACTAATAAATCGTAGGTTTGATAGATTTTAATTGAAACCAACGCATACAAACAGAGAATATAGAGGTTTTAACCCGAAATACATTTGCATGTCACTGAATACGAAAATATGATATGTGATGTTCTTTAACTCTCTCTAACTCTCTCGCTCTGTTTAGTTATGAGAAAAAGAACAAAATAACTCAACAATAACAAAAAAAAAAAAATAAGCAAAAACTCATCTCATGGTATGCGATATGAAATTTTCGTCATTAATCTCTCAATCGAAAGTTCAAGTTTAGTGAAGTTTTTTTTTTCCATTTTTTACGCGGTTATTTCGGATATGGCTTCGCATGGTTTCCTTAAAACTTGGTTATGTCCTAACTACATTTGATTACCCACTACTTTGACACATTTGTAACATTTTTCTGGGTTTTTTAGGCTTCATTGCCAAAAGCTAATTTTTGGGTCGTCCTTGTTTCCAATGAATCTCTGGCTTCAACTTCCTTATACATATTATTATTTCAATTGATGGGAGCCTTTCGTCAGGAGAGAGGTGTTCGTGACTGTGTAAAGATTATAGATCGACAATTAACCAGATGTGGAGGGCTATAAGGCCTTCAGATCTGAAGCACTACCAGCTTTTTTAAATTTAGCTCGCAAAATTACAGATTTAAACGTGTAATGCAATTATCCCATACACTTCGGCAAGAAACCTTGTGCTAATGGCACCTTTCTTCTTTAAAAATTGAAGTAATACTGCACTTATTTGTGTTAGTCAGTTAACATAATCTGTGTGCAAACTTCCGGGGCCAAATCGAGCTCTTCTTGCAATCTCAAACAGTGCCTGGGTTCATATGCATATAACTGTCAAGCCCGAACGAGTCAGTTTTAGAAAAACAGTGATGCAATGGAAAAGTTAATAAAATAAGTTGAGCTGATTTCCGTGCAGTGCAGCAACTTGATGTTTCCAATTCTTGTATTATTGTTTTCTAGTTCGAGATTATATCGCCAGATTGCACTTGGTGTTAGTTTTCCTATTTTAAACCAGATATAGATATTCAACAGCAGTATTGTAAGCCCAAAATTTTTTTTCACTTTGGCCACAATTTTTGTTTTCAAAATAATGATCTTTTAGTGATTGAGCTATCAGTTCTTTTTAAAAATCCATAATGACCTGCCGATTTATTTTATAGCTTAATTTATCCTTAACTTCTTCATATTATAACCTTCAGATAAATATTTTATCATTAGCCAATTTTATAATGGATAGTAATTTTTCTCCAAATTCATATTTGTTTTTATTTCACTGGAACTTATTTGGTTGTGTAATTAATATTTGTTTGTTGAGAAATATATGTTAATTAACTGACAGTTGTAAATATTTTGTAACACATAACCATGATAGAGCATTTTTTGTGGTTGTCTGACAATGTTGGCTACGATATTATTATTGTGTTTTCAGCTAAGAAAAAAAAAAAAATAACATCTGAATAAATACTAAAAGGTGATTTAACAATTTTCGTCTGTTGACAGATAAATACACATTTTGGTCTGTTGGTATGTAGATATACCTAGACTTTACTCTATATAGTTTTATTTTCATCCTAGCCACTTTATCCTGGTAAGTTATGTCAGAATTTATTGTGATGACATCAAATGCCATGGCTATTTTTCCGATACTCAACATAAAAACAAACTTAACAGAGCTAACACCTTAAAAGAAGAAAACTTAGCTGAAGTAAAGAAAGAACTAGGTTAAAAAACAATTCGTCTGAGACACTTTGTACCATTTCCTTTGCACTAATTACTCAAGCCTCAGCTTTGATTTTTATAACTTTTGCTTTCTTTACAATCACTCATGTTTCAAGTTCTGAGTATTTCATACTTTTCAATAAATAATAATGTTCAATATGTACCCCATTTGCAAATTTATGGTTATTATTTTCTTAGTTGGCAGCCATAACAATTGTTGAAGAGAGCTACAGCTATATTCGGTCAGGCAAATTGTATGAGAGCGCTCCAGTATCAGCAATCTCAAGCTTGTGTCCACTCTTACTCCTAACAGCCTTGCAATTACATTACCTATATATCTTAGATTACTCTATCTTTTCTTACACTTACAGATTTAATCTCTAAGAGCCCTAGTAGGAATAATTTTAGAAAAAAAATATCTGTATTAAATATTTAGAATTATTTTTCCCCATTTTCCCAGATCTTTTACTCTCAAATTGCAACTCCATTTCATTATTACCTTCTCTTAAAGAGGAAGTATTGCGATCGTGTCAAACTTGCGAAATTGAATTTTCATCGGAAATACATGTTTTGAAGTGTGTGTATACAAATTTCAGGAAGCTCAAACTTGATATTCACTTTAGATACCACATCACCGCATGTTACAATAATATTTTGGTCAAAATCCGCCAACCGGAAGTGCAACATTACTGAATTTTCTTAGAAACGACTCTAACGATTTTCTTTAAACTTCATTGCCTGAACGGGATATCAACCGAAAATTGATCCGTCACGGAGAGTGTTAGTTATAATTCATAATCCCATGTCTCATGATAATATATATGCTGTATCTTAGACATTTCCCTTTTTTTTTCGAAGCGATTCTCTTCTTTTCTCGCAGGAAAGAGAATCGTTTTCTTTTCTTTTGTCGTCATGATTTCTTCGCGGATATGTTGCTGTGTAATAGATTTTTTCCTTTATCATTGTTTACTTTTCTTCCTTTGGCCTCTTAGGCCTGCGAACTCATCCACACAGCAATCTACGTTGTCAACGGCTTCCCTTTTATCCTTTCGCTTCTTACTAGTATTTAGTGGATACGATTTCTCCTGATCTATTTCTCCCCAGACTTCTTAATATAAGATCATTGAATTACCTGTTATATCTTTGTTAATTTCACATCCCCATAGTCAACTCTTGAGTGGAACTGCTGAAATAAAAAACAAGTTGTCTTGAATCGAAACTTTTTCTGTTTATTTCTATTTTCTTTGTCATACTTCTTGAAAGCTGTGAGATTTAGGGTTAAGTTGTTGGAACATATTTGGTTGGTTGCTCCAAAGTTTCCTGCCAAACAATACTTTCGTGGGGCCAAAATAACTGAATCCAACGGAGTAGATCGGTATGCTAGTCCATTCATTGCAGTTTCTGTATTTTTCGCCGTTAGCTCTGCCAATTCCGCTTGAGTATTTATTTGGGGGAAACTTCGTACTTTTTAGTGATGTGTTAAAAATTTCCATTTACCCGAAAATCTCATCTGTTAACATGATTTGAGGCTATAATTTCTTACCAAAATATTATTAAGATTCTTAATCACAAGTTGAAACCTAGCTGTAGATAAAGAGAGACATAATCCGACATAAAAGACGTTTCCTTCCTTTATAATCTCATAAATCGGTTCCCAAATTCTGACCCAAAGTCTAGCCTCTAGCTAGTATTGACTTGGGCTACAACATAGTACTGCGTTATTTTGGTGGTAACTCTCTTTGCTGCTATTATTGTTGCAGTTGTACACTATCTCTTTGATATTTCGACTGGTACCTGGCTACCCAAATCCATTCTCGGGCTTTGTTTGAAACATTTGTTCACTCTGTAATGTCCTCGGTTTCTTCTATAAGAATTCTAGTACCAAAAATCCAAAACAAAAAACGTGGTTCTGAAATGAATCACACATCCCAATTTGTATAGACCACTCAGTTTTGTATATAACAGTTCCGTTTCTTGGATTATTCGAAAACAGCTGGCAAACTACGATCCGAAATGATAATATGGTGACCTCTTTCTGTTCGTTGCTTCCTGTTACTACAATATGGGGAATATAGAATGTATCCTAGAATTATTATATTAAAATACTTTAGGAATATTTACATTTTGGCCACTATAATATATTGTTTTTAAAAATTGTTTTATTGTATGTTTCTTTTGTATAATAAGTGTTATAAATGTTATAATAGGGTGTCTAATTACATGTAATTTGGTTTTATAATGAAGTTTATAATTATTTAATTATTCAAAGCTTGGTGTCATTTATGTTGTGTCATATTGTTGTTAAAATTTATAACTAACAGTTTTAAAGTTAATTCCATATTTTCTAAATGGGTTTCCTTCAAAGTAAACAATCTTCCTTCCTATTAATTTTTCTTTTAAGTTATTTTTTGAAGGTTTTATTTTACTAATAAATATGTGCTCAGAGGGGCTTTGGATGGAGTAAGGTTTGATCATTTGAAACTCCCCTCGCTGGAACAAATATTACCGTAATAATAAATAAGTGAATCAGAAAAAAAAAAAAAGAAAAAAAAAAAAAAAACCATGGCGCAACAGCCCATGAAGGACCAAGGCTTGCCAAGCGGCAATTTTTATTGGTGGACATGTTGTAAAGCACGCCACGGTTCTCTCGCCGTTTAGTTCTGACCTTCGTTACCTAGGTGCGCTACCAACTATAGCTTCTCCACTTTTACTCAGGATGCTGGGCCAACACCGGGTTTGCCTTCACGGGAATCGAACCCTGAAAGTTCTCTCAGCAAAGGCGACTGCGCTAGCCATTAGACCAACACATGAGGGCTAAAATTATTTATAATTCAACATAAATATTGCCCATTTCCAAAAAAAAAAAAAAACTCATTTTGTAAATATACAATTTAATTTAATATATGACAAATATAGTACTTTTAAAAAACTTGTCACAAGACAATAATTAATGTATCTTCTAAAGCTTATTTGTTTATTTTTTAATTTTAAATTATTGAAAGCATCTGCTTCCCTCCAAAAATGTCACTTTACTGCAAAATGTAAGTTTTTTTTGAGTTTACTTTTGGCTTTTTTCGAAAAAAAAAACATTCTATCAATTATTTTTCCTTTAAATTTAGCTCAAATCTTCCAACTATCACTAAGGATCATTATACTTAATTATATGTTTAAGGAAGTTTATTAGTTAATTAGGTATAATTATATTAACTGCATTAGAAGAAAGTAATGTGAGTATTTCAATTTTTTCTCTTTTTTTTTTTTTAAATCTGTCATGGTAGATTAATAAGTTTATTATAAATTGATATCATTTTATAGACAATTCTGATCTTATGGGGGTCAGTTAAAAAAATTTTTTTTAATCCAATCTAGAATGTCCACGCCTATATTATGTCTACAAATTATAGAAATTTTGTTTTCTTTTTTTTATTTATATTTTTTTTTGTTTATTGAATCCTTGACATCTTTAAATCAGATCTAGTAGTTTTTTATTTTTAAAAAATTATTTTTAACAATTTAATATTATTTGTGTTCAATACTTAGTCCCTTTTTTCTTACTTCCTCTTACTGCTAAAAGAAAGAGATATGTGTGTTTATATGTACTCAAATAAAATATCCACTGCTGACAGTTTCTTGAAAATTATTGTAATACTTATAGAAGTAGGTGTAACACTTTTATTTGAACTATTTTATTGAAGAATAAATTGTTATAAAAAGGTTACTGGTGGTGGGAGAACTACGACTTTAGTGGCTTCCCTCTAAATTGATATTTTGTTACAATGTTCTATTTACCCTGTCATATACTAGTCCTACTACATTACCCTGAAAGAGAGCGGCTATTAACATTGCACCAATCCTAATAATTTGTAATTTAATGCCACAAATTCTAAACAGCTATTAAATAATTAATTTTTTCGGAAAAAATATTCCTATACAGATTGTTTTTTTTATCTGAGCAGTTAACATTCATAATAGAGGTAAAAAAAAAAAAAAAAAAATCTATTCTGTTAAGTCGCGTTTCTGATTAATGGACTTTCGTCAAATTTGGAATTCTACTAGTGGTTCTAATGTAAATTAATGGTTCTATCGGCGCTAGAACCACTTATGTTGCATTGAAGTGGTATTTTAGAGGTAAACTTAACGGGAAAAGATTTCAAATAAAAGTGATTGGCACTTATGTGTGTAGATAGTATACGAAGTAAAAAATAAATAAATAAATAAATAAAATAAAAAA
The DNA here is from genome assembly GCA_011037195.1 of Triatoma infestans. Taxonomy (NCBI): domain Eukaryota; kingdom Metazoa; phylum Arthropoda; class Insecta; order Hemiptera; family Reduviidae; genus Triatoma; species Triatoma infestans. The sequence goes on from JAAEAF010000061.1 coordinate 127,932, forward strand.
AAAAAGCCAAGTCCTACACTTCCGGTTGATGGATTTTGCCCGAAACTTTCGCTTTAGATGCGATGATAGTACTAAAATGGAATACCAAGTTTAAGCATTCTGCGTTTTTTCGTTTTCTTTTTGAGAAATTTTATTAACACACTCATCCCACTCCCTAATAAAAACATTTCGTTAGTATTCAGGCGACCCTACAAATTTGGATACGTTCGCAATATTTTCTCCAAACGTTAAAAAATTGAAACTGATCAACGCATGAAAGAGTTTGAAATTAAATAAATAAAAATTCCAAATTAAATTTATTTATTTATTTTTGCTTATTGTAATTATTAATTAACGGGAAGGTACACATTTGTTATTATAATTTTCATTTAAATATTTATATTTCAATTAAAAATATTATTGTATTTTTATTTTCTGCATTTCCTGTTTATGAGATCAAGGATTTTATTTGTTTTGGCGTTTAAATAACTGGTACAGGTTTTTTTTGTTATTGTTTTATTTTATTTTTTTACTTTATTATTATTTTACATCGGCTCAACAGTCCTAGCGGACCCAGGCCTCATCCACAAGTTTGTGCCAGCCATCTCTTCCCTCTTGGGCTTTGCCCTCCATCTTCGAATTCCCACCATTGATAGGTCATCCTGGACGTTATCTATCCACCACAAGCGCGGTCTTCCTCTTCGTTGAACACCACCTGGTCGTCCATAAAGGAGGTTTTTTGGCAGCCTTTCTTCGTCCATTCTTTCTATACGACCTATCCATCGGAGTCGAAATTTTCATACAAGAGTGACGATATCTCTAGCTCTTTAAATAGCTGGTATAGCTCGTCATTCTTTCTTGCACTATCCGTTTTCCACACTTGGGTCGAATGTTTTCCTTAAAACTTTTCTCTCCCATATTCCAAGCAATTTAGCGCTTTTTTTTTGACAATACCCATGTCTTGTTAGCATATGTCACTACTGGCATTATTACTGTCTTGTATTAGCGTTATCGTGGCGCCAGCGCAAAGAGACATCTATTGCCGGCTGCAAGTCTGGCTTTAATTTCAGGTTCGATTGCATTTGTGCGATTCACGACCGCTCCCAGATATTTAAAACTGTTGCCAGTAGAAAAGCCATACCATACCACTGCTGACTACTTGTTTCCTGGATGATTGCATATACAAGGATTTCTCAATATTAACTTGTAAACCAAGTCTCCTTGCTCTTCTTTCAAATTCTCCAAGGTCCCTTCTAACACAGCTTTGGTACGTCCGGAAATGAGGATTTTATCCGCGTAAGCGAGATGATGGGGTCAGTCTGGAAACTCAGTACGATCAATTAAAACCAACCCAAATGGTAAAATTTTCTTACTTTAGGAAGTATTGTAATCGTGACAAAGTTTCGATGTCGAGTTTCCATCGGAAATGCACATTTTGAGGTTCCCTGAGTCAAAAAAAATTTGGTTTTTAAAAAATAGTATGTATGTATGTATGTATGTATGTATATGAATAGCCTAGCTTAAAAGTTTATTTATATGAATAGCCTAGCATAAAAGCGTGGGTACCACCATGTGGGATCCGACAGGAACTTATCTGTGACCCAATTGGGGTAATAGCATTTTATTTATTTATTAGATGTTTTTATTGATTAGTTATTTATTGATTAGTTTTTGAGGTCGAAAACGACTCCTATGGTTTTCATTAAACCTAATAAATCAACTACACATACAAGGAGTTATAATACTTATATTTGAAACGTTTCTTTAGGAAAATTCATTTAAGGAGCCTTTGGAGGAGAGGCGGGCTTCCTCTTCTATAATCTATAGAATCTATATAGACTATAAAGTCTATAATCTAAATGATATATTTATTAGAATTAGGGGCGGGTGTTAGTCTAGTGGTTATAAGCATGGACTTGTAAGAGGGAGGACCCCAGTTGGAGTCCCGCGTATATTAATACTGCTAAATTTTATATTGGTATGAAAAATGTTAACATTAAAAAGTAGGTGCTTCCGCCCCCGTCCACGACTCCTAATTTGGTAGGTGGACGTTAAGCCCGCCTGAAAAAATAGGCATTACTTTATTTTACTTTTTTTTTTTATTAATTAGAATTAAATTTCTGTTGCAAAAATAGTAGAGTTTGAAGAAGAAAATCGTTTGACCGGAAGTGTTTTTTTTTTTTGTTTTTTTGTTAGAGTTCATCGAAATTCGTCGAAAACTGAAAAAACTGTTCATTAAAAGCGCACTTCCGGTTTACTAATATTCTTGAAACTCCGAATTTTGTCCATCTATTTATTTCTAATTAATTTTGTTTGGATGATAGAATTGTATAATCAACTCAGATATAGCCCTTTAGAGGAAAACATAACCCCACCCCTCCCACAAAAACCCCCTTAAATGACATTATCAGGAGATATGTTTTAAATAAAAGTTGTAGCTCTATATATGCGTAGTTCACATTCATAATTTAAAGAAAAACCATTGAAGCCGTTTTCGAGAAAATATCAGAAAACTGGAAAATACATTTTTCAGTAAAAAACGCAATTCCGGTCATCCGATTTTTTTTTTTAACTTGGAATTTCAACAACATATTTAATTCTAAGTAATATTATTTAGATGACAGAATTGTGTAATAAGTGAAATAGCACTTTAGAGGAAACCGTAACCCCACCCCATCCCCTAAAAGTACCCTTAAATAAATTTTCACGGAGAAATGTTTCAAATAAAAGTTGTAGCTCTTTGTATGTGTTATTGATGTACCATGTTTGAAGAAAATCGTCGCAGCCATTTTTGAGAAAATTGCGAAGAAGTAAAAAAAAAAAAACTAGTAAAGTGGTACTTCCGGTTGAGGAATTTTTAAGAGATCTACTGTCGGATCCCATGGATAAAAATTCAACTTTCTACGATTTTTCGTTTTTAGGCTATGCTGTTCACATACACACACATAAACACACACATGAGAGACCATTTTCTAATAACACATTTTTTGACTCAGTGGACTTCAAAACGGATATTTCCGGTGAAAACTTGATATCTAAAATTTGGCACGATTACAATACTTCATCTTACTAGGAGTAAGAGAAAGTAATATTTAGTGAAAATGATAAATTTTGAGATCAAAACTTTTTGACTTTGAAAGTCGTGTTTTTTTTTTAACCAGGAACATATTATTTTATAATTCGAAGTTCGTACTTTCCATTTTAAGAGATTGGTGACGTAATAGTTTTAATACTATACATACATATCTATTTTTTTCGAAAACAAAAAAAAATGAATCACACTTAATACCAAATTCCCTATTACGTTTTTGCATTATAAAAAACTAAAACCAAAAAAAAAAAACATTAAATACGCTGCAATTAGCGGTTAATATTTTTTGTCTCTACCTACGTACCCGAATAATAATTTAAATGTTTTTTGGTTACCTGTTTATATAATGATGTAAAAAAATAAATAAAAAAATCTCACAGATGACCTAAAAACTGGTATTAACCTTGGACAGGTGTATTGATTTGAATTTCCCAATTTTTTATATATATTATATATATATATATTTTAAAAAAAGATAAATTACCTCATTTTTACTTTATATTTTATTTTTTATTTAATGTTGTTTTTATTTATTTTTTTATTCATTCAATCAGTTCTTCGTTCTGGATTTTGCGACGTTTGACATGATAACCTCGGGAGCGTTTATTTCTGTTTATCTACTTTTAATCAGAAAATTATGTAATCCACTTTTTTTTTTCTGTTTTATTAGCTTTTACATAGGAAAAGATAAATACGGGGCCTTAAATCTGATGGCTTACAATCAAGATTTCACTTTCTCTTGTCCAGAAATAGTTAAAGATCACCGAGTTCAAAAAATAATTCGTTTTTTAAAAGTTTCCCATTGCATATTTTTGATGGTTTAACACACACACACAAAAGGAAATATTCACAACAGGTTGCAGAAATCTATAATTATTTTAATTTCAACCATATTTTTATTCTTAATACAGTCCAAGAATATCAATAGATATAAAGACCATATAAAAAAAAATATATTCTTAATAAACTTTTTTTTGTGTTTTACGTTATCGATTATTTTGGAGTGGGTATAAAACTTGATATCAACAACCGCAAAGTGGTCAAGATAACTATCATTATAAGAACTTATATAAGAATATGGCAAGGTTTTAACCTGGTTCAAGGTTATCTCACCAATATTTATATATAAGTTATAAAGATAAATGTCCTCACGCGTTGGTCTAGTGGCTAGCGCATTCTAGCCTTTAGTGCGAGAATTTAGGGTTCCATTCCTATGAGTGTAAAATTGGTGTTGACTCAGCATCATGAGAAAAAGTGGGAAGCTATAGTTGGTAATGCGCCTAGGTAGTGAAGGCCGGAACAAAATGGCGAGGGAATCACGACGTTATTGCTAAACGCTCCCTAATACAAATGGGGGACTATTACTATATCTCACTAGTAAAAGAGGAAGTATTGCAACCGTGCCAGATTTACGAAACTGAGTTTTCACCGGAAATAGACGTTTTGAGGTCGCTGAGTCCAAACAAGTGGTTTTTAGAAAATGGTCTCTCTCTCTCTCTCTATATATATATATATATAATATATATATGTAACGTTTCTAAACAAGCGACTGCAACTAGTTGCTAAGTGGGTTTGGTTTAGATAAAAACACACTAAACTTCTAACAACATCAATTTATTGTTCAACCCAATAAATTACAAATAAAACACTTAAATACTCGGTATACACCATCAAAAGTTCTCTCAGTTCACATTTTCTTCACTTTTAATAAGCGAGCACTCCATTTATAACTATATACTCCCTCACTCGAACTATCCTTCTCTTATTTATACCACTGGAGAAAGTCCTGGAAGTTTATCGAACATCTAGGCCGTGGGAGACCGCTGTAGAAGAATCTAGAAGCGCCTCACTAGTGCTTCCTAGCGGCGACGAGGAGAACTTCAGGTGCCAGCTTCTTCCACTAGATGGCACTAATGGCGAGGAAATCACGACGTGCTTGCCACACGTCGCCTAATACAAATAGGAGGTCTATTACTATCTCTCACTAGTAAAAGAGGAAGTATTGCGACCGTGAAAGATTTACGAAATTGAGTTTTCACAGGCAATATACTTTTTGAGGTCCAAACAAGTGGTTTTTAGAAAATGGTCTCTCTCTCTCTCTCTATATATATATATATATATATATTTGTGTGTGAACAAATATCTCACAAACAAAAAGTTGCAGGAAGCATAAACTTAATATTCCGTTTAAGCACTGCCACCGATCAGACACTTAAGATTTCTGGCAGAATCTATCAACCGGAAGTTGTTTTTTTTATCTGTTTCTCGCGATTTTCTGTAATCGCCATGTACTAACTATGTATCATTTTTAAGTGACAATTTTTTCAGATAAATTTCTATTTATCCGATTCAAGGAGAAGCTACAACGTATGCGTCTATACATCTATATAGATTAAGGTATATTTAATGTTAAATATAGAATTCAGAATTAAAAAAAAAAAAATCTGTTAACAGGAAATAAGAATTTAGATAATAGATTTCAAACTTCTTGTTTGAAAATAGCTCCAACTATTTTCTTTAAATTTATAACAGTAACTGTACTCATGTAACGCTGTTCATTTTTATTTGAAAAGATTTTTCAGGAAGCATTGATTTTAATTAGATTCTGGGAAATTTATGAATTAAGCTCAACAATAAACTGTCATTATGATTTTTGGTGACAGAAAGCGTTGTTATCTGTACAGTTTAGTTTCATTCAGGTCCTTTTTATTCCCTAAATACCAATAAATCGTCGCCTTCTATTAAAAAGGATTAAAAATTATTTATTGAATATATATAGCTATACAAATATATTATAAAAATAATATCTCCAACTAATTGATAAAATCTTAAAATGTACTAATAATAATTAATTTTAAATATTAATTATATTTTAAGAGAAAATTGTGTAAAAACCCTAAACGGAATGCCTGTTGTACCTTCTTGATTCTCAAGAGGGGCACTCTTCATCCCTCTATGTCTGTACCCCCCAGTGTCCATGTTATAGTTTCCGGCGGATTAAATTAGAAACGGGGAGGAAGGAGCCTCATTCCATTGCGACCTAGAAGACGAGGTCTATTGTGGATCCCCTTAAATTATAGCCCAACCCCCAGCTTTGCCCTCCTAATCAGTCCTAGCAAAGCTGAGAGCGGCTCCGTCATGAAGCTCATAGCTTCGGGATTGCCTGTCCCCATTTAAGAAACCTCGCCAGGCCGGCGCACTCACAGAGGATGTGCGCCGGGGTTTCCTCCTCTGCCTTGCAGAATCGGTATACCGCACTATCTGCAAGTTGTAGATGGTGCATGTGTCTGTTCAGCCTATAGTGCCCTGTTAGTAGACTCACAATTAGCCTTATATCCCTTCGGGTATGGCTCAGTAGATCTTTGGTAAATTTAGGCAAATGTCTCTTGATAAAGAGCTTTGCCTGCCTCTGTCCTGGTGTACTCTATCCAGCTGCAGACGCTGTTCTTCTATCCAACCTTTGATAGAAGTTTGAATAAGGCTCCTAGACAAGCCTGGACAAGGGTTCGGGGCCTATAAAGGTATCCTGCGAACCTTCCCTCGCTAGGGCTTCCGCCCTTTTATTGCGCAGAAACCACGCATTTCCCGACACCCAGGCGAGTGTCAGTTTGTCCCGAGTACCCACCTCGGTTAGGGCAAATAGGCTACGCCACACCAGTCTTGAGTCTATTTGGTGTGAAGAAAGTGCCTTCAGGGCTGCCTGACTATCGGAGTATATGGCCACTCTCCTACCCTCTAAGCCTTGCCTTAGAGGCAAGGAGGCAAGGAACGTATTCCTGGCGAATATGTTTCTCCACTTGGTCAACATTGCATTTATTATGTAGCACGGATATCCGGGTATATCTCGGTGAATCCGTGACTAGACGCAAAAACTAATTCTGGACTATTTGTAGGCTAGCAATGTTGGACTTGCATGTCACAGGCTCGAGGCTGGAGATGTGTACAGAAGCATGGGACGTACCATTACCTTATAAAGAAGAAGCTTGTTCTTTTGCGACATATATGAGTCCCATGAAAAAAGGGGGTTTAGGGCTCGGACAGCTGCCTTTCCTCTGTTAATTCTCTCCCTCATTTGAGGAGTGAAGATCAGCTTACAATCAATCCTCACTCCAAGGTACCGCCTCTTGTATATTTACATGAAATGCTAAGGCCAAAACTCAAATTAAAATTCCAAGATTAAAGAAAGTGTGTCAATTATATATATATAATTGGTTGGACATCTCTGGAGATTAGAGGAAACTGAAATATATTTGGAATGGGATCTGTAGACAAGAGGAAGAGAGGGAAGGTCAAGGCTAACCTGGAGAGAAATGGTTAAGGAAGATATGATGGGATATGATCTGTTGGAGGAGAATGCACTGGATTGGCAAGATATATAGCCTCACCGTTTCTAACAAATGGTGTTTGACTTCTTCAAGCGTCTGCATAACAGTCATAATGAGAAAATTAAAAGAAGGAAATTACAAAAATTATTACTCTTTTCTTTCTCTAGACGGTCTTGACTCAGGGGATCTCATCACGTGTATTTCCGGTAAAAACTCGATATCAATAATTTGACACGATTACAATACTAGGAGTAATTACTATCTCTTATTAGTGTAAGAGAAAATAAAAAGAGTACGAAAGGGATAAAACATGTACGGTAGCGTCAAAGAGAACGTTTTACCTTCAGAAATGTGATTTTGAAATGTAAAACGAATGTATGAGAATTCCTACTTTAATTATTATTGATACATTTCCTTCATGTCATCGTCTTATTACTTTGTTGCCAGTGGTAGGCAAAATTCTTGAAAAACTCATTCTTAAGCGAATCCTTCCCAACCTCGAATCATCTAACATTATCCCTGCCTATCAATTTGGATTTAGCCCCCAACACACCACCGTATAACAATGTCATCGCGTTGTAGACATCATAGCGACTCCTTGAGAAGAAGGAGCTGTTTTGGGCATTCTGGATTGCACTGGAAGCTTAAGCGCATCCTTCCGGCCACCTCTTACCTTATTTTAAAATCCTACTTGGTTAACAGATATTTTCGAGTGCAAGTCATAACATCCTTTCAATCATGCCGATGCTGAGAGTTCTAGGCAGCATTCCATCCTTTAGTCAGTATACATTGCAGATATCCCAGGGAATCCCAAAACTATCCTCCTTAACAGTGCTGATACACAGTTGTCTTATCCAGTAATTTTGATCCGGTAATAGCTTATAGAAACCTACAGGCCTATCTTAATTCCTTACAGAAAGGGTTCAAAAAGTAGGCCATCAAACTTAATGAGACCAACTTGCAAAACATCATCTTTCCTCTTCGTCACCTTTCCTTCTCCTCCAGTAGTCAACGTAGTCCGCTATCTTGGGCTTACATGAAGACGTACCTGCAATCTTAAATGCACAGAACTGAACACACGTTTTCTGACTGCTTAATTACTCCTAGACAACCAGATCTTTCTCTCCCTGGACAGCAAAAGACTACCTAATTTACATTATACTAAAACCTATCTGGGCATACTGTATTGAATTATGGCGTCCAAGCAGACGCTCAAATCTCCAAAGAATCCAATTCTTTGCAATCCAAATTCTCCACTCCATAGTTAATCCTCCATTTTCCCATCAAACTATTCATACAGATCTAAATATTTCTTTCGTCTCCTCCAAGTTGTTCAAAACCGTTTTAGAAAATTCCATATCAACCTAGATCCATGTTCCAATCCATTAGTACAGCACTTGTTCCAGAACCATTCCAGACAATCCTCCTAGACGTCTTAAAAGACAGTGGCCTCGGGATACCCTATCTGACTAGTGTTGCTGGAGTGATTACCACTGGGTTAACTTCTCCACTCTGAGTATTTTGTGATATTCACAGTGAGCATTGTTAGAAGTGGCGCTTTTGCTGATTGCAGCAAATAAATAAATAAAATATTAATATATTTTTGCAATTTTATACAAATTTTAAAAAATTATTTAATTGAAAATTGGCAGCACTGTTTTTTAGTTTTAATCTCTAGAGATTGAAATTACAACTTTAGCTTTAGATATTAGTAAATAATTAGTCATATTAATCAGCTGCTGTAGAATGTAAAAAATTATTATTTTTTTCTCTTGAAATGATATTCAAAATAATCTCTTGTCACCAAATATCCATTAACTTGCTGATTATAATTTTTTTTAATTTTAGTAGAATTTATTATTTTTTTTTAAATATTTTGCTATTTAACTTGTTTTATTACTTCTATATACATATATGGTGAAATAACCTTGAAAAATAATCATTTGACGTTAAATATTTCATTGTCCATAAGTAGTTAATTAAAAAGATATTTTTTCTGATTTTATCATCGTATTTTTCCTAATGAAACTAACTCTTAATGACTAACGTCATTCTTCTTTCATAATTAAGAAACAAAGAATTTCCAAATCATTTTTCTAATAATTGTTTTTTTTTTCTTTCTTGATTTATAGATGAATTTTTATTTTCTTTGAATTCATTAGAGATGGTATTCGTGTCAAAATTAACGAAATCGTGTTTTTATCCAAATGATTTGAGGTCCTTTATACACAAAAAGTGTGAAACACTCGCAGTACTATCTCTTATTGACTCCTGTTGAAATTTACAGCTCCAAATTCCGCACAACTATTCAAAATAAGCTTTTATTGGAAAAATATTAAAAAATGTAAATGTTACGTTTATATTTTGTGCAATTAGCATACAAAGTTTAAAAGAATATCGTTGTAGTTGTTTACGAGAAAATAAAGAAAAAAACACCTCAAAAACTGTTGTCCGTACTTCCCGTTAACCGATGTATATTAAATATTGAAATGTAGTTGGTGTGATGTGTGTTGTATGTGTGTGGTAGTAGCGTTTAGCACGAGCGGTTTTATAAAGGGCTTGTGAGTGTGTATGTTGAAGATAGAGACAGATGTATTAGAAATAGAGAATAAGAACCACTTTTAAATAAATAATTTAACTATATATTAAATTAGTAAATTTACAAGGTAAATAATAATTGTGAATCTTGAATGAATTTATAAATGCACAGAATCAAATAATTAGTAGCTAGATTGATTTAACTCAAATGTTTGAACTTATAACTGGCACTGATGTTGACCCCTTGATTAATACTCTAGAATGCCCATATTAGTCTGTCTCTTTGAATGCAGAATTTAGACTCTCTCTTGAAAGAATGCCTTCTCTTGGTAGTTCAAATCCTTTCCTGTGAGAAGGGTCAAAAAGACAAAGGCGACTAAGTTCTACGAACTCTTCTGTACCGGTGTCTTCTACCTGGGTTTTACCCTTTTTTGCTAACCAACGTGCATTTTTATTTCAAATCATAATTTTCTTCAAATTATATTTATAGATATAATTTCTGCCGTCCATCACAATATTATATAAGTGACAGAACCATGCATTGTGCTTGAAGTAGTCCTTTAGAGGAAAGCTATACGCTACCATTCCCCCCAGAACCTCTCAAAAAATAAATTTTTCCGGGAAAATGTTTTAGATATCACTGGAGCCGTTTTCGAAAAAAAAGCGGGAAATTGAAAAGAAATAAAAATATCAGTAAATTAGCACTTCCGGTAGATGCGTTTTATCCGAAAGCTTCGTGTCAGATACGTTCATAGAAGTCTAAATGGAATACAAAGATTGAGCTTATTGCGATTTCTCGTTTTTGAGGAATTTTGTTTATTCAGGGAGGGAGAGAGAGGTGAGTGAATGCGAGAGAGAGAGGAGGTTACTTATTCCTTTATGAATGTGTCAACTTTACCTTTACTACTGACGACTTCCACCCCCCTTGAAACAGATCTTAGATCCAACAGATCCAACCATAGTAGGGGCTCCGGGGAGTCTTCTGTGTGTTAGTACAACTTTCTAACTTTCGTTAAGTTTTGATTGAAGTCTTATAGGGGGCGCTTATAACAAAAATATCTGGTGTGGCAGATTCGCAGGTTTTCTCTTACCGCAGTAATTACAACTACAAAATTGACAAATTTTCTTTTAACTTGGATATTCTTTTTCTTTTTAAAGCTGCAATGTAAATATAGAAGGTGAAGTTTAATACTGGTAAGCACCCTTATCCCAGGTAGCCACTTGGTACATGTAGTTACATTGTATCCAGAAGACAACACCAATACCATTGAAGGTGTTTAAGGAAAAATGTTCTAGTCGTTTTCGAGAAACCTCCAAAAAACTCCAAAATCTATTCTGTAAAGTCGCACTTCCGAAACCGATGTCTTCAAATTTGGAATTCTTCCAATATTTCTGTTATATAAAAATATTATATAGGTGGTAGAACCATACATTGAACTAAAGTGGTACTTTAGAGGAAAGCACCCAAAACCCCACCGAAAAACAACTGTCCTTGGAAATTATATAATTATATAATGTATAATGGATAAATATTGTAACGTTTTTCCCTCTAAACTAGCTACTGCAACTAGTTTTAAGTGGGTTCGTTTAGATTAAAATACTCTAAACTTTAATAAAGAAAACACCAATTTATTGTTATACACAATAAATTACAAAAAAAACAACACTTAATAATAATTACATCACAGTTTAAACCACAAAAGTTCACTTTGTTCACTTTTTATACACTTTCCACAAACGTACACTTTGTTTGTAACTAGAAAACTCTCTCAACTCTCTGCGGTCCCACTATTTATACCGGTGGAGAATCTTCTAGAATCTTTTCAATCCTTCCAGAAATAACTAGAGCGCGTCGCCAGCGCTTCCTAGCGGCCACTAAGAGAACTTGAGGTTCCTACTTCCTCTCCTAGATGGCACCACTGGCTGCGTTACAATATTTATATATGTAAATAATATGTGAAGGTGATTTTTGGAGTGAGATCTATCGTGTTCTCTTAGTGATCGAGATAAATGGAGCGAACAACTTTCGAACCTACTTAATAAAAATAATTCCGTTCGCCTAGAAGATCATTTTGTCGTGCAAGGGACTCTGATTGCTTTCTTTTATATAAAACATTATCATTGATCATAAGTCATTTTTAACATCTTCCTTCTTTAATAACCTCAAACTTTCAGAAATACGTTGGTTGTAGAAACTAAGAGCGGAACTGTTATACCTCAATTATACCCCTTGGATGGAGAAAGATTCAGAACGAGAGATGTGTCCTCTTTGTAATTGCCAACCACGAGAGGATTTGTTTCATTTCTTGGCAGCATGTCCTGCATTACTTGAAGTGCGGCTTTCTTTCGGAGGAGAAATTATTGTTTACCTAACCGGACAACTGCCTTGCCATCCTTGCTTATGCTCGCCATGCTGCGTTGAAGGCGCTGAGTTTATGTGTCTTCACTTTCAGGTGGTGTGGTGTTAGTGTGTTCTAAAAGACTGGAAGAGCTTTCTTCTCTGAAGGATGTCCTTCTAGTCTGGAAATTAGGCGCCTCTCTCCCTTTCATTGGTTCCGAGCCTGCTGTTGGCGTGTCTTCTGGCTGCTCATCGGGGGGTCCGGACAGGGCTATTAGTGAGAGGTTGCTGTGTCTTTCATGGAGTTCTCTCAGGAATCTGGTTGGATACCTTACTGGACATTGTGGTTTAAGGAGACATATCTACGTAATGGAACTCATGCCGGATCTATTTTGTGGAGTCTGTGAGAAAGAGGAGGAAACACACTTCCATCTTATGACAGATTGCGTGGGTTCGGAGGAAATTAGGTTCAGGACCTTTAGTCGGAACAGAATGTCTGTGGAAGAGCTTAGGCTATATCCCCCTTAAGGTTATGTCCGATTTGTTCAGGGTGCGGTGAATCTTAGATGGATTAGACCCGGGTCTGGATATTTGTTTTAGACCTGGTTTGTTGTTGTTTTTTTCTTGGGGTAACTATATGGGCCCAGTGGGGCTTTGGATAGCGTAGGGTTTAGTCCCTCCCCACAGACAATAATAAAAATCGCCACGCTTAGAGAATTAGGCACGATAGGATCTCAGATTCTTTTGGTTAATTTTTCAGCTTTTCCATTTCAATTTATATAAAATGTAAGTATGTATTATTTAATCATTATAGTTGTGTAAACACTTTTATTTACTTAATTATCTTATTCCATTCGATTCTGTTTTAGTTTTATTATAATAATTTTTGTTTTGTTTTTCTTCTTTTTTTTTTCATTTCTCGTATTTCTTTCTGTGGCTGTAAACTTTGACAGAAGGTTTTCTGTCATGCTTTTTGTATTTAAGTTCTTTTTTTTCATATATTTCTTTTGTTGTACACTTAATTATTGAAAGATTTTATCATTTTTTTTTTGTGTTATTCTTAAATAATAATAATATTAGTATGTGAAGATTATTAAAGAAAATCTCTAGAGTAGTTTTTCTAAAAAATCGCGAAAACCAAAAAAATTCAGTAAAGTTGCTTTTCCTTCTGATGGATTTTGGCCAAAATCTTCGTGACAGGTACGTTGGAAGTACCGAATCTGAATTCAAAGTGACAAAGTGAGATTTTTCATGTGTGAGATATTTTGTTGATACACACGCGCGCACATCCAGATACCTTTGGGTAAAAAGTTTTTTCTTTGTATTTCTACGCTGAGAATCAATTACGATGGGGCGGGTGTTGGTGTAGTGGTTATGAGCATGGACTTGTAAGTGGGAGGTAGCCAGTTCGAGTCCTGCGTATAACTGCTAAATTTTATATTGGTTTCAAAAATGTTAATGGTAAAGTAGTAGGTGCTTTCGCCTCCGTCCACGACACCTAATTTGGTAGTTGGACGTTAAGCCTGCCTGAAAAAAATAGAAAAACTCCATTACGAAAATCTTTCGAGGTCGAAATATTTTTTTATACCAAGTAGTAAGAATAACTAATGTCTAATTAGTAATACTTTAGCAATATAAAACATTTAGTAAGTTTTCAAGTTCAAAGAAAGCTTGACAGAATTATATGTAATAGCGGTTGCAATCAGAGAATCTTGTGTGTCAGTTTCATAACAGTTTTTTTTTTGATCGCGATTTTTTGTTGTTAATAATTGTGTTAAATGCTTGTTTTAATGGAAGGAGAAGAATAGTTCTGTTCGATTTTTTTTTTTTTTTTAAAGGAACAGTTGTTACTTGTAATCTTACGATTATATTTTAATAATAGGTAATTTTTTTTCTATCCTTGTACAACACTCCTTATAAAAGCAATGTACTTTTTATTAAACATACACACAAAACTGTGACAGTACGTACACAGAGAGAGAGTGTCAGTTTACCGAATGAAAAAAATATTAAAACTTTCATTTCATACTACTGCGTATAGTAGAATTGCCCAAGTTATTTTACTGCCTTGACCTCGTAATCTGAAAATGATGTTTTTGAAATTAGTGTGTAATATTTGTGCGTGTGTGTGTGTGGCATAATTAAAAAAAAAAAACAACGTAATTTGCTATTTAGGTTATTTATTAAAGAGGTAGTGACACAAAATTCTACTTCTCCATTAAAAACCAGTAAACCGGAAATATCACTTTAGTTAAATCTGTTTTAAATTTGTTACAACAGTAAATGACTTATCACTTAATATTCCCATTTATTACAACTTAATATTCCATTTATTGTCATGTTTAAACAACATACAGTCAAGATTTAACATTTTTTAAGAATAATTTGTTGTTAAAAAAAAAAATTTGGTGTGAACCATTCACTATTGGTCTCTTGTTGTAATTAATACTAATACATGTATATAAATATTATAAACTTGCCCAAATTTTCTCAAAACTTGGAATTTTTACTCAAGTTTCCCTAACATCGAACAGTGAAAGGTTGCTTTGTCATTCACGAACCTTCCTTTGGGCATCTGGTTTGTTTCTTGCTTAGGCATTGCAGCATAAGGAGACATCTCTCTACCATATGTTCTTTTAAGGTTATGATGGTCCGATTTGTTTGGACTGTGGGAAGATTTAGGTGGGGTGAAACCCGGGCCTGGACTTTTGTTCCAGACCCGGTAGTTGTTATTCTTTTGGGCAGCCAATGGAGGCTTTGGATAGCGTAGCGTAGGGTTTAGCCCTCCCCTCCTTTGAATAATAATATTAATAATGATAACAACACAGGGAAGGGATTAGCTTAGTGGTTAGCGCACTGGACTCCCACGCGGAGGACCTGGGTTCGAATTCAGCTGTGCTGTCCTTAGATTTTTTTTTTCTAGGAGCCCCTACAGCTCACTGTCCGGTGATGGATAGTGTTGTCTGTAACGAAAGAACACTGTCCGGAGGCCGGCAGTGCACTGAGAAGGCTCTGAACGTCAATGACCATAGATGTTGACGCGCCTTAAATTAAAAAAAAATAATAATAATAATAATACTGAACATAGGGATGGTGGGGGTACATGTTGACCCTGCCTAGGATGCTACTTCCTAGTGATTCATCCTAGTATACAAAAAAACACCAATAACACTGAACATACGTAAATAACATTTGAAATCATACGTCACATATTCCTGTTGTAATATCTTTGTATCTGATTTGTAGTAAATCCGGTTTACGATTTTTCTCCATTGTCGGTTTCTTGTTCACCAAGTCTTGTAGAGACCAGTACCTTCTACTTACAAAATTTCTATGGCACACTAATAATTAGGGTGTGAAAGAAAACTTCGTAGGATACTCTCACTCGTGAAAAAGCTTGATTACGGAGCTCTTTATTTTTATCTATTTCTCCGTAGGAGAATGAGAAATTGCTAGAGAGATAGTGAGAAACAGAACAGGATTTGAAAACAAAGAATCTGTGGTACAAAAAAAAAATCATACAAACGAATCATCTAATAAAATTAATATTTTTGTTTTTTTTTTATTTTATTTTATTTTTTACGCACCCATTTTGTAAATGGTTGTATCTGATTTTCTTTATATAGTTGTATACTTTATAAACAATTAGCATTTTTGGACACACCATCTTTTTTATATATATATATATATATATAATATTTTTCTAAAATCAATTTCCAATGAGCTTCTTCTGGGAAATTGTGTGTTAGACTCACATCCGAAGTGCTGTTTCAGAAATAGCCTACGATTCCAGAAAGAATTCTAAGTGGAAAGAAAATATGTTAATGGATGTTGAGAAATATGCAATAAAGAAAAGTATTTGTATATCGAGTTCTCACCAGTTTTATTTATTTATTATTTTTTTCAATATGGAGGTAATTTACTGTAAAAAAAAAGAAAAAAAATTGCAGCTTAAGAATTACAATAATTATCTAGTATTTGACGTCAACAAATAGGATTCTGTATTTTCCCAAACCAAATTATTTATCAGAAAAGTTTATGATGTATGTTTATACATCTAGGATAAAGCTTACGGGTACTGTTTTCCCAGAACCACCCAAAATTAGTTATATACTCGTATGTGGAGAAGTATATACGAAGTTTAAAGAAAACCGTTTGAGCAGATTTAAAAAAAAAAAACGCGTAAAACTGAAGAAAAAGAAAAATTCAGTAATGTACCATTTCCGGTTGATGGATTTTTGCCCTTAATATTCATGTCAAATGTGGTATAAGTAAGCATTTAAACGGAATGCTAAGTTTCCTATGGCTTGAGCTTCCTATTGAAATTTATTCTGTTCACACATGCACACATAAACACTCTAGAGAGAGAGTGAGAGACAGCCAGATAGACAGAGAGTTCGAACACTCTAACGGACTTTCTCTTACTGCAATTAATAAGTTCTATTTGACAAATATTCATCAAAAGTTAGAATGTTTACTACGTATTGTAACGTTTTTTCCCTCTAAACTAGCTACTGCAACTAGTTCTAAGTGGGTTCGTTTAGATAAAATACTCTAAACTTCAAGAAGGCAAACAGGCAAACACCAATTTTATTGTTTTACACAATAAATTACAAATACAACACTTAATAATAATTAATTCAAAGTTTAAACCAACAAAAGTTCACTTTGTTCCCTCTTTTATACACTTTTTACAAACGCACACTTCGTTGGTAACAAGAATCTTTGCAAACTCTCTGTCTATTTATACCGGTGGAGAAGGGTCTAGAAGGTTATAGGTTGTTCTAGAAAGGACTAGAGCGCGCCGCCAGCGCTTCCTAGCGGCCCCTAGGAGAACTTTAGGTACCTGCTTTCTCTCCTAGATGGCACCACTGGCTGCGTTACAATATTTAGTAGGGCTAGCAATATATATTTTAAAGGTGATGAGGATTATACTTTTTTACCCGTCAATACCCTCAGGGGCTTTATCTCTTAGTAAAGCTTTGTAGTGGCAGTTTATTAAACTTAAGCAAAAACTTACAGGTTCCCTATGCAGAGAGGTTGGTCAAGTTTAAAAAATATCGTTGAGGCAGTTTAAGAAGAAATTTAAAAAAAAAAAACAATCAAAAAACCTATTCTATAAAATCACTCGATTTTCTTCAAATTTGGGATTGTAGCAAAGTTTTTTTTTAATGTAACTTAATCTTTTTTTTTAAGTGGCACAACCATATATTATACTGAAGTAGCTTTTTAGAAGAAATCTTAACGTTGCTCACCCCCAGAACTCTCAAAAACATTTCAAGGAAAAGTGATAAGCATTTATGTATTTAGATAGTATACGAAGTTCCCAAGAAATTGTTGGAGCCATTTTTAGTTTCTTTTTTTTCCCCCAAGAAAATTGCGCAAAACTGGATAAAACTATTATAGCTATTATAGCCGCAAATTCCGGTTAATGGATTTTGACAGATACCTTTGTGTTGGGTGTAAGCGAAGGGATTGAATATTTATGCAAAATCAAGCTTGAGCTTACTGTGACTTTTCGTTTTTGAGATATTTCGTTCCTTCAGAGTAGCGTTGCCAATATCACACCAATCGAGAATTTTCCAGGAAATTCACTTTTTATAGCCTATTTTTATGTTTCTTTTCGAGTTAATATAAATGTCACTGAATAAGTTATAATATTTTTCCTTTTTATTATGTTGTTATTAATATATATGTTATGAATTTGACAGTTTAACGGTTCTTCAAAGATGATATTTTATCAAAAACAAAGTTTTAATAGCATGTGGGCAGGATACACAAACAATTATCATTAAAATACAAAAAATTAAAATTGCATTTATGTTTGAATATTTAGATTGATCCGCAATTGTGGATAACATCTGGGATTTTATCCGTCGTAGCATATTAATGTTCCTAGCCGGTTTTGGATTCTCATCCATCGTCATATTCATGGATCAGAAGGCTATCAAATTCGTGTAGCGTGTTGTCTTCAACTTTATGTTTATATCATGCACTATACTTGTTGATTGTATGCGCGAGGTTATAAGGTTAGGTTACTGTGTATATACGTTTAACAACAAAAATAGAATGATTATAAATTATGATTAGACATTAGAAAATGATGTTCACACGCTTCAATAGCGTGGTTTGAACAATATTTTACAATTAAATTTTAATAGTGATGTTGTTATAGCTCAGTTTACGTCAAGATATTTTTAATAGGGGAGCAATGGGCAATTTTAAGTGTTCATTGTATAAATAAGAATTGTAAGAAATGTATAAAGAAAAGAAAAGGAACTATAAAAATAATAATTTAAAACAAAAAAAAAAACAAAACTGAATTGAATGCAAGGTTAACATAAGAAAATATGTAGCTAAATTGGTATGTAAGAAGGTTGTAGAAAAATGGTAAATTTCAGATAGAGATGGTAATTAAATAAATAATACGTCTACCAAAGTAAAAGTGTATTCGCTTTTTATTTATCATGTTTATTAATGTTTAGGATTATTGTAATAATGTTTAAATGATATTAATAATTGTTAAGAGAAATATAATAATCTGTGGTTTTATATTTAACCGGTTGGGAAGAAAATTGAGTCTTCACGCGATGGTCTAGTGGCTAGTTCACACGGCTTGCTGTGCGAGAATTCAGGATTCGATTCCCGTGAGTGCAAAGTCGGTGTTGACCCATCTTCATGGTAAAATTTGGGCAGCTACAGTCAGTAGCACCATAGATAGCGAAGTCCGGAACGAAACGGCGTAGGAACTGCGGCGTGCTACTACTACACGCCCTTCTATTCAAATCGCCGTCTGGCAAACCTTGGCCCTACATAGGCTGTTGCGCATAGGGTTTAGGGGAAGAAAATTGAGTTGCATAAACTAAGATTAAGTTGATATTTAATAAGAGGTGCATGAATCATGCTTTAGTTTAATATTAATGCTTTTTTTTTTAATGTTTTGTATACATGTATGTGTGGATGTGTCTGTGTGTATCTCCATATACATATGTCTTTTAATCTAGTTGGTATTTTTGTAATTTAGTTAGGTATGGAGAATGTCTTTAAAGAGACTATATGAGTTGTAGTTTATTTGGTCATTCAATATGTTTTTGTGAATAGTTTTGAGTTTGCATATTTTTATTTTTTCTAGAATGTCCATTTTCTTTATATTGTACCTTGGTGTACAAGCACCATTGTTTTTTCGATATTTTGTGGTTTTTGTGGCTGTACTTTATAAGGTGGTTAGTTTAAATGGAGTCTGTTCTAATGTATTTATATGAGCGCACGTGTTCTTTAGTCCTGACTGTGAAATGCCTCCCCGTCTAGCCTACGCACGAGCAATCATTCTAGGCAAGAGTGTGTGTAAATACCACTTTTCTCATAGTTGTTGTTTCAATATGTGTGCATATATTATTTATACGTTTATTATTTGTTCTGAATGATGTTCTCGAACCTAGTTTTCAAAAAAAGTTTGTCAGTTTGTAAGCCTCGTTCTCTGTGTATGTGAAAGTGACGAATATAGGATGCTGTGGGGTTTTCGTTGTTTGCCACACCACTATTAAAATTTAATTGTAACGTATTCTTCAAAACATGCTATTTATTATATGCCATTTTTTTAATCTCTAATCATAATTTATAATCATTCTATTTTTGTTGTTAATCGCACTTACACACTAACATAACCTTATAATCTGTCGCATACACTCATTAAATGTAGTGCGTGACGAAAACTTTTAAGTTGAAATCAATTCTCTACAGGAATTTGGTAGCCTTACTCTGACGATGGATGAGAATCCGGAACTGGTCAGGAACAACAATTCATGACTGTTTAGATGTGTAGCAGGAGTGGTTATTAAGCCAAAAACCACGCGACCTAAAAGATTTATTGTGGTTATGCTTAGAGGTTAGAGTTTGTACATGTGAATGTGGCCATTTGTAAATTTTGGTATAGGTAAATAAGTAAAAAGTTAGTGGTCTGGTGGTGGTAATAGATTTTTTTCTGTAGGCAAGCTAAACAAAATTAGTTGTAGATATAAACCATCGCTGCAGGCCCTTTGTGTGAGTTTGGGTATGGCAATGTGTGTTGTGTTGTTAGGCTAGGATATCCGCAGGACTGTCAAGATCTCGTTGGAGAATGGCTTGCTGAAGAAATGACTTTGGGGTTAATGACTATTTACGATTACCGTACTATAAAGACAATCTGAAACTTAAGATTACTCCAATTTTACCTTTCACAATGTCTTGCTTATTTAGAAGACACGTGACAGAATCATAAATAAAAATGGCATGCCAGAAAACATTGCCTGATTCAACTGGGCTTCAGCGGCAATGAGTGCTAAACTACTGTGCACTGTCTTTTAATAGCATTGCCATTTTTATTCTTACAAAATAATGATTTCAGATGTTATAATACATGATGATTTGGAGCCTTATAATTGTCTTTTTATTGATGATATTACAATTTTACGTCGAAATATTATTCAACTCGGAGCCCGAAAAATATGATAGTCTCAGGGTGAAAATGATTTGTTGGTAACCCAGTCCATTTTATACGATCGCCATACGTCCCTTCATGACAGTAAGAGAAAGTAAAATGAGAGTAACAGATTATCAGTAACATGGGGTACATAAGTAAAGGGATTAAATGAGCAAACTTTTTAAAAGGTAAATAAATAAATACAAACATGATTTATTACGCTGGTGTGGATGATTGAAGTAACTACCCTTTCCCGAACAATAGATGGTAAAATTTATTATTTAAATGTATAATATTTACTTGTATCATTATTATTCATTTTTTCTAATTTTCATTTTCAGTGGAAAAAAAAATTATATCGTATAATTGAAACAAATTAATTCTATCCTTGAATTATCTGTTATAAAATTATAATAAAAACATTGATTTTAATTATCTAGAAAAATTCTCAATTTTTTCATACTAATGTTTACAAATTGTAATATTAAATAGAGAATGTGTTTCATAACTTAATTGCGTGGTCTAGTGGGGAAAACACAAGTTTTTATATACATATACATTCCAACCTTTAGTTAGTTTTAGTTTAACTCCAACATCATTGTATAATCAAAAGTAAAAAGGGATGATGTCCATAAATTTCTGTTTCGAAACAGATTGCCTTAATTGTGATTAAAACATTTACTAACGATTTGTATGGTTTGGTAATGAATGCTATACCAAAATATAGATTCCGACCTTAATAATATTCTTATTTCAAGAGGACTCTAATGTCTTCTGTAATCTTATATGACTGACTATACTTTGATTTTTGTTAAAGTTTCGCGGCCATTTTCATGAAAAACAATTTCAGGTTTGAGACCGCGTCATTTCTTCAGGGTTTTTTCACCTTGAAAGTAACTCAGTTACAAGTTTCACTTACTCAATTAGCTGCCACTATCAATTAGAAACTAGTGACACAATCTCAACCCGGAAACTCAAGTATTTTTCATGATTATATTTTATAATTTTGAATAACCCTTTGACAGATAAATATGCTGTGTTTCAAACAACCCGATATAATTGAGCAAATCTTCTTTAGTTAAGAAAAACAAATCTTAGAAACTTTATGTTAGTTGAACATGTTTGTTCTATAACAACTGGGCCGGCTTGCATTAATCCTCCAGATGAAGAAGTTCCCTCTAGGTTGAAAAATTACCTACTTTTAAAATTATTTGCCCGTTTTAGTTAGAAATTTACCATTAAATATCTAAAGAAGTTGCGGAAAATATTGACGAGTAAATAGGGAGTCGAAACTTCCTTCATTCCAACCATTCATGGCCTCCTTGACTGTAGGTTTCCCAAATATATCTCAGACTGGGTCAGATTCTCAACAATCTTGAAAGGAGAATTATTATTTTTATTTTTATTTTTTTTAATTTTAAGGCGCGTCAGCATCTATGGTCATTAGCGTCCGGAGCCTTCTCAGTGCAATGCCGGCCTCCGGACAGTGAGCTGTTGAGGCTCCTAGGAAGAAAAAAATCTAAGCAGTGGACTCGAACCCGAAACCTCCAACGCGCTAATCACTTAGCTAATCCCTCCCCTGAAAGGAGAAACCGCAAAAAAAGAAAAAGGAATTCGAATTATTCATTGCTTTCAAAAGTTCAAAATTCTCTACTATTAGAAGGAATAATTGGTTTCATGTTGGCAGAAATGCGTGGCACCTAGTAGTGTTTATTCCGCTCAGAAAGCGTTAAAAAAAGTCAACTCATTATATTACATATTTTCTCTAAATTCTAAATGAAATCTTGTATTTTCTTAATATATGAATATACAAAATATTATCTGCGATAATCAATAAATATAACAGATATTTTTCTGCCCCTTTCGGCACTTTTTGCATTATCTGGCGCATTAAAACAAACAAATTATACGCATTAAAACATTAACTTCAATAACATAATTAACTATAATATTCGTAGGGAGGGGATTAGCTCAGTGGTAGCGCGCTGGACTAGTAACGCGGAGATCACGGGTTCGAATCCAGCCGTGCTGCCCTTAGATTTTCTCTTCCTAGGAGCCCTACAGCTCACTGTCCGGTGATGGACAGTGTTGTCTGTAACGGAGAACACTGTCCGAGCCGGCAGTGCACTGAGAAGGCTCCGGGCGCGCATGACCACAGATGTTGAGACGCCTTAAATATATAATAATAATAATAATAAAATTCGTATAAATATGATTACAATTATTTTGTAATTTTAGGATGGTGTGAAATATGAATAGTTCCTTTATAGGCTGCTTCGTTTTTTGGCCATCAACAGGTATCCACAGCGTTCGTCCATCTCCAGAATGTCTTGTTAAAGTGTGATATCAAGGCTACCCTGAAGATGGGCGGAACGCGCCCTGCGTCACAACATGAAACGGCTATCACGGAAAAAATCCTCATAAAGTATGTCTTTTTTTATGAACAAATTTAAAAAAAAAAAAAAAATAACTACATATTTAAAATGTAATTATCACTTCTATGCTAACATAGATATTTCGTTAGAAAATTTTAAAACCAGATAATCCGTCTTAAAGATGATGGAGCAAAATGGTGCAGAATTATTTTTATTTTTATTACTGGAGAAAATGACAGGTGATCAAAAATTCCCAAGATTTTTATTATTTTTTATTTACAAATTAAACTATGGACCAGCTCACTTAGAGCTTCACACATACGGATTACAATAATATAAATGAAATTAAAGATCTTGATATAGTTGGGGTTTTAATCTTCTAGAAGGTGTAGGCTCGCCTATGTGATAGTGTGCCGCTGAAGGTAGTGTGCGAAGGATTAGGAAGAAGTTGTCTGTTAATCTAGTCATGTGTGTGTGAATATCTGAAATGTCTAGTTCGTTATGTATTTGTGTAATGCTCCTGGTAAACCAAGGGGCATTTAGTGCAATCCGTAGTACTTTATTTTGAAAAGTCTGTAATCTTTCGTCAGTGTGTTGCTAGCTGTTATCCAAACTGGGCAGATATATGTCAGAAGTGGTCTGAGGAGTATCTTGTAGAGAGAAGTACGGTACAGGAATGTTTGAGTAGTTGCTTCCGTCGGGTGTGTATGCTTGTTGAAGTTTAGTGTTTATGTGTAGTCTCCAGGTGAGTCTTGTATCTAGAATTACGCCAAGATAGCGCACTCCTTGGTCCGTTTGTTTCCAGCGAATTTCTTGGTTGTTACATTGGAGTATTTGAAGGTCTTCAATCCGAAACCTCCTAAAGGCGAAGATTGTTGCTTCCGTTTTGGAATGATTTAGCTTCAATTTCCATTTTTGAAACCAGTTTGATAAAATATTAATAGATGTCTAGTAAGTCAGTAATACTTTTATTAATGTCTTTGTTGGAGCAGGCCAACATTGTATCGTCCGCGTATCTTGCTAAAGTCACTGAAGTAGGTTCAGGTTTGTCCGAACAGTAGAGTTAAACAGGATAATTCCAGGAGAAATTGTTGACTTTTAAAAGTCGGATCCATACTTGGTTTTTAAGTATTGTATTAAGTAAATATGTACAGAATGAAGCACAGATTTTACTATAACACTTTTTATTTTTTTAATTGTGATGATTGATTGATTGCCTTATATTATTTTATGCATTTTATGGCACACTCGATTAGTAAAAGATGTTTGGGTCTACAGTTAATGGGCAAAAGGATTACATAAAATTTTCGGCATCCCTAAACTCCTAATGAATCTAAATTTCGCGAATTTCTTCGGTTGTTATTATTACCTGAGAGGTATCAAAATTATCACAGGAAGATAGATATACTTCTTTTTCTAATATATTTATATTTCAAACGCTTATTTAAAGTTGGAATAGAAAATTAAAAGGAAGCCTGATTTTGCATTACAAATAGAGAGATAAATCGTTACTTTTTTTTTTTATTATGTGTTATGAAATATTTAGATATTACATTTAATGATTGTGATAAAATAAAATGGTATGATTTTATTATTATTTTTTTTTTTTAATGAAAGTTTATCTGCAGATTACGTCCTTTTATTTTTTTGGTTATCTATCTCACTGTCTTGCTGAAATATCGTCTGCTGTACTATCAATTTTATTACTTATTGGTTAATTATTATCAGTTTACTTTCTTCGTCTTTTATTATTAAATAATATTTCTTCGTAATATTACAATTGATTCGAACAGTAGAATATAATATTGTTAATAATTAATTGAAGAAAGCTTAGATCTAAATTAAATTATTATAATATCAAGTTTTACCTTAACCTAAATATGCGTTTATTCTAACCATTTGATATTTCTATAAAGAAAAAGTTATTAATTTTGACAAATCAATAATAGAAAAATATAATTCATATTTATCTATTAATTCTTACATTTAAAAAATTTTAAATTATCTGAACTTATTTCTCCTAAGATAGCTCCAAAATCTATGGATTATATTGAAATAAAAAAAACATCCACAAATGACCTTTATCAGCGAGGTTGTTTAGTTTTTTGTTTAAGAAAAAAAAAACTCGTATTTAAGGTATATTTATATGTTTTTATATATATAATTTATCAGCCCTGTCGTTGAATATTAATATTTTTTTGATGAAACTTTATTAAATATTATTTGTATTTGAAGTTTGTTGTTCCTCATTCTATATTGCTATATTGTTTTTTTTTTGCCAAATAAATTAATGCTAAATTTCGATGTTTACAGAACTACCTTGAATAGTGTTTTATACATTCACTAAATTTAAGATAATGGAGTAAAGGTGTGTTCATTATCACTGATTTTTGCACTTATTCATATAATGTCCTTTTATTTACATTATATTTTTTAATAAAACTGTAAGAATGAGTTTATTTTTGCATCAGCCTTATTAAAGTAAACTTTACTTGACCATGATCTAAATTTTATTGTATAATTTAGGGAAAAAAATGCAATTAGTATTGATGTATATTTCTTTTTTGGCCTTGAATCACAGGATCTTGGAGACTACTTTTATTCAGATAAACCTCTTCTTTCCTTGACATTTGTGATCTGGAAGGTATCATCATAGTAAAATTTTGTTTAGAAGTTGATATTTCAATATATTAGACAATGGTTTGCTAGAACCGACGTTTCGCCCATGTTGCAATGTGCCACTTCAGGGTCGTTACACCTTGAAGGCCAATAAGGCCTTTTTTTAAGATTTCTTATAAGAGACTAGGGTGAATTCACCAACAGGGAAACTCCACCACCCGATTACTACTTTTATAATCCCTCAAACTATAATCTGCAAATGAATATGGCTTCGGCAAAATTCCGTGAGCTAAGCCAATTTTAAGGTTTCCACCCCCATAGACCAGCCATTTTCTAATCTTGTAAATAAAATGTCTCATACATAGCTGGAGGATTGAGCCTCTCCTGAAGGATGGTAGTGTAGTGGCTCGCAGACTCGCTTTTGGCACGAGTAGTTACGGCTAAACGGTATAACCCAAGGACTTGAGAAAATGTAGGTAGCTAGGTTACCAGTTCTGGCGAAGGCCACAAGTAAATGGCGGTATAATCCTTGGCATGCTGACCACTTGCGCCTTAATAAAAATCGCAGTTCGGCAGGCTTGCCCTTCATGAACTGTTGCCCGGTAGGTTTAGTTCTAGTGATTAGAAGAAGTGAACCACGGGGAGGGAGCGGAGCCATCCTGCTGGTGATGCTTGATGCTTTTATCGGCTAAGCTAAAGAGGTTGTTTTATAATTTTTAAAACGCAGCAGGTATCTCCAACTAAGATCAAGAAAAAATCTCTTCCAAACTTTCACCTGACTTTGATTTCAAAACCTATAATGCGTTGGGTACAGTTTAAAATGTGTTAAACAGTATTTTTATTTGACCGTGACTTGACCTATAAAATGAGTTGAACTTGTGTCATATTTATAATCGTTTTATGTAACTTGATGTTACTTAACTTGATATTGAGTGAACGTATCTACAGTATAAATTGACCATAGTGTGAATTGAAGAGGTAAACCTCAGCAAAATACAATATAAATTTTTTTTTATGAACCTTTCTATAAGGAAGGATCCATTCGAATCTATCCCTGCTTACATAGGAGGGGGAATACGATTTTCTTATAATGCTGGATTATATTTTTTAAAAACCAATCATGCTTATAAAAGTGATTGCTTGAAGTTTTCAATAATTAAAAGTTAAAATAATTATTTTATTGTTTTTATATTTTCCCAAAATTAAAATAATGATAATTGAATTTTTTTTTTTTTAATTATATATTAAATATTGGTATTATTATGCGAAATAAATATTATCACAAAGTTAATCAACAATTAAATAATGTGAATAACAGATATTTTGGAAACAAAAGGTAACAAAAACATTGGAAAAATATCTATCATGGAGAAAAGATCAATTGAAATTAAAAAATTATCATTCTCAAATAATTTATTCAATTGTTCTTATAGTAAAATATTATACAATTACTATCAGTATGCAAAAAATCTTTCTTGTGTCATTATAAGCTATATTGGGATTTATGCAGATGCAATTTTAAAAGTAAGAAACAAGTCAGTCGGGTGAACATCTAACAGTGGAATAGTTACTATAAATCCTGTCAACAGCTGATTTTGACATATTTATTTTAGTGGTTACTGCGTTGAACTTTGATTGAACTACGCCCACCACAGTAAGTGTTGCTTGAATTAGATTACCTTCGAAAAAAAAAATCCAAATATTTAGAGAGATTTTAAAAGTTCACTATAAAACTTTTTAATAAACCTCACTAATGGGAAATTACTTATTTTTCATTAGTTGCTGTTCCATGCAACGTATTATATTATAAAACTTGATTGGTACTCATGCAGATACAAGATATTTTATTTCAATATAGTTAAAGTAGGAAGTAGATTAACCACTTCTTCAGCAAGCTTGGCGCCGCTGCGGTCATTTAACTGACACCCCAACATTCAGTCACTACACATAAGGTCCGTCCATAGAAGTAATCGATGTGTGTAGTAACTATTTGGGTTTGGCACTAACTGTATTCATAAAATATGCTGAAGTTGCAACTCAAGTTCCCCATCACTCACTCACACTTATTAGTGCACTTCAAGGTGTTTCTTGCCCTTTGTTAAATTTTTCTAAAGTTACGAGCATATTTTGAAATATTCAGTGAGGGGTAAAACAGTGGCTACCCTCTTATTGTTTGTATTGGTTTCCAAAAAAGAAATGGTTTACAAAATTAGGAATTTAATGAAGTCTTAAAATGGGCATAAAACAACAAAATTTAAAAAAAAAAAAATATTATTGCTGATAACTAATCCGAAAAATTTTGAAAGTTATCAGTAAAATATCAGTAAGCTGTATTTACTTACATTCCTTAAATTAATCACTGCTTGTATTCAACGTGACATTGATTTTGAGGGATATTTTCATATTTCTCACCCCGATCAAACCTTAACCTTACGAAGGTATTTTATCCATCGTAGCATGCATATTCATTTGGTTCCTGACCGGTTTCGTATTTTCATCCCTCGTTAAAGCCGAGTGGCCGAGTACTGTCATGCTTAGTCAAAAATTCGTCCCCAACAAATAGCGCAAATGGGACAGCTTCTGCTTTGAGAAAAAGTTGCAGCACCATATGTTCTACACATCTTCTCCAAACCTTCTCCTGGCCAGCAGAGGATCGCAAGCAAAAGCGAGATTCATCTAAAAAGAGAATATTCTCTCATTCTTCCAGATCCAATTAATGTGTGTTTGGCGAAATTTAAACGAGTCGGCTTATGCTTGGTTGAAGTTCTGGCTTCTTGCGCCCTACCAGAATTCTTGCCAAACCAGCCTCAGAAAGTCTTCGTCTTAGATTACATTTAAAACTATCTACTTTTCCCAAAACCCACAGAAGTTCCTTTTAAGAACTTCCACTCTCCCAGACTACCGTGCTTAAAGGTAATAATTACTTGTCGGTAATCTAAAATGGTCTAAATGGTATGAGGATAACTAATTGTGTTTGTTGCCAGAAGTAGGACCCTAAAGCCGGTTTACATTTTTGATAGGTGTGTTTAGCCATTATTTATTTCGTTATGGACATGAATCACTAAATATTTGTTACGTAAGAGGAAAAGCCTTAAGGCAAAATTCATTGCGTCCTTGAAGATCAGTTAAGGGATCTTTGGAGGTCAGTCTTTCTATATAGAATTTAATCTTCTCTAAATTATACAGTATAAGTGTGAGGCGTATGATTAGTGATAAGCTACAGTTTGCCTGTAGATTTGCTAAACCCAAGTATTTGCAATAAGTACAGCCCTATTTGATTGTTGGCGGTGATAGCTAGGTGTTCTTCAAGTGTTAGGCTAGGAGGATGCCCGCCCTACAAAGCTAAAATCGTGAAGAAATGGCTAATACAAAACAATGTTTTTTCGGCTACTACACTCTTAGCTCTTCTTAGCAAGGGGGTTAGCTTCGTCGTTAGTTTGGTATCTATTGCAGCTCAATCAGCACACTACCTTAAGGCTTAACAGTAACTCTGCCGCCTTGGCATTGTGTGGAATTCAAATTGCAAATATGACTTCACTTCATTCTTTTTATTAGTGAATAATTATTTTAAAAATAATTTGTCTGTCTGTCTGGGGAAATGGATAGGGTAAATAATTCTCTAAAGATTCTTTAAATTGAAATCGAAGGCATTTGGCATACTTGTTATGTACAATGTATTATCAATATCGCATATTCCTGAGTCAATTCAAATGTTCTTTGGAGGTAATATGCCTTGTCAATAATGTAAAATAAGCCACCTAAACACTAGGCTAATTGGGATATGATTCTAAGTTTAGGTACGGTTCTTTGTTTGTATATATACAAACAACTCTTTCGTCAGGGAGTTTATACTTCTGGTACAAATTTAATATCAAAAATCATGATACTGCCTTAAGAAAAATGTTTGCATTTATTATTAAATGGATAGGACTTCGAAGAAATTTTTACGGAAATATATGTTAATTACGCTAATACAGAAAAGTGGTTTTCAAAATTAGTGACTCTTAGAAGAGTCCAATTTCTGACGGAGTATCTGTAGTCAATTGAATCCAAACTAAGGTACAGTGTTTTGAATTTAGTATCACAAGGCATACCTTTTTAATTTTCCCTGATTTTTTTCGAAATCGTCACCAACAATGTTCCTCTAAACTTGGTGGCTCTTACTGTATTGTCCTTTAGGTTCAGGTTTTCATTTAGATTTGATACATTTGCCGGAAAATTGATTTTTAGCGTCCTAGGAGCTGTGAGGTTCAGCCTTCCTATAAAAATAAGTTCATTTTAATATTGATATACCTCTATCTATAAAACTAAAGAGAATTATGTTGTGTTACATAAATTCCGAGTTTGTATTGTCAATAAGTCAACTTATGAGAATTATGTTAATAATGGAAGTCGTGTGAAGTTACACATCACATTCTTACTTTCTGCCCTAAGAGGAAAGATTTTTATTAAAGATTGAATGAATGGACAGTTAATCATTTCATTACAGTATTGATTAAAATAAAAATCTCCCATAAATTTTATAGAGATTACGTATTTCATTCCTACAATTAAGTAAGGTAAAGTTAAATTTTGGAAAAAAAAAAAAATTAATGTTTATCTAGTAATTTCGTCATAACAGGAGTATATTACCTGAACGTTATTGAATGAATGAAAGTGAGTGGGGTACCTTCAGACCTTGTTTTCTAACAACAGTCTTCACTCAGACATCGTTCTGATCCAGTCACTACGTAATATGTTCGTTTTATCACTTTTTTTTTTGTTTTGTTTCAGTTTCTAAATTTCTCCTTCTAGAATTATAGTGTTTTAGTGTTCATTTACATTATTCAGCAGTTGTACGGTTTTATCATCTTGTGTACATTTGTTTATGTGAGGTTATAAGTATGTTAACTTTCAGTGTTGCCATTTTTATTAT
Organism: Triatoma infestans; assembly: GCA_011037195.1. Taxonomy (NCBI): domain Eukaryota; kingdom Metazoa; phylum Arthropoda; class Insecta; order Hemiptera; family Reduviidae; genus Triatoma; species Triatoma infestans. Next base: position 158,570 of record JAAEAF010000061.1, read on the forward strand.
CTCTATGGGAATAATAAAATTATTTGCCGTAATTCTTTTAATTTAGTGTTATATTCTTTAGAAATATTTATATTTTTGGTTGAATTTCTTTTTCAAACCGGTTTTATTATGTTTTATTATTTAATATGTTCAAACTTGCTCTACATTTTTTGAGATACTACATATTTTTTTTTACAAATTTTGAAAAATGATTTTTTTTTTTTGAGGGAGATATGTTTATGCCCTGGATTTTTTAAAACTTAAAAATTATTTTAAAAAAATTCTTAGTAGTGTAAATTATTTTATTTATTTTTAATTTTTTTTAAAAAAAAGCAGAAATAATAAAGTAACTTTCGTTTTTATGGAGAAAGGATATATTTAAGTAGTTGTCCCATATAATGCTCTAACGGTTGTTCTTCAGAGTTCACTCAGCGTAATATAGAACTCTCTCTTATATCACCTCATTTATAATTATTTTACTAAATAAGAACAAATTGTCAACATATGCACATCTGATAAATCAATTACGTCAGATAATTTTTTTTATAGTAATCTATAATTATTGTAAAAGGAAAAAGCATTTGATAATTGATTTTCTGTATTTCCATATGAGAATAGAAAAATATTAATGGTTATAAATATTATTAATAATGTTGGTTATATAATATTTTTAATTATTAAATAACCGTTCTGATTTGCATCGTTTAATAATTATAGGTGCTAAAAAAAAAAAGATAATCATTTACCTGGTTTGATGAATTTAAAAGAAGATCTACACAAATTATAAAACAACCACCAAATCACACCTTATAAAATAAAAGGATAAACCATATCGGTACTTAAGATTGCTTTTTTAGTGAATTGGTTTAGAGCTTGGTTGGATCGTAGGAAAATGATCCAGCGGCGTAATTCAAAAAGATTTATATTAAGTGAATTGGATCTTAATAATGGTCCTAGTAATAGAACTGGTATTGAAGTGATACTAGAACCAGAAGAAATACCAGATAGAGTGGACTTTGAATTATCTTGCAGTCCACCATTAACCGATACAGATTTATTTTCTACATACCATTTATCTGTGGATCGTCCACCAACGGACAGTGAGATACAAACATGGCGCAGTCCGAAATCGCTCAAAGGCAGGATCACGTAAGTTAATTATTAAAAAAAACAAAAACAAATTAAATCCAATTCCATAAAGAAAATGTTTTGTTTGTACATATAATGTACTTGTACTACTTCCTCTTGCATATTTAATTGATTCGCGGACTTTTATATCGAGAAGATATTTCTGTTTGCTGAAATATAAAGAATTCTCGTACGTAATCCTTGACCTAGTAAAAAACATTTTACTTCAAATAGCTTCTGCCTTTCATTATCAAAGTAGTTATAAAAACAGAAAATTTACTGAAGTAATCCATCAACTTTCCGGCTGATGGTGAGATTATAAGCTCACCACTTAATGCGCAATAACATAACTAGTATAAATTTTTAAAAAACCAATACAGCAATTTAAATTAAAAATTAAAAATCTTGTATTTCTTTTTATTTAGAAATATGTTAATTACTTGATTAAAGGTGAAAACAACATTAAAGTAATGTTCCTCTTTATGCATGAGGAAGTTTCTTTTATATTTGTTCAATATATTTTATTAATCTTTTTACATAATCTTTTATATGTATTCTGTCATAGTTTTTCTATATTTTATATGATTATCTATTTTTATTTCTCTTCCTTCCATTTACATTTCAAATTTCCTTTTTTTTTATTGTTAAGCCCATTGGCCCGTCGTCAGATGATTCAAGAATTAACTCACTACACATCAGCTGATTTATTGATTATGATATTAAATAAAAATATTTAGGTTAATTATAGAATTATTATATTTATAAAACTAGTTTATGGCTAACGGTACTTACTAGTTTGACATGTTTTACTATTTATTAATACCTCTTTATTTGGACTGACATAAGAAAAACAAATCATTGTTCCTCATTGAGCCCTATGAATATTCTGATAGGTTTAAATATAAGATACTCATTACTTTTATTCATTTTTACCCCGTCGAGTATGTTCTTTTAAGATACATGGTCGTTTAAAGCATTCTATTAAGACGATGAAAAGAGAAGTAGTGTCCCTCCCCGAGGCGAATAGAAGAAAGACAACTTGTCTGTCAAAGGTTTTTGCATAAAACTCTATGACTTTCCTGTACTGCATGCCAAGATATTTGTATAGTGTTTTGGTTTATTTTCCGAAATTAGGATGGTTGATGAAATGAGTGGAGTAATTTTTGCCAAAAATATCTATAAAAAAATAACCTCACATGGGAACACTCACATGACACCCTACCGCTGTTTACATTGTTATAATTAATAATTTTTCTTCAAATTTGGAACTTTTACTAAATTTTAATGACTCTAATTACTGAATAGATGCGAGAACGTAAACTATAATAAAATGGCCACCTTCCGGCTCTCCCAGAACCCCACTACAATTTTATAAAATTAAAATCAATTTTTTAGGGAAAAAAAATTCAAATAACGGTTGATGCATGTTAAAACAAGTTTAAAGAAACTCATTTCTGTTATTATACAGAAAATTGAAAACTAGGATTTCTTGCAATACATTTAATTAATATTAATCATTATATTGACAATAGAATCGTAAATAGCACTGTAAAGGAAAAATCTAATATCTTTCCTCACAATAACATAACTAAGTAAAATGAATTTTTTTGGATAAAGTTGCAATGAAGTCTTTTTTTAGAGGGAACAAATTGCGTTTTAAGAACAAACAAACGGAAAAATCCATTCAGTTAAGTGGTACTTCCGGTTAACCGATTTTAATCAAAACTCATTGCCGGGTTCACTGGGGTAGGATCTGATTGCGGTTATCCATTTTTTATTTATACTGGACACCATACACACGGAGCAATTTCTTAAAAACTTTGTTTTTTACTCAAGGGGCCTAAAAAAAATTCACACGACCTAAGGTACTTCCGTTTATCGCATTAAGAGAAAATCAAAATATTACCCAATAAACGGTAGAATGATTGAAGGAAATCCCTGAAGAAATAACCTGAAGAGCACTATCTTCTTTCTTCTTTCCTCGGCGCTACAGTCCTGAAAGGACCAGGGCCTCCTCAATCAAGGCTCACCATTGAACTCTATCAAGAGCCTTTAATCTCCACCTTCGCACACCCATTTTCCTCAAGTCCTCCTCGACGTCATCAAGCCATCTCATTCTTGGCCTACCTCTTTTTCTGACGCCTTCGGGTCTTCCATATAAAAGTCGTTTAGGGATCCTGTTCTCCACCATCCTCTCCACATGTCCTAACCAACTCAGTCTTCCTTTTTTAATACATGCAACGATATCTGCTTCCCCATAGAGAGTTTGCAGTTCCAAGTTGGTACGGATTCTCCATCCTCCTCCCTCGTTTACTGGACCATATATTTTCCTCAGTATTTTTCTTTCCCACACTCTCAAGGCTGTCTTGCTCTCTTGGGTCAGAACCCAGCATTCGCTCCCATATAGCACTACCGGTCTTATCAGGGTCTTATATATGAGAAGCTTCGCTTTTCTAGAAAGGCTTCTGAAACATAGTATTTTCTTCAATGCGAACAGGCACCTGTTCCCTGCCGCTAGTCTCGCTTTTATATCCACCAATGTTTCATTCCTTTCTGTGACCATAGACCCTAAATATTTAAACGCCTCGCACGACATAAATTCGCGTTCCCCAAGACGAATATTTTCGGGTCTTCTTACTTTTGCCGCGAGCTTCTCATATACCTTGTATTATCAGCATCTATCCTGAGACCCATCTTTGCAGCTGCTTCTTCAAATTCTTGAAGTGCTCCTGCGAGAGCCGAAGTAGTGCGCGCCGTTATCAAAACATCGTCAGCATAGGCCATGTGCTGAGTAAGTTTATTAAAAATGTGGCCACCTGGGTGGCATCGCCTGAAGAGTACTAGGGTAATTGTAAATTACTGTTCTTTGCTTCTCTTAGAATGGAACCAGTGGAAGATACTGGTTAGTCCCTCCCAGACATTTGTCTTTGACTTTGCTTGCGTTTACATGCTTCGCTTAACATAGTTTCTAGTCAAAAAAAATATTCTTCTCTTCTAACCTCACAATATAATCGTTTTCGTTGTGGTGGTTGGTTCCGCAGTGCTGGTAGCCTGCTTCAGTGTGTAAAACTGAATTTGCTCTGTGCAAGTCTGTGTTGTCACACTGTCTGAAAAATGCATCCTGAAGATGGGCGTACGCCCAAAACCTGTCGATGACCACAAAATGAAGCAGGCTACCACGGAAAATGTCTCTGATAATCATTTTTCACCCAAAAATTTCTTCTTCATATCATGTTTCCTTGTTTGTCGCCTCTTCCTGTTTCTTATATTCCTTTATTGCTGAAGAGTCTTATAATAAATTTTTGAAAAATGAGTTTTCCCTCCATGTTTGGAGAATTCTGTATATGAAAAAGATAGCGAATGGAGTATTTTTCAGGAAAGGGGTTGTTGGTTGATCAAGAGTTAATAACAAAAATTCTCAGAAGCTCAAACTTAACATTCTGTTTGTATAACTGCCAAAGGATTTAACCGAACATTTCGGAAACAAAAGTGTTTATATATATATACCCAAGGTCATTTTTCTGGAAATTATTTTCAGCGAGAATTGATTACATTAATTATTGCAGTGTTCACAAGGTCGTTTAGATTCTACTTTTCCAACACTCTTAATAAGAGGAAGTATTTACAATCCTGCCAAATTTTCGATTACGAAAAAAATATTTTCAAATCACTGTATGTGTATGTGTGTATGAACAAAATATGTTAAAAACGAATAATCGCAAGAAACTCAAACGTGGTATTTCATTGATTTTGCTCTTTTTTTCCCCTAGTTTTTCGCGATTTTCTCAAAAATAACTCCAGAGTTATCTTTAAACTTCTTATATATCTATATACATAAAATGCGTATTACGTATCACTTTTATTTTAAGCATTCCCCCGCCCCCAATTTTTTTTTTCGAGGGGTTCTCAATGGAGCATCAGCATTAAGTTTTCGTCTAAAATACACTTTATTAGTATGTATCTATTATTTATATAATACACTGGTCAAAAAAAGTTTTGCATATTTCAAGATTTTGTATTTCTGAACCAAATATAATACAGCCTTGTTTATCTAAATATAGTGTACAGTACAAACAAACAAAAAACACTTTATCTTAGAGATAGCCGATGAGCCAATGTGAAAAAAAAGAAAATTTCGTCACGTAAACAAAAACTCACGTAATCCTTAAACCACAGAAGTCAATTTTCTGTGTAATTAGTAATGTGTGTGGCCTCCATGAGCCCTGCTACCGCCTTGGAAGCGGTGTGGCATGCTCAATACCAGGGTATCCAGTACTCTTGCGGAAGATTATCCCATTCCTCTATGGCAGCAGGGGTAAGGTCTTGCAGAGCTCATGGTGGTTGGGGACGGTGGAAATTGCTGTTTTCAGTAATCTCCATAAATGTTCCAAGCAATTCAAATCAGGAGACGATGGTGGCCAGATCATCCTTTGAATACCACGGCTTTCCAAGAACCTATTCACAGACTGTGAGCGGTGGGTACGAACATTGTCGTCCATTAAAGTGAAATCTGCTCCAATGTTAACTCTAAATCCACGAACAATGGGTTCAAGGACGTTGTTCTCATATTTTTGTAACTAGTGGTGTGCGGCGTCCCATCATTATTCCTCCCCAGAAGAGTGCTGAACCACCATCTTGCTGATAGCGTTCAACAATGAAAGCTTCATTTAAACGTTGACTATTTGCCCTCCAGACATGAATGCTTTTGTCATCTGGATGCAGCGAACGCTGATGTTCAACAATGAAAGCTTCATTTAAACGTTGACTATTTGCCCTCCAGACATGAATGCTTTTGTCATCTGGATGCAGCGAAGTCGGACCTAATCCGTAAATAACGTTTAGGCTTATTGTTCCCGGGTCCAATTTTCACAATCTTCTTACCCATTGTAGATGCTGATGTCTGTGGCGATATTCGAGGTGTGGTGCCCTGAATGGCCTTCGAGAACATAGTCTTACATTGTGGAATCGATTTCGAACAGTTTGTGTCGACACATTGATTCCTAGCCGCTCGAAGCTTCCTCCATAAAGTGTTGCTGTGTTTCCTAGGTTGTTTCCGAGCGGAAATACAGATGTATCGGTCTTGAGCAGCGGTTGTTTTGCTTGGTCAGCCTATCCTAGGCATATCAGCTATGGTTTGTGTTTGCTGGAATTTCCGCCAAAGTCTGGAAACGTCACTTTGATTGCATCGCACCACTTGAGCTTGAACTTCGGCTTGTGTCATTTGACCATATTGCATTCAAGTCACTATTCGAATTCTATCTGATGCTGAAATGTGTGCCGTGGCATTGCCGTTTTAAATTCTCGGTAAAATTACTTCCCTTTCAACTTACACGGCAATTAACAAAAAATTTTTCAACTGCACTACAATCCAGCTCCACTTCTCACAACTGATTATACAAAATAAAGAAATGCAACATAATTTACTGGACAAAGTACAGAAATGCAAAATCTTGCAGAAATGCAAAACATTTTTTTGACCAGTGTATTTACATGAAGCTGCATTATAAGTACCTAAATATCAATAGGTTTTTTGGAATTTTCTTAATATCTTGGCTGTAACAAATAATTTTTTAAAATTGTAACATTATATACACAGTTATAAATTTTTATTCTTTTATTTGACATATTTTTCCGGAACAATATATTCTAAGGAGTTCTCAGGAATCTGTGTCATTTCATTTCATATATTTAATTGAGGTTTATTTAATGTTTTGGCGCAATCTTCTGGATTACAATGTAAAACACATACACTTTCTACCTGCCATCTATGTTAAACCAATATAATTATATACCCATCACCTCTGTACTTATATTATGTTATTAGCACAACTGAGTAAACATTTGTAAATTCAATGGAAATTTGATAATTTTTTTTTGTTATTATTATTATTATCTTAACATTAGTAAGAGAGTGTTTCATACCAGATTTTTTTTTTTTACTTTCTCTTACTCACAATTAGGATGAGGTATTAGCAAAATCGTGTCAAATTTAAAAAATTTCTGGCTCGAAGGTTTCCGGGCGAAATTCATTAACCGGAAGTACTTTATTTACTGAATGATTTTTTTTTTCTTCAGTTTTTCACGAAAAAATGGCACACAATTTTCTTTAAACTTTGTATATTATGTGAAAAATTCTTCTTGACCGTAATTAATATGTGTAGAAAAGAATAGTGGAAGTTCAGTCTTATAACACAAAAACAACTACAATTTTACCAACTTTTCGACGTCAAATAAAATTGTCTTTATCAAGTCATAAAGCAAAAATATAATAATATTTAAAACATAACACTTTATATTGAACAAAATTTAATAAACAAACTTTTATGGCTTGATAAAGACAATATATTTGACGTCCGAAACGTTAGCAAAATTGTAGTTTTTTTTAAATTTTCTAACAGTTTGAACCTTATTATTCTTTCATTATATTATCTATAGACAGAAATAACCATCATTTTTTTGTTTGGGACATATCCTGCATAATTTAATATATCATAGAAGTGTTGCTAACTTTGATATAAATCGATTAACCCGAAACCGAAATTATTTTTTAGAATTTTCCCGAACAAAAAAAGGAAACCATAGTCGATTTTCTTTAAACTTGATGTGCTAACAGAAAGAGTTATGAACTACCATTCTCCCCACCATCTCAAAATAGTCTTTAAGGATTTCCGTTAATTTTTTAGTGTTAAATTTTCAAATGTTATTTTTTTTGTTCAGTTGATGGCCGATACTACTTCTGTGTTCAATTTTGGACAAATGAATAATTTGATGTTAAAAAAAATGTATTATTATGTACTGATTGTATTGAGAATATCGTGAGAGTGTTCACACACCAATGTTCATATTTTCTATTTGGTGGTTAATCTTCAACTATTTTCTTCTAGTGGATTTCGTCATTATTCTAATTCACATCATGGAAGTTTCTTCTCGACCGTTTCTTATTGAAGGAAAAGCATTGTGAGATTCGGGAATCTTTTTAAAAAGACGTAAGAAACTTAATTCTTGCCAACGTTTCACACAAATATATGATATTTTTCAACGCTTACAACATATAAAAAAAACACTATCAAATAATCTTCAAAACATAACAAATTTAAAAACTTATGTATAAATTTGGAAAATAAAAAAGTGAGAATACCTCAACATCACAGAGAATAGTGAACAAATAATAAATGTTTGAACAAATAAATAGAATAAATAAAAATAATAGAATAGTGAGAAGATGAACAAATAAATTTTAAACACAATGAAATGTGTAAACTGAACTTTGTTCTGTACAAGTCTGTGTTGTCCACACTGTCTGAAAAAACTCATCCTGAAGATGGGCGAACGCCCGAAACCGGTCGATGACCACAAAATGAAGCAATACCACGGAAACTGTCTCTGATGCTTTCCACTCTGGGGAACCACCACCGCAACCAAAATAAATGTTATTTGTCACTATTCTCTTGATGTTGGTTGTGTTTTCAACTTTTTATTTTCCAAATTCATATAACAGTTTTTAAATTTGTGGTATGTTTTGAAGATTATTTGATAGTTTTTTTTTTATTCCTTGAAAAAAAATAATATTTTTGAAACGTTGGCAAAAATTAAGTTTTCTTATTTTTTAAAAAGACCGAATCTTCTCACAATCCTTTTCCTTCTAATTCACATCTTATTTTGAGTTACCTCAAAAACCTTAAATATGTATGTAAAGTAGCCTAAACGCCAATTTGTAAAATAAATCGCAAAGTTGTGTGACTTAGTTCAAAATAAAGGTTACTATGTGATAATATATATCGTATGTTTAAAAGGAAATTTATTATAAATAAAGTTCATTAAGTAAAAAAGAAATTATTATTTCAATATTTAATTTTTTTTTTTTTATGATTTTATAAAAACTGATGAGTCATTTTATTTTGATACAGTCATAAACATTTGTTACTTGTTCCTGTTTGTATAAGATTTTGTTATTATTTGTACTATTCCATTTGTTCTGCATATGTTTTAGAAACATTACATTGTTTATTTTATTTATTTATTTTTTTTTTTTAAGCAAAATTGGTATAATAGTATTCAATTCTAAATCCTCTCATCTTTGTTATTATCTGGAGAAGTGCTGATAATAGAATAATATTCCTCATAAGTTTTATCCTCATTCTGTTCCCTCATTTGACCAATTTTGCGTTAGAACTTCCTTGTTCTTCTCGCTATCAATAAAATGTTCTTACAAAACATGTTTACTTCTTTATTGCTATCGTTGTCAAATTTTCCAAATTGAGTTTTTTCAGCCTGAAATAAATATTTTGATGTTTGCTCCCTCTGTACACGAGAAAAAAAAAAAACGGTATTTAACGAATGGTCTGGTCTGCGACTTGATGACGTTTAAAGGTGAGCTAGCTATACATCGTAAACCCAGTCTTAAGTATACGATGGTATTATTATTCTACACGAAGATAAAAGATATAATCATATAACTGAAATGGGATTTTTCTAATTTTTTTTTTTTTTTAGTTTTGTGTAATTTTGTCAAAAATGCCAAAATATATTTTCCTTTAAATTTCACATACCAACTACACATATAAAAAGGCTTTCCCCACTTTTATTTAAAACATTTTTTTTCTGGGAATGTTGATTATTTTGAGGATTGATGTGGAAATTTTAACAAATGGTTCGCATTGATGGACAAAAACCAATCCGTACTCCACAAAAAAATTAGAGAAGTTGGCAAGTATCCCATACTCATTGCGGCTGCCTGTTAAGGTGTAGGTTCATGCGGTGCCACTATCCTACATTTTCTTTTTACGGAAGATTCTTCTCGACCGTTCTTATATGAAGGAAAAGGATTGTGAGATTCGGTCTTTTTTTAAAAAATAAGAAAATTTAAATTCTTGCCAACGTTTCAACAAATATATTATTTTTTCAACGCTTACAACATATAAGAAAAAACTATCAAATAATCTTCAATAATAATTTTAAAAACTTATGTATAAATTTGGAAAATGAAAAGTTAAGAACAACACAACATAGTGAACAAGAAAGAAAATTTTTGCTCACTATCATTTTTTTGTTCACTATTCTCTGTGATGTTGTGTTGTTCTTAACTTTTTATTTTCCAAATTTATACATGAGTTTTTAAAATGATTATGTTTTGAAGATTATTTAACAGTTTTTTTTTTCTATGCCTTGAAAAAAGACAATATATTTGTCGAAACGTTGGCAAGAATTTAAATTTTCTTATTTTTTAAAAAAAGACCGAATCTCACAATCCTTTTTCTTCATTTTCTTTTTACCTTTCCCATTGTATGGAAAAAGCGGCTAGTGCTCTCTGCTGTCAGTTTAGACACTGCCACTTCTGCAGCAAGTGCACGAATACTTGCGGTTGGATTTGACTCAGTTTTCCGTAAAGCTTCGGTGGTAGACCTGAACTTGTCTTTCTTTCTTTCTTAGGTCGTTTCATCACTATTAAATTTTTGAAACCAACGCCGGACAGTACTGTACGCTAATCAAGGACATCTTCCCTTTGTTTTCTATAAAGCACGCATAGAGTGTTCTTCAGCATTTCCACACTGTTTTTTCAAATAGTGGCGTAAAATTATTAATATACCCGTAAGATGCAGTCGTGGTTTTCTAAAAAAAAGCTCACAATTGAAGTGATTATTTGAATGGGGGACATAATATGTATAGAAACACTACACAGTCTGAAGATTAGTATAATATCATGTTTTGTAAACATCAGGCTATGTGGATGGGTTTTTTTAAAGCCCCATGGAACTTCTTAAGTTAGAAAAACGGTCATTTTTTTTTTTTATACACCTCATTATTTCATATAAAGTATCGAAGTTAAAATATTCGTTGTTTTTTTTTGTTTCAGCAACTGCATTTATCAATAATTTTTACTTTAAAAAGTACTAATTTGATTTGTAATAATTTTATTACGTTAGAGATGTATTTGAAAATAATGTCGAATAAATTTTTGTTCCATTCTATTGACATTTTAAAGTCATTATTAAAGAAGATATTTTTTCTAGTCAATGTTTGTAGGAGGAACTGCAAGCTTTTCAATTTTCCTACACAATTTACCAAATCACTTTGCATAGAGAATTTCAATATTTGTTACCATACACGTAGAATGCAAATTTTCATTGTCTACATCCGCTTTCATGTGGAAAGGGAACATAATGATTCAAACAGGCCTTGTCAAAACAATATTTCTCACAGAAATCTTTCTACATATTAGGCCAATTTTCCGACCATATGGATATTATTGCTTATTTGTTGTGAAGGAAGTGTGGATAAAACTTTAAATCTATTATCAATGAAAGTGTAAATCTAGTGTTCATCAACGGAAAGTTAGTTTTTGCTGTCAATTAATTATATATTACTATATCATATTTACTTTTATATTTAAGTAACAAAACTTGGAATGGCATCCCCAGTAGATTATTGTGCACGATATCAAGTTTAAGGAAAAATTGGTGAGCTTATTTTTTCAAGAATGTTAAAAAGCATCACTTTTTGAAACGTTCATGTGATGGCCCAAACTGTAAATATCAAAGTTTCAACCTTCTTTAATTTTTCCCTTTTTTCTATTATTTAGTTAACACACACATACATACAGACATTACAAAACATTTGTTCATATTCAGCGGACTTCAAAATATGAATTGATTAATAATATCTCGTTCGACTACTTGTTCAAGACTCAACAATATACATTTAAACTTTTTAATATCCTGGTTAATAAAAAATTATTTTTTTGCTATGTTACTAAACGAAATCAAGAGAATAACAAGCACTCTCCCCCCTCCCCACTCTTACTGGAAATGTTCAGCCCTAACCATTTCTCTTTTTAATGTCGTGCAATAATTTAAATCAAATCAGCCTACAAAAAAAAAAAAAATTAACAATAATTTAAGAAAAATGGTGTCTGAAATCATGATCACCCTCACGTCTTTCACTTACTGCAAGTTACATCTAAATATTCACTAATTATCTTCAAACTTATAATACTTTTATATATTTAGATGAATTCAATTCAGAGAATCTAAATTTTAAAAAATTTTTTTTGAGAAAAGTATAGTCTTCCCCCCTGTCTCATAAAACATCCTCCTTAGATGAAATTGTTGGTGTAATGGTTACGAGCATGGACTTATAGCTGGGAGATCCCCAGTTCGAGTCCTGTGTATAGCTGCTATATTTTATATAATAAAGTATGTGCTCCCCCCCCCGTCCACGGCACCTAATTTAGTACTTGGACGTTAAGCCCGCCTAAAAATATAGAGATTACTTTAGTTTTAATACAAAATTGAAAGAATTGTTTAGTAAAGTCGTACTTCCGGTCAAACAATTTTCTAAAAAAAACTCGAAAGTTGATATTTAATTCTATGTTGCCTTCTAGGGAAGATTGGTTAACCCTGGGTCTGTCTGGGGTGATTCCTGAGGATTATTTCCGATGCTATACGAACGGTTCCAGGATAGATGGTAGGTCTGGGGGGGCTGCCGTCTATTTTGAGACCATTTGGTGGGTGGTGCCTCTTGGTGTGTAGGCCACCGTTTTCCAGGCTGAGGTATATGCACTTTGTTTTATCTCAACCTGGTGCATTGATGGATGAGTGGGTGCGTAACACTAATTTAAAGGGTGTTTGTATCTTTTCGGACAGCCAGGCTGCGTTGAAGGCGCTTAGTTCATGTGTCTTCACTTCCAGATTGGTGTTGGAATGTTCTAAAAGACTGGAAGATCTTTCTTCTCTAAAGGATGTGCTTCTGGTCTGGGTCCCAGGTTACATGGGAATCTTTGGGAATGAGGAGGTGGATAGGTTTGCCAAATTAGGCGCCTCTCTCCCTTTCATTGGGCCCAAGCCTGCTGTTGGTGTGTCTTCTGGCACATGCCTGAATGTGAATATGTAAATGTATCTTCCAGACATGGATGAATGAGCTTACAGCACTCATCCTTATTTATGAGTGCAGTGGGTTGTCGGTAGTCTAAGATGCTCATTGGGGATCCGGGCGGAGCTTTGAATAGCGGAATCCGATATCTTTCACGCACCTTTGAGTGGGGGGGGGGAGGTCCTGTGTCTTTCACGAACCTCCTCCCTCAGGCATCTGGTTGGCTTCCTCACTGGGCATTGTGGCTTAAGGAGATATCTCTATACAATGGGGCTCATGCTTGACCGCTTTTGTAGAGTTTGTGAGACGGAGGAGGTAACCAACCAACCACCCATGCATCTAATGACGGATTGTTTGGGCTGTGAGGAGATTAGTTTTAGGACCTTCGGCCGGCATAGGATATCAGTATAGGGTCTTAAGCTATGTCCTTTTAAGGTTTTTGGTCCGATTTGTTCGGTCTTGGGTAAAACTTGGGCCTGGACTTTTGTTCCAGACCCAGTAATTGTTATTCTTTAGTGGTAGCTTATATGGGCCCATGGAGGCTTGGATAGCGTGGGGTTTCGCCTTTCTCTTCCTTGAATAATAATAAGAATAATTATAATAATGATATTTAATTCTCATTAATATTATATAGATGATGTTATTGTATAGTAAATTAAAAAAATAACACTACAGAGGATAGTATAACCTCTCTAATCCACCAAAATCTACTTTAAATGAATTTTCCCAGAAAAATGTTTCAAATAAGAAGTGTTGTAACTTCCTTTATATGTGTAAACTTACTTTTTTGGACCCACTTGGAACTTCAAAACATTTCCGGTGAATAGTCAATTTCAGTACTTCCGCTATTACAGTACGGGGGTGATACTATTGCAGTACTTCCGTTTGAAGCGGTGAGAGGAAGTAAAAAAAATTATAATAAATAGCAATAATCGTCAGTTCCATTTTTTTTTTTTTTGATACACCGTCGGGTTAAAGTGGAACTACTGACAATAGATGTTAAGGGTCGCCCTTCCCAACTCTACTTACTCAAGATCTACAACTACTACTTGCAAGATTATTCACAGATTGAACTGGCTATTTCTGCGTAATATTTGATTCTAGCACTTATTATACAATATTCAAAGCAACACAAGTTATTTAATAAACAATAATTCAGATTTAAATATAATGTTTTTCAATTATAACAATAGAATTGCACTAAGTTAAATCATGTGAACGTTTCCATCAATTTTATGTTGTTTAGTTTTCTTTTACATTATTATATAGGCTCTTTTTTTCCCTCTCTCTTGTTTTCTTTCCTTAACCATTCGTGCCGGCCTATTGAATTGAGTGAAGGTCATTTTAGTTCTCACACAGGTGTTTGTTCTATGTCAAAATGGAACTTGTGTCTAATGTCGTCGTTTACATTTTTATTTCCTTATTTAGAGATGGTGTAGTCTTTGAAAAAAAAAAAAAAATCTGGTGTGAAACACTCACACGACTTTCTTTTAGCACAATTTACATAGGTATAATTGACTAATTCTCCTTCAACCATATAATTCTTACTAGACGTTTAGTTCGGTGGCCTTGGGTAGTTTGGCCACGGTCTTCCAGTCGGAGGTGGTGGGCATTATTGAATGCTGCCGCCTGGTGGGGGAGTGACAGGGAGAGTTCAAGGAAGTGCAGATTTTCTCGGATAGCCAGGCCGCACTAAGGGCTTTGGGTAAGCCTTGGTGGAGTTCGAAATTAGTGGGAGAATGTCGGAGAAGGCTCAATGCTTTAGCTCGGAGGGGTACGGTGTGCCTCTATTGGATACCCGGACATGCGGGAATAGACGGCAATGAGAGGGCAGATCAGTTGGCCAGGGAGGGATCATCACAACCATTCTGTGGTCACGAACCAGCTCTGGCTGTCACAAAGACGTTTCGTGACAAACAGATTAGACTCTGGGAGACGAGAGTTTTGGAGAAACGCTTGGGGGGCACGCAGGGGTCCCTCCAAGCCAAAAGATTTATAAAGACAAGTAAGCAGGGAACTTCGGAGTATCTCCTGTCCTCAGTAGGACGGGTCTGAGGACTTTGGTAGGGATAGCGACTGGACACACTTGGGTGTCCAATCACTTGTTTAATATAGGGAGGACGTCCAGTCCCATTTGTCAGAACTGCGACGACGGAGTTAGGGAAACGGTGTACCACTACTTATGTCGGTGTCCCCGTTTCGCTGGAACTAGGTTTCGTGTATTTGGGAGGGCACCACTCTCGCAGGATTGCCTGGGCGAGTTCGAGTTTAGGGATATCTTGGGATATTGTAGATTAACCGGTAAGCTACCGGGGGAGACTAATTAAGGGGACATGGGGGGTATCGGGGGGATAAAGGCCACATAGGCTTAGGTCCGCGCCATTAGGCACCCGACAATAATAATAATAATAATAATACTAGATGTTTGGTTATCTTCAATCTGTATGAATGAGAGAATCTAAACCTAATAAAACGGCATTTTGAGGATAAAGCATGGCTCGCTCAAAACTCCCACCTTAAGTAAATGGAATTTTCTCGTTCAAATAACAATTATATCTCGTTATATATGTGTAATTGGATACTAGTTGAAGAAAATCGTTTGCGAGCTTCTTTTTATCAGGAAAATCTCATAATAATGAATGAAAAATTGGTCATTAAAATGGTGGTCTTCCGGTTGAGAAATTCTACCAGCTAACTTACTTATTCGGAACCCATGGTGATACTCAAAGTTTTTTAAACTACCTTACTGCAATTTTTTTTCTCTTTTTGAGCCTAAGCTCAAGTTTGGGTACGCGCACACTCACAAACATACCAGAATTTGTTGTGGTGGTTGGTCCGCAGAGCTGGAAAGCATCAGAGACATTTTTCGTGGTAACCTGCTTCATTTTGTGGTCATCGACTGGTTTCGGGCTTCGCCCATCTTCAGGATGCGTTTTTCAGGCAGTGTGACAACACAGACTTGTTGTCACGTACCCTATATGGAACGTGAAGGAAATAATCAAAAAACGAACGCAAGCATCACAGGAAGCTCAAACTTGGTAGTATTTCCGTTTAGTTATAATCACCGCATCTGTGACACGAACGTTTCGGTCAGAATCCATCAATCCGGAAGTGCGACTATACTGAAGGCTTTTTTAAGTTTGTTGCGATTTTCTAGAAAACGGCTTCAATTTTTTTCTTTATACTTCGCAATTTGCTACACTTTGTAAGTGACTTTACTTTTATTTGTTATATTTTCCTGGGAAAATTGATTTTGGGAAGGGGGGGACAGTAACCTTCAGCTTTCCTCTAAAGTACTAATTCATTATAATTTATGCATTGATAGAATTCAGATTTGAAGCATATGATTGACCGGAATAGCCTAGAACTGAATGTCGAATGGCACTAAACTTTGTTAGTTTCTCTAATTCTGAAGAATTAGGTCTCAAAAGAAAGTCTGAAATATATACGTATAAGTAAGAAACTATCTTGTGTTGTACTATAATTAAATGGTAAACTTATAAAATTTACACTAAGGACTTAAATTAGACATAGCGAGAGGAGGGTATAGCTAATGACGACGAGTGTAGTCTGTTGGCGAAGATTGGGTAATATAATGAAGATGAACTGATACAGTAGTATTTAGTAGACGATTGGTGATAGACTAATTTAGTAGACGATTGGTGATAGACTAATTGATCACAATGGTCTACGATGTTTTAGTGAATAATGTCTCTTATATAGACATCTCGGCGGACTCTTCTTATATAGGAAATCCTTGGTGGTGGGAACTTGAGCGGAGCTTGTTCCCCCAAAGACATGACTAGCCCAACAGTAGTAAAAATAAGGTGGACAGAATTAACTACTATAACGTTGTCTTGCTTGGTTTGTTTTAAAGGCACATTGAAAAATGTAGTAAGCGATACGTGAAAGCTACGTGAGGAATATAAAAAGACATTAAAAAGCGGATAGATTGGCTTAGGAGCTTCAGAAGATTGTATCTTTGTTGTGGTGGTTGGTTCCGCAGAGCTGGAAAGCATCAGAGACATTTTCCGTGGAAGCCTGCTTCATTTTGTGGTCATCGACCGGTTTCGGCCGTTCGCCCATCATTAGGATGCGTTTTTCAGACAGTGTGACAACACAGACTTGCAAAGAGGAGTGTGAAAACTGAATTTGCTCTATGCAAGTCTGTGTTGTCACACTGTCTGAAAAACGCATCCTGAAGATAGGCGAACGCCCGAAACCGGTCGATGACCACAAAATGAAGCAGGCTACCACGGAAAATGTCTCTGATTGTATTTTTACTAGAATTTCGTAAATGGCAAATTCTTGTGTCTTTCCTTGTTGTTTTGAAGAATGAACAAAAGTATAACCATTTGATGTTTTATTATCGCTAAATGAGCATAACAGAGCGGAACTAATTCAGTATGTAAGTGGAGATGAGAAGAATGATCTCGGTAAAAAAGCGTGTGTCATAATAGAAGACAAGGTTATAAATTCTGTTCTACAACTAAAAGACAAATTTTATGTGTAGTGAAAGTAGTTCAGTGTTTATTAATTTAGTTCAAGTTTTTACATTTTTTTTTTGTTTCTTATTTCTATAAATGGAAGATATATTTGCAAAATGAGTTTTCACAATATACAAATTTTTTGAAGTTTTCCTGACTAAGGAAAATAAGTTTTTAGCGAAGGCCTGTATGATTGCTTATATATATATATACGGGGTCCGGCAGAAACAATTAACAGGTTTTAATTTTCAGTTGTTGAAAATATCCCACTCTTTTTCGTTGGGTATGTATGGTAGCCTGTAAAGTTGACCTTGGAGATTTGGTCGCCAAATCACTCATTTGTTTCGTTTTGTTTCCTAGGAGTCAGTTAGCCATGGAAGGTTGGGCTGTAAGGGAGCGTATTTGTGGCATAGAATGGTTTATTAGAACTCGTTCTATAACGAAACTCAACGGGCATTTCGACGGGAGTTAAATCGACTTGCTACCCCTTCTCATCTCGCAATTCATCGTTGGGTGAAACAATGGTGTGAACAAGGCGATGTGAAAACCAAATCACCTCCAGGTCGACCCCGTTCGGTATGAACACGGGAAAAACGTTACTAGAGTGCGAGAATCTGTGATGCAGAGTCCACGAAGGTCAGGGAAGAAAGAAATGAGAAAAAAAATCGAGTCCACCAATGCTACCCTTAGATTTTCTCTTCTTTAGTAGCCTTCGGATGCGGCAGTGCTCTGGAGGAAGGCTGCGGGCGCCAATGACCAGTGTTCACGCACTTTAAAAAATATATATATAATATATTAATTATCATGTGCATTACATATTCAGGCCACATACTAAAAGATGATTGAATTTACCATTTTTTAATGATTTGATGTATACAATGTAAACAGTTATAAAAATAATAATCAATAAATAAATCTCACATTTCTTTGAATCTTAACGTACCTACTAACTCGTTTCTGTTATCTTATACAAATCACTTCAAAAAAAAAAAAAAAAATCCGCTCCCCTTTTGCTAAAATTCTTGAAATATGGTATGGTAGAATTTTTTTTGTTAAAAGCCCTAGAGACATAACTTGCTATTAATTATGGTTTAAAAGAAAAATGTCCACATCCGCATATAAGATTATATTATTCTTCATTTAACAAAAGTGGTCCTTGGTGTAATGGCTAGCGCACTTGCCTTTCGTGCGAGAATTCAGGGTTCGATTGGGCAAAGTCAGTGTTGACCCAGCATCGTGAGAAAAAGTGGGAAGGTATAGAGTTGGTAGAGCGCACCTACGTAGCGAAGGCCGGAACTAAAACGGCGAGGGGACCATGGCGTGCTTACTACACGTCCCACCCTTATAGGCTGTTGCCCCAATGTTTTTTTTTTTATAACAAAAGCGACATTAATTCTGGAAACGCAGTGAAATCTCTCTTAATGAAATTCCAATTTTTTATTACTTTTGATATATATTTTAAAGTATATCATATCCAAGTATAATGAAAATTTAATGACTTGAACTTAATTTTAAAATAATAAATTTTTTGACGACACCCTATTACGCAGTGGTTCTATAATAGCAACAATAATAGTAATTATTATTATTGTTATTAATATTGCATGAGCTATAAACTTTTATATTGTATTTTCAATAATTTTAAAATTTTCTGACCTTCTTGTTTTTAATATTACTGAAAATGCGTATATAAAATATAATCATTCTATTATGCAGCTGTTATGCAAAGGGATCGGTTTAATTCCCATCATTAACCCTAATTTGGGAATGTATGGGAATTAGGTTGCAAGCAACTTTATAATTTCAAACGATGAACGATTAAAATGTTTTTTTTATTTATCATACAATCCTATAAATTGTTACTATTTCTCTATTAACATTTTAGAAATATATACATTACTTTGACAACAGAAAAAATAGACTAGATTTTAATGTAAGCATATTTTGAGTTTATCAACAACATTTGATGTTTAATTGAGGTTTAGAAAATTATCTTGAGAGTTTAGTTTTTTTTCTTTAACTGAACATCAATCCATCCGGTTATCATCAAAACTTTGAAGAGCTTGTGGAAGCTGTATATAGAGCCATTATATCATAGGACAGGCCCATTTTTTTGTTGCTTAGATTACGCTTCTGTGGTCTGAACCTAGGGTTTTCCCAACTTTTTTTATGTGTCGACTATTTTTATTTTTTTCTCTACAAAACTCTTAAAATACAATTTATACATATTAAAAATATACTTAGTAAAGACATAATATTACGTTTATTGGGAAATCCACCCCACCAGCCCCATTATAATTACAAAGTCTTTTTGTTCATTGCTTTACATTATGTAATTTTAGCTTGTTATTTTAACTTAAGGATCTTTATGTAAATATTATTCAAGTAAAATATATAGCTAATTTTTTTTAAAGACCCTCTTTAGAGGTCTATCGACTGATCTTGAAGGAGGCGATACTGATTTCTTTAGGACAATAAGTATTAATAACCTGCATCATTCATTCTTAGAAAAAAAAAAATCTGGTGTGAAACACTCACACAACTTTCTCCTACTCCAGTTCTCAAAATGATAATTGACAAATTTTATAGTTTGTGTACCAAATTTAATGAAATTCGTCGAAAACTAAAAAAACTGTTCAGTAAAAGCGTACTTTCGGCTTACTTCCTTGAAACTCGGTATTTTGGCCATCTATTTAATTCTAATTAATTTTGTTTGGATGATAGAATTGTAGAATCAACTATGATAGCATTTAGAGAAAAATATAACCCCACCCCTCCCCTAAAAGTGCCCTTAAATGAATTTTTCCAGAGAAATGTTTTAAATAAAAGTTGTAGATCATTGTATGTTTAGTTTATATAAGAAGTTTCAAGAAAATCGTCGGAGCCATTTTTGAGAAAATTGGAAAGAAGTAAAAAAAAAAATCATTTACTAAAGTGGTAAAGTAGACGCATTTCCGGTTATACGATTTTTTTTCAAACTCGGAATTTCAACATATTCAATTCTAATTAACATTATTTAGATGATAGGATTGTCTAATAAACTGAAATAGCACTTTAAAGAACCCGAAATCCCACCCCCTCCCCCAAAAGTACCTTTAAATGAATTTTCTCGGAGAAATGTTTCAAATAAAAGTTGTAGCATTTTGTATGTGTAGTTGATATACCAAGTTTGAAGAAAATCGTCGGAGCCATTTTTGAGAAAAAAGAAACAAAAACAAAAACACTAGTAACGTGATAGTTCCGGTTGAGGAATTTTGACACATAACGTAATGTCAGATCCCATGGTGATACCTAAACGGAATAACAAGTTTGAACTTTCTGCAGTTTTTTGTTTTTGAGCTATGCTGTTCACATACACACACACACAGACTGACATTTGCTAAAAACCACTTTTTTGGACTCAGGGGACCTCAAAACGTATATTTCCGGTGAAAACTCGATAGCGAAAATTTGACACGGTTACAGTACTTCCTCTTATTATGAGTAAGAGAAAGTAAAAAAAAAAAAAATTGGTATGATACACTCACAGACTAGACCTTACAGTAATTTATGCAACTACAAAGAGTAATTTTCTCATATATTGGTTTGACACCAGATGGCAGGCAAGAAATTGAATGTACATACATACACTGTAATCCAAAAGATTGTACCAAAACATTTCACAACAAATTTTAACATTACAGAAACGTCACAGTTTCCCCAGAACACCCGTTAATATCAAATAATAGTAAAATTAAAAAAAAAAAAAGAAAAAAAGAAAATCTGGACTAAATCACACGACTTTTAACTCATTCGTCCTAACATAGAAGTGGTGGGGAGACAGCAAACCGGCCAGTTATGTTAGGTTAAGTGATTACATTGTTACCTACAAGAGCGCACCACAATAAAACTGAATCGACCCAAATAAAATTTTAAATTTAACGCCACACATTCCGCACAACTATTTAAAATAATTTTTTTTTTTTTTGTAATAGCAATAATTAAATATTTATCTCACATGATAAATATTGGAAAATATTCTGGTCAAATAGCAAAAAATTCTTGTTGTAAATCCGGTGTGAATATCACACAACCTTCTCTTAATGCAATTTACATGGTTACAAGTATTTGATAGATCCCTGCAGGTATAGACTGTGTGCCATGCAGGAAGCCCAAAACCACATTCCATAAATTCACACTCACGCAATCAACCAATTTTCTTCAAACAAGGAATTTTTGCAGGACATTTAATATTTACTAATATATAGATGTAGCATTGCAAAGAAAACTCTAACCCCCATCGCTAATTCCACTTAAATAAGCGCACTTCCGGCCATCCGATTTTCTTCAAACACGTGATTTCGACAACATATTTAATTCTGATTAATATTATTTAGATAATAGAATTGTGTAATAGCACTTTAGTGATAACAATAACTCCACTCCTTCCCCCCAAAAGGGTCCTTAAATGAATTTTTCCGTAGAAATGTTTTAAATAAAAGTTGTAGCTCTTTGTATGAGTAGTTGATATATCAAGTTAAAAAAAAAAAATAATCTGGTGTGAAACACTCGCACAACTTTCTCTTACTCCAGTTATAATTGACAAATGTTATAGTTAGTGTACCAAATTTAATGAAATTCGCCGAAAACTGGAAAAACTGTTCAGTAAAAGCGCACTTCCGGTTTACTAATTTTCTTGAAACTTGGAATTTTGACCATCTATTTATTTCTAATTGATTTTGTTTGGATAGTAGAATTGTATAATCAAACCATGTATAGTACTTTAAAGAAAAACATAACTCCACCCCTTCCTTAAAAATGTCCTTAAATGAATGTTCCTAGAGAAATGTTTTAAATAAAAGTTGTAGATCTTTGTAAGCGTAGTTTATATAAGAAGTTTCAAGAAAATCATCGTAGCCATTTTTGAGAAAATCGCGAAAAAATGAAAAAACCATTTAGTAAAGTGGTAAAGTAAATGCACTTCCGGTTATACGATTTATTTCAAACTTGGAATTTCAACAATATATTTAATTCTAATTAACATTATTCAGATGAGCGAATTGTCCAATAAATTGAAATAGCACTCTAGATGAAAACCTAACCCCACCCCTCCCCTAAAAGTGGCCTTAAATGAATTTTCCCAGAGAAATGTTGTAAATAAAAGTTGTAGCTCTTTGTATGTGTTGTTGATGTACCATGTTTGAAGAAAATCGTCGCAGCCATTTTTGAGAAAATTGCGAAGAAGTAAAAAAAATAACAACTAGTAAAGTGATACTTCCGGTTGTGGAATTTTGATAGATAACGTACTGTCAGATCCCATGGTGATACCTAAACGGAATATTAAGTTTCAACTTTCTACGATTTTTCCTTTTTGAGCTATGCTGTTCACATACATACATACACACACACACACCATTTGCTAAAAACCACTTTTTTGGACCCGGGACCACAAAACGGATATTTCCGGTGAAAACGCGATATCGAAAATTTGACACGATTACAATACTTATTAGGAGGAAGAGGAAGTAAAAATTGTTGGAGCTATTTTCAAGAAAATTGCCAAAAAGTGAAAAAAACATTCAGTAAAGTGGCACTTCCGGGTTGAATGATTTTTCTAGAAATCTTCGTGTTCGATGCGATAGTAGTACCTAAATGGAATACAAGTTTGAGCTTCCTGCAACTTTTTTTTTTTCTTTTCTACACATACCACCAGATTTTCTAAAAACCA
The DNA here is from genome assembly GCA_011037195.1 of Triatoma infestans. Lineage (NCBI taxonomy): Eukaryota > Metazoa > Arthropoda > Insecta > Hemiptera > Reduviidae > Triatoma > Triatoma infestans. The sequence continues at coordinate 181,739 of JAAEAF010000061.1, forward strand.
GCAGTTTGGATTCAGGCGACCTCAAACTTGGTTATATCCGGTGAAAACTCGATTTCGAAAATTTGTCACGATTATAATAATACTTCCTCTATTTGCACTTAGAGAAAGTGAAATAAAGTGCGTGACTAAAAGCGGTTTATTTACACGTTTTTTGTTTTTTTTAATTATTGCATTGAGTAAGGTGGACTGTGTGGATTTGACGAACGTTTTTTAATATTAACTTTTATATTTTGTTTGTTAACTTTATATTAATTCTTTCTTCATATTATCATTTATTGTTAATACTTTTTGGGAAATAAAAATAAATCTAAATTTTTGTATTGAATTTTGTTTTTGTTGGCGAAGACTTTTTCGCCAAAAAATAAAGTTGATAGGTTTATGTCTTTTCAGTTAGCATTCCAAGTTTAAAAGAAATCGTTACAGTAGTTTTCGAAGAAAATAAAAAAAATACCTCAAAAACCTATTCTGTAAAGTAACACTTCCGGTTAACCTAATTTCTTCAAATCTGGAATTCTAAGTAATGCTTCTTCTAGTATATATAAATGTATTAAATAATTGCTACTACTATACATTGTATTGAATTGGTATTTAAGAGGAAAGCATAACGTTACTGTACCCTAGAACCCTACAAAAAATTAATTTTCCTGGAAAATGTTTCAAATAAAACTGGTAGGTATTTATTTATATGTGCAGATTGCATACCAATTTAAAGAAAATCGCGAAAATCTTAAAAAAAGAAAAGAAAAGGAAATTCAGTAAAATCGCATTTCCGGTTGATGGACTTTTCCTGAAACCTTTGTGTTAGCTGCGATGGTAGTTCCTAGTTTGAGCTTTCGGCGATTTTTCATTTTTGAAATATTTGTTTCAAACACACGCACACACAAACATACAGACAGACCTTTCGCTAAAAACATTTTTTCCGTTCTCAGGGGACCTTCAAACATCTATTTCTAATGAAAACTCATTTTCGTAAATTTGCCACAAACTTAAAACTTCCTCTTACTTGGAGTAAGATAAAGTAAAAAAAAAAATCTGGTGTGATATACTCAGAGTACTTTCTCTTGATGCAGTTAACAAAATTGTAATTGAAAAATTTTCTTCAAACTTACATACATACAGGCCATTTTCTAAAAACTTTTTTTGGGGGGGGGATTCACGGGACCTCAGAACGTTTATTTCCGGAGGAAACTCAATTTCGAAAATTTGGCATGATCGCAATTCTTTAGTAAGTACTTAGTAGTAGTAGAGAAAGTAAAAATTCACTCAAATAAACAATAAAGATGTTTCGAACTTTGTTGCTAAGATTCAAGTTGGGAGTGTTTAATCGACTGTGATTATATAGATCACCCATTGAATGAACTTGTTTTTAAGGCCTATTTAATTTAAGCCTTAATATTATAATTTTTGAAACTATTCTACAACTAGTCCTTATTTTAATTCAAATAACTTAAAATTTTTTGTTGGATTTTAAAAACCAGAGTATTGTAATTTATTGTTATACAGCTGGTACAAACATGTTGTTTAAGTAGTTGCAAGCATTACTAAACAAGACAGTACATTAAATTAAATTACATATTGTTAAAGCATTTTTTTTTTCTCAAGGCAACACTGTAACTAATCACCATCTACGTTCTAAATTTTGCAATGTCAACTGCTATGGAATATACTCGATGCGTGTTTTTACCTCCACTCATTGGTGTTCCGTTTTTTTTTTTAATCTACGCAAATAATTCCCAGATAGGTAAAAAGTAGTTTGCAATTATATTTTCAAGCACTTCATACAATTTCTTTTCCTTATCTTGTTCTTATGTTTCCACTAATGTTTCGCATATAGTCAGTATCCTTGAAGAAGTGGCTAGTCCATTTTTTCTAACAGTGTAATAGTCTTTTACTAAGTTCATTTATTTTTTTTATCATACCACATCTTCAGCCGAGTTGGAAGAATAAAGCCAATAATTATTTAGAATATTATATTTTTTTAAATAATTTTTCTACATCAGTTGAATAATGCGCATAATAATAATTATTCCATAAAAATCTCTAGAGATTAAAGTAAGAACAGTGTTGCCACCATTCAAGTAAACAAAGTTTAAGGTGGACAAAATTGCTAAATTATATTGATAATATTAAAGAAAAGTAGAAATTATTAAATTAAACATTTGTTTTAATATTAGAAAATGAATTTAACAATAAATTAAATATCAGAAAACGTAATATAAATGTGTTTAATTTTAACCCATAGTTCTAGAAGGGTTACCTTCAGTAGGCAACCTTCTCTTTTCAGTGGGCAGTATTTTTTAGATTCAGATTCCTTCGTCTAGATTTTCTTTGTCAGTAATTTAAAAGAATCTCGATTCCAAAATTTTCATAAAAGCCCTCTTGCCCAATCACTCTACATATTTCTATCCTGATAATTCTCCACGTCGTTTGCCACGTGATCTTGTTCCTCAACCCACTAGCTTAACTTAGGGAGTTCCAGCGCTGGCTGGTTTCTCCCATCACGTCAGCCCAATTATGACGCTGAACTAAAAAAAACTTCAGGTTGAACTATTTTCTTAAAACCTAGTTGTTTAGCAGTACCTTTATGAGTGAGAGATGGTGAGTTATTTGATGGAGAGATATTTGCTTATGGATACATTAAATCCAAGTGCTGTAGCACCCAGTTTTTTTAATATTATACAGAGGGGTAAGATCCGTACTTTTATATTATTTTCCTCTAAAATGCTTCTTCAGTACAATGTGTAGTTCTACCACCTGTATATGTAGTTCTACAACTTAAATTCACCAAAGTACGTCTTTATAGAATAGATTTCTGAAAATGTTGGATTTTTTCGGAAGCGACTCAAACTTGATATTCCTTTGGTATCACTAACTGATAGAAGCATTTGCTAGAATCAAAATGTAAAGAAAATCTACTGACCATACTTGTAACTTTAGAGAACAGCTTTCTGAGATATTTTTAATTTCTCTAAACTTGGAATGCTAACTGCATAAATATAAACTAAACCTATGCTTTTGTATTGAAATACTTATTCGGAAAAATTGATTTATAAGGTTTTGGGAAATATGAGGTGGTAAATTTCAAATGTTTTTAATGCTTGATCTAGGTGCTGTCTTTATTCAATATTATCTATGTTAACCAACATGTTCCCCCTATCGCTATTATTGTTGAGACTTATAGCCGCTATCGATTTATGATTACATATCGATTTGTTTTAATGTCTGAAAAAAGAATATTCATTATTTAAAAAGGTCACATGATTTTCGCGGCTCGTGTTGTTTTTACGTTCTTGCTGTCATCTTGTTTTTTGTGTTTTACTAATCTATATGTATGTTTTGGTTCACTTAAGATGCATAGTTGTATTGTTTAATTTGAAAATAAATTATGTTTTTTCTCGACTGTATATTTATATATGTTTATTTTTTTGAAACCCCCAAGAATTATATTTATAAATCAGTTTTTTTTTTAATAATTTTTCTACATCAGTTAAATAATGTGACAATAATTATTCCATAAAAATCTCTAGAGATTAAAAGTAAGAACAGTGTTGCCACCATTCAATTAAACAAATTTCAATGTGGATGAAATTGCTAAATTATATTAATAATATTAAAGAAAAATAGAAATTATTAAATTAAACATTTGTTTTAACATTAGAAAATCAATTTAATAATGAATTAAATAACAGAAAGCATAATATAATTGTGTTTAATTTCAACCCAAAGTTCTTGAACCTTTCTGTAGGTAACCTTCCCTTTTCAGTGGGCAGCATTCTTTGTTCTCAGTTTATACAATCAAATTGAATTTGCTCTGTGCAATTCTGTGTTATCGCACTGTTTTAACAAACGTCCTAATGATGGGCGAGAAACCAGTCGATGACCAAAAAAAAGAAGCAGGGTACGAAATATATACGAAAAATACGAAAATATTTCTGATGATTAATTCATGTTTGCTAAGAAACTGCACAAATGAAACCCATTTTAATTTCCTCAAATCTAAACAAATACTAATTTTTAATCTGAAAAGTCACATAAATTAGCTGGTTAAATGCAATTAAAAACTTATTTTAGTTTTTTATCTTATGGTTTCTTCTTCTCCTTGTCTTTCTACAACTCCTGATGGTTCACTAGTGAAATATCGTAAGTTTTGTTCATTTTCAATTAGTACTTCGTCTTACAGCATTCTTTTGTCTCACTTTATCCCAATCAAACTGATTTTGCCCTGTACAAGTCTCTGTGTTATCGCACTGTTTAAATAAAACATCCTAATGACAGGCGTTCTCCCGAAAAACCGGTCGATGACCATAAAATGAAGCAGGCTAACTCGGTAAATATGTTAATCATATATAGTTAAATATGATTTTCCTTCCTTCTCGAGACTTCCTTGCCTTGCTATCGGTGAAATTTTTCGAAATTCGAGTTTTCGACAGTTAAGCACATGTTTTTAAGTCCCAGTAAAAAAAATATATATCATCATTTGACTTGTTTGATTTGTTTTTAGACTATCTTGAGGTGTTATTTCTCATTTGTATACTGCTACCATAAACCATTAATTCTAAGGACAGATAAATGTAAACTTCAAATTTGAAGAAAGTATGTAAATTGGGAGTTAAGCAACAATGTAAAAGAAAGTCATGAGAGTGTTCCGCAATAAATTTTTTGTGCTAGTTGGCTTCTCCGGAAATAGATTTCACTAGGTACATATTCATAGAAATACGAATGAATAAACATATAAATTTCCAGCTAATGATTTAGAATGCATGCCAATCAGTGGATGGATGTTAGGTACAGTAAACAAAAAAAATTTGCTTTAAATATTTCTTACCTTAATGAATGTAGAAATTAATATTTATCACTATTGGTTCTAGGAACTATTGGTTCAATTTATCTTTTTTCCGAAAAAAAGGGCCATTTATCAATGTAATAGGTTGATAACTATTTCATGTATTGTAATTAACATAATTAACAACCTTTTAAAGCTATATTCCTATCTTAAACTTTGGACAATTGTTAAAAACGAACTATTATATGCATTTACGTCTGATCACTGTTTGATACTCTTATACGATATAAATTTGTTTCTTTCTTTATTTATTTTGTAAAATTTTAATTTTTTTGTAAAATGTATATCTTTCATTCTGGATATTAGCAGAATTTGGAATCTATTATCAAGTATTTATTTATATGGTTACTTTTCTTTTATGATAGTATAAAAAATAAGAACTGAAATTATTTATTTACTCCATTTTGAACTGGTAGAGATATTTTATTCACTATTTGTTTTATTTTTTAAATCATACTTTTTTTTTTTTCCTGTCAGCTGATATGCATAAGTTAAATATACTATTTATTTATTTTCGTAGTAATTGAACCAAATATAGTAAACTTTTGGTATTTATAAAATAAATAAATAGTCGAGAGAAGTCTCATCTGAACAATGGGTTCAGGTCATTTTTATCCTTAGCGTTGTTTACATGCATTCTTTGATAACAGTAAATCATATATAATAATAAATTTAGTTGTCTAGAAAAGTCGATGTGTTTAGAACCGGTTTGTACTGCTAGTCTAGGTATGTGTGCCATAATACTTATGATGTTAATCCTTATCGGTCAGTAGAGTTGTTTTTTCTTTTTATTTTTAATGCGATGCTATCGTTTATACATATTCAGTGCAGTAGTAAGCATGAAATGAGTGAGAGGCCTTGAACTGGTTAGGGGAAATCTTCTGACTGATAAATCAATACGTACGCCGTGACTCTTCTGTGGTTATATCAGTCAGAACCACGTGCTAGCTGGCTCGTGTTGTTGAGTGACTCCTCCACTAATACTACACTCTTCATTTATCTCATGAACAATGCACATCCGCCATATTTTATCACAAATAGATTTATCATGCATTTCCATTTTCTGAACATTTATGTTAAATCAGCCTAATCAGTTAAAAGTGTTGTGTAGTGCCACTAATTAATGACATCTTTTTGTGTTTAAACTTTACTCTAACTTCATACAAAATGTCAGGCTTTGTTAAATTGTCTAGGCCGAGTATGTCTCAAGGGACTGTTATGCACAATCAGAGGCAGTTGGATAAAGATTTTACGGTAGCAACACCAGAAGAATTTGTGAAAAGATTTAAAGGGAAAAAAGTTATAAATAAGGTAATTTACTATATTATTATTTTTTTTTACCTTCTGTTTTATTATTCATCGAAGTGTAGCGCTATTTGAGGCTAACCCATATCTTGTTTTTATATAACCTGAAAGTTCATAACCTCACTGTTTATTTTTGTAATTGAGTCAGTCACTTGATGATGAGCAGTTTCTCATTATCTCGTTCCCATAATCAGGCAATTGATTAAAACCTGTTTGAGTATAAGTAAATTAAAGCATCGATAATTTATGGAAGCGTATAACTATTATATAGTACTTTACTAATTCTTTAAGAATTGTACACTGCAGAAGTAGTCACGGCAAAAAACCGGCTAAATTGTAAATAGATTATTGAATATTTCAAAAATTACTTAAAAGGTAAATAATTACCGGGAAATGTTAGGATAAGGAAATGGATTATTAGAAGAATCTCTTTGGTACAGAATAGGCACTAAACTTGTTTTGCAACTAAGTTAAATTAGAACTATCTTAAAGTGACAGTAATCTCATCGGAAATTTAGTAAGTTCCAAAAACTACGAGATTGAAAAAATACAAAAACAAGCAGAATCTGTTAAAATTCCTTGATAATATAGGTTATAGATTTCTAATTATTTTCAGGTAAATAAATGTTAGCATTTGAATTAATTTGCAATTTACTGCTAGATAGACAAATTAATGGTAAAATTAATTAATGATTATAAATTAGGATACATGTTCATCTTGAAAGTCAAGATTCATGATAAACATGCATGAAATATCAAATTTTGTTTTTAGTAATCGAAATTTAAATCTTTTATTAGTGAATAAACTATAATATACATGAAGATTATTTCATAAAAATTTGTTGAATTTGTAATCTATTTGCATTTTAAATATATTGATCTAGTATTATCACATTTCTGGTCCTAAATAAAAATAATAAGCTAAGCTTAAGGATTAAGAATATTCAGTTTACCTTAAAAACTGGCATTGAGGGAACACTTTTTCTCCTCACGAGCTCCTCATGTATGTTTTCAATTTGAAGTTTAAGGTATAAAATGTTCTAAATAAGTTATTATCTTTAGGTTTTAATTGCGAATAATGGAATTGCTGCAGTTAAATGTATGCGCTCGATTCGTCGATGGTCTTATGAAATGTTTAAAAATGAAAGAGCTATTAGGTTTGTGGTCATGGTTACTCCTGAGGATCTTAAAGGTAGCTACAGAAATCTACATTTTAATCATTTTATCAGTTTCATAGTAGACAATGAGTTTTATTAACTTAATGATTCATGAACACAGTGTCTTTATAAAACTTAATTTTGTACAAACTATTAAATAAAGTATTAAATATAGTTACTTTTTTTTTAATAGCGAATGCGGAATACATTAAAATGGCTGATCATTATGTTCCTGTTCCTGGAGGTTCGAATAATAATAATTATGCAAATGTTGAATTGATAGTTGATATAGCCATTAGAACTCAAGTGCAGGTTTGTTAAACAAAATTAAATCATATTGGGAATATTTCTGGAGAATTTATACACTTTTATTTATTTCATATATGTTTTTAATTTTAGGCTGTATGGGCAGGTTGGGGTCATGCTTCTGAAAATCCCAAATTGCCAGAATTACTTCATAAAAATAATATAGCATTCATAGGACCTCCGGAAAAGGCGATGTGGGCATTAGGAGATAAAATTGCATCCAGCATTGTTGCTCAAACTGCAGATATACCTACCCTTCCATGGTCTGGATCTGGTAAGTCCACTTTATAATAGAATTAATATGATGAATTACTATATGATATTAATTTATAATAACTCGATTCATTTTATTTGAAAATATTTCTAGAATTGAAAGCTCAGTATTCTGATAAGAAAATAAAAATTAGTTCAGAATTGTATAAAAAAGGCTGTGTATCAACTGTTGAAGAAGGTTTAGCGTCAGCACAGAAAATTGGTTTTCCCGTAATGATTAAAGCAAGTGAAGGAGGCGGAGGTAAAGGAATTCGGAAAGCAGAAACATCTGAAGATTTCCCCAATCTATTCAGACAAGTGTGTTCAGTTTCAGAAATTTTAAAACATTTTTTTGTATAAAATCAAACGCCAACTTCTATTCTATAAATTAATTTTTAGGTACAATCTGAAGTACCTGGTTCCCCAATATTTATAATGAAATTAGCTACATGTGCTAGGCATTTAGAAGTACAATTGTTAGCCGATCAATATGGCAATGCAATTTCTCTTTTCGGAAGAGATTGTTCCATACAAAGGCGGCATCAAAAAATCATTGAAGAAGCACCTGCTGTGATAGCTCAACAGGATATTTTTGAAGATATGGAAAAGGTATTTTTTTGTTTGTTTTTTTAATCATTGATTTCTGATTCTTACTTTTGTCTGATGAAGTTTGATCTGTGACAGATGTCTGATATAACCATACCATTATTAGCCAAATCCACTGCTACTTATTTATGGTTATACTTCCGCCTGCCTCTGTTAGCAAATGGTATTTAGTCCTTTATAAAAATGTGGTCGTGACTGGTATGATGGTGAAGTAGAGTTTACTCGTAGGGTGCTATACCGAAATAGTGCACAAATCTACGGATCCTGTGCAGTATTGATTTGCCACGTCAAAAAAGGTGTTGCCCGAGTTGTTAGCAGAGAGCTAGAGGACATGCCAAGATCCCTTAAGATCACTTGTCCTCTCTTAAGAGTTTTTTTTAATATTAACACTTATAATTGCCTATAAAAACTGTTTAATTTAAAAAAAATTGGAGACGCTCTCAAATTTATATTACTAACTTTAATATCAATTGCTATCTTCCAGGCAGCCGTACGTTTAGCAAAAATGGTTGGATATGTAAGTGCCGGAACAGTAGAATATTTGTATGATACAGAAGGGTTTTACTACTTTCTAGAACTTAATCCTCGTTTACAAGTAGAACATCCTTGTACCGAAATGGTATCCGACGTCAATCTACCAGCGTCCCAACTTCAAGTAAGATTTTTTTTTTTAATTAGAAGTGTTGAATTTTCAACTTTCTCTTTTCAACAATAATAAATATGAGCAACAGTTCTGTTTTATGATTAAACATGTAAATATAAATGATGTTTCTAGGTAGCAATGGGTTTGCCTTTGCACAGGATTAAGGACATTCGAGTACTTTATGGTGAATCTCCATGGGGTGATTCGGTCATTGACTTTGATCAACCTAGGCAAAAACCACAACCTTGGGGACATGTAATTGCCGCCAGAATTACTAGTGAGAATCCAGACGAAGGTGCGCTTATGCTTTTAAAACTTTTCTAAAAATCAGGGATAAACTGTTAATTTTTCTAATTTTGATTGAAATTCATTACTTATATCTTTAAAGGATTTAAACCAAGTTCAGGGACAGTACAAGAGTTGAATTTTAGATCATCTAAAAATGTATGGGGATACTTCAGTGTTGCAGCCTCTGGAGGGCTTCATGAATTCGCTGATTCCCAGTTTGGGCATTGTTTTTCTTGGGGTGAAAATAGGGAACAAGCACGAGAGTAAGAATTATGTATTAATTGTTAAATGAAATATTAATAGAATTATAGTAATTAGTCATAGTAAAATAATAATAAAATGATTTTGTTTAGGAATTTAGTGGTTGCTTTAAAAGAATTATCTATAAGAGGTGATTTTCGTACAACTGTAGAATATCTTATTACCCTATTAGAAACCGAAAGTTTTCAGGTAATAAATATTAATATATTATGTTAGAGATTTAAAGCTCTATAGTTTTCTAATTATAAAATAATTCACATGACACACATGACATGTTGACATATACCAATATGTAACATTTTTAATTTTATGTATCTTTCTCGTTTTCCCGTAGTTAAATACAATAGATACCCAGTGGTTAGATATCTTAATTGCTGAAAAAGTACAATCTGAGAAACCAGATATATTATTGGGAGTAATTTGTGGTGCCCTACATATTGCTGATAGAAAAGTATTAGATGCTTTTCAGAGCTTCCAGAATTCATTAGAAAGGTAACTTGTATTTACCTTATTAATTAATCCCTCTTTAAATAGGTGCATATTATCTGTTTTTTGCCGTAAGCCTAATCTTCAAATCTTTATGTTGAATTTCAGGGGTCAAATTCAAGGATCAAATACACTTGATCATATAGTAAATATTGAATTAATTCATGAAGGCTACAAATATAAAGTCCAAGCAACAAAATCAGGTGCTAATTCTTATTTTCTAGTAATGAATGGATCTTTCAAAGAAATAGAAGTGCACAAACTTTCTGATGGAAGTAAGTTTGAATATGAATTAATATTTCAAAAAATTATTATTAATATTATTATTAGACATACTTCTGCTCATTTATTGGCTTTGTTTTTACAATTTAGGTATTTTGTTATCACTCGATAGTCTCAGTTTTACAACTTACATGAGGGAAGAAGTTGATAGGTATCGAATAGTTATCGGAAATCAAACATGTGTTTTTGAAAAAGAAAATGATCCATCATTGTTACGTTCACCTTCAGCTGGTAAACTGCTTAGTCTTATTGTGGAAGATGGTGGACATATAGCCAAAGGGCAAGCTTATGCTGAAATTGAGGTAATCATTTTAATAATTTTTACCTTTCTTTAATCTAATGTAAGCAGAATTTTTAAGGGACTGACAATAAAGCCATCAATTCATGCCACCATCAAGATCTATTGTGGCACAGTATGTAAACGGTTACCCCGCTATGTATTATTATAATCATTTTAAGTGTTTATGTTTGTTCAGCATAACTCAGTTCAAACTTGATTTTTCATATAGTACACAACGGGACCCGACATAGTTTGGGTAGAATAAATCATTCGAAAGTATCACCTCTCTGAACGGATTTTTTAGATTTTGAGATTTCTTTAATGTTTGTATAAACATTACATAATTTAGGTCTTATCACTTTAATTTGAAACATCCTATCTCATCCTACCACTTTACTAGGAAAATTCATTTTAAGGGGTCCTGGGGAGTAATGACGTTAGACTTTCTTCTTGTATTGTAAGATTCCATATCTATTTAATATTAAAACTTCAGTATTTGAAGATAATTAGAACCTTTTTTAGAGAAAATTAGAAAACAAAAATTAAAAATCCACTCAGTAAAATGGTATTTAAATTTTGTTACGATCTGCTTAGTTCATGCACCAACGAGTTTATTTTAAAGCTTGGTATACCATGGGCCATCACTTTTATTTGAAAGAAATTGATTGTTGGGAGGTTCTGGGCGAGTTTGAATGCCGTGATGATTCCCTCAAAAATTTTTTTTTATTAATTTTCAGTGTTTAAAGTTTTAAGGTTCTCGTCTGTTAGACTATTAAAGGCAACCAAGTAAACATATTTGGGAAAAAATTGTTAGCTATATCTATGCGAATTGCAGAAGAGTGTTTCACATCAGATTTATTTTTGTTCTAATAGGTAATGAAAATGGTAATGACATTGACAGCGAGCGAAGCAGGAACAGTAATCTATACAAAGAGACCAGGAGCTGTTTTGGATGCCGGTACCGTTATCGGCCACTTAGAACTTGATGATCCTTCCCTTATAACTAGAGCACAAGATTACAAAGGACAATTTCCAGAATTGGACGTATCTACACCAACTGTTGGCGAAAAACTCAATCATAAGCATAACCATTATCGTCAAATGTTAGATAATATCCTAGCCGGATACTGCCTACCTGAACCTTATCATCTGATGAGACTTCGTGATGTTATCGATAGATTTATGTCTTCTTTACGAGATCCAAGTCTTCCTTTATTAGAATTACAAGAAGTTATTGCATCAATTTCTGGACGGATACCACTTTCAGTTGAGAAAAAAATAAGAAAACTCATGACTTTGTATGAAAGAAATATAACTTCTGTTTTGGCGCAATTCCCAAGTCAACAGATTGCAAGTGTAATAGATAGGTAATATAAAATAAAAATCATTGTTAAAATGTCAAATATGTGTTTAATACATACGGTTTTTCATATGTACTATTTTGATTTTTAAATATTAAATCGAAGTAAATAAGAAAATTTCTAATTCTTAGTCATGCTGCCACTCTTCAAAAGCGTGCAGATAGAGATAACTTTTTCCTGACAACACAAGGAATTGTACAATTAGTTCAGAGATATAGAAATGGTATTAGAGGAAGAATGAAAACAGCTGTCCATGAATTGTTGAGACAATATTATGAAGTTGAAAGCCAATTCCAACTAGGTATGCCTTTTCATGATTTATAATAAATTTTCTAATTAATTCACATTGCCACAGGATTATATAAGTAATTGGTATGATTACAGGACACTACGATAAATGTGTAACAGCCATCAGAGATAAGCATAAGGATGATATGGCTGCAGTTACTGCAACTATATTTTCTCATAATCAGGTTAGTATCTTATTCGGGGGATTAATAGATAATGAGATAAATGTTGGATGAAAGTATACCACCTTATTCGCAGCCAAATAAGCCCAAAGTTTATTCCTAGAAGATATATTTAAAATTATATTATTTTTTCTTCATTTCGTGATATTTGCCACTTCCTAGAAGTAAATTTCTATACTGAAAACTGAAATTACATTTCACTAAATTTCAAATTTGTGATAGCACGTATATTTTGGAAACTTACTAAGTTTCATAAATGAAAGCTTTACCGTTTAGTAAATTTAACACTCTGCAAAAATAATCCTTTTCAAGATGGAAAGAAGTTCAGAAATATAACTATTCAAGGAAAGCAAGTTTTGTGAATCTGGGAATGTAGTGAATCTGTAGCGTTTCAGATGATAAATATTTTTTCTTAATCGTAGGTGGCTAAAAAAAACATGCTGGTAACAATGCTTATTGATCATTTATGGTCAAATGAGCCTGGACTTACTGATGAATTGTCTACAACACTTAACGAGTTAACGTCACTAAATAAAAGCGAACATTCCAGAGTAGCTCTCCGCGCCCGACAGGTTTGATTATTAAATCTCAGTTTTTTTATTTAACTAAATTTATCTTAGCGTTTGTTTAGTAAAATTTAATTTTCTTTTCATTTATATTTAGGTGCTAATAGCTGCCCATCAACCTGCTTATGAATTAAGACATAACCAGATGGAATCAATATTTTTGTCAGCTGTTGATACCTATGGCCATGATTTCCATCCAGAAAATCTACAGAAATTAATACAATCAGAAACATCTATTTTTGATATATTACACGACTTTTTCTATCATACAAATAGAGCGGTTTGCAATGCTGCTCTGGAGGTGAGCCTTATAACTATTAATATTAGAGAGAATTTTTACATACCATAATAATACTTGCAATAAACTGACTATGTATATATAAATTTAAATAAATCCTTTAGATTAGTTTCAATGAAGGGTAAGTGAATCTTGGATGTATTTGTAGACATTGGTTTTTCTTCTTCTTGGAGTTAAACCCGCTTCCCAATTAACACAAAATGGCAATGCATTTTCACTTCATCCAACTAAAACTTAAATGCTAGGATAGCCACGGCCATATATTGCATGTGCTCTGAGGCCTAAGTAGAGCAGTAAGCAAGCCTACAGTCACTGCAATGGTCATCCAATGCGAACAGCTACTGATTAACATATTTCCTATCTCTTCAACCTCCCAGTCACTATCCTGGAGACACCTATAGTCTGATGCCAAACTAAAAGTCATTTAAAATGCTGAAAAGACATTCTTTCACAACACGATAAGTCGTTGCATTTATTACTCGATTGCTCAGACAGCTCAGAGGAGAGACCCCTTATTTTGACTTTCCAGTCTCGTCAAATTATACTCACGCATTACCAGCCAGACTTAAATTTAACATGAAGTAACTCTTGGAGCGGCAAGACTGTTTGAGAAAATGATACTCTGGAATCGTCTGTCCTTCGACTTAAGATCTCAGCAGCGCGAGTGCTTATCGGAAGCTACCAGCCTGAAAGGCTGTAATATATGTAACCTCGGTTTATACCCCCTTATACTAAGGGGTATCCAAAAGGCCTCTGGTTTCATGAGTTATAGAACATTTCCAAGTCTCTCGATCCGTTGTGAATATGGAAACACTGTTTTCGGAGGGTAGGCCGTCTGGCACAGTATGCATCTAGCTGTTCAATAATTAGTATTAACAACCTCTTCCTCAGTGATACTACGCGTTAATATGTGCTCATTCAAGTAAACATTGTTTCAGGTTTATGTGAGAAGAGTTTATATATCTTATGACTTGACTTGTCTACAACATTTGGAACTTAGTGGCGAAGTTCCTCTTGTACATTTCCAATTTCTCTTACCATCTTCTCATCCTAACAGGTAATTCTTAAAATTTTGTTCGGTGTGTGTGTGTGTGTGTGTAATTTTCAATTTATATAATAATTATTTGTGAACCTAATTATCTCTGAAAAGAGATATATATCTTATCTATGATAAAACTACAATTTTTAATAATGGCAAGAGGTTTTTGGGTAGGTTTTGCACAATTAAAGAGCTCTGTTAGTAAGTGTTTGGGTCCTATACAAATCATATTCTTATATTCTTTCATACTTCGATGAAATTATATTTTTCGTACTATGTAAATAAATCTTTTGGCTGAGGATGTGAAAGTTGAATAGAGTTACTGACTTAAAGAAGACGTTTTGAATATTATATTCCAACGATTGAACTAATATAGTAAAACAGATTCTATTTTTCTTAAGCTGAAGACATTAGCAACCAGAAAGATTTTATATGGGAAAAACTTGCATCTCAAAAACATAGTGATTTGCATGGCATTGTAATAAATTAACAATGAAGAATTTCTTTGGACTTTGGGCAAAATATTAAGATTTATTTCTGTGATGGTTATCAAACTTAAAAATCGAGATACGAAATGTATTAAGAAAAGGCACATTTTCTAACAGAATTGAAAATCAGCATTGCAGTAATCTCCCATGTGGAAATGAAGAACAAATAACACAGGATTCCTCATTCACAAAACAGAATTATCCATGAAATTGACAGCAAATCAAATGATATGTGTTTATTAACTATTAAAAAGTTGATTGCCAGCATGATTTTGTTTGATGAGCATATGCACAAAGTGACTAACAATAATTATTGTTTATTTTGCCTGTTTTGAGGAAGCAAAATGGCCTGCTTGTGATTAAAAACAATATTATAATAAAATATAAATTTCATCAGATCAGAAAAAGAGCATGCTACAGGCGTTCGATATCAATATCTCGGATCGATAACAAAACAATCACTTCTCTCTTCAAACACTTTTCCTAGAACTTTCTATAATATGGGTTTATTATTATTATTTAGGCAGAAGCTAGGTGATATTTGCTCATCACCAGGGGGTCCAACCATTGTTCACAGTCCGCATAGAACCGGCTGCATGGCTGCATTTGATTCCTTTAAAAGTTTTGAAAATTACTTTGATGAAATATTGGATCTATTGGAGGATTTTGCCAATCCTGCTGTTGTCTCGCCTAAAATTATGGAAGCAGTAGAAAACACTTCCGAGTCACATAATAGTACCTCAATAAATGTTTCTTTAACGATCGGTGATGGCACACGTACACCAGGGGCTTTAGATGATAACATTAAGGTAACATAACTTATTTTATTTCATTGGACTTAAACAGCAAAATGTGATTTTACTGTATGTAAAAATATTGAAGTATCCAAAGTCTTTCACAGAATAAACATTGTTTTCTTTGTAGATAGAACCTATCCATATTCTTTGTATAGCAATTAAAGATCATGGGGATCTTGAAGATTATAAATTAAGCAAATTATTTGGAGATTTTTGTGCTAAACATATGGATGAACTGAAATCGCGTTCTATCAGGCGTCTAACATTTCTTGCACTTAACAAGTAAGTATCTTATTGCCATGTTACTCACATTCCACATAAACTCTTACGAAAAAGATGGCATTATTTTATCACTAGAAAAGTTATGTCTAATTACCTATTCTAGGATCATTGCAAAGGGAGTATAAAAACAATGTAAAAAAAAAATCCGGTGTGAAACTCAAATGACATTCTGTTATTGCAATTTTTTACAGTTCTAAATGAAATATGTTTCAAAGTTAGAATTTTTGCTGAAAGTTTATTAATTCTAAACCGCAAGTAGTTATTATCATGAAGTCGAGTTAGATGGAAGCCTTAAATTAATTTATCTCCCCTAGAATCTTCATAAAATCATTTCTCCCAGGATTACTGTTGTTCACTTGATAGCTCACTCCCCACCTAACCCTAACTCGGATGGTTCCTCTTACAATACTACCAGTCACTTCCTGACTTATTTAGAACTCTGGACAAATATCCTATCATTTTTGCAGTTTAATTTTTCCTCTCTGCTGAAAATATTTTCCTCACCAAACGAGATTTCTCTTTGAAGACCATAACATAACGCTGCCATAGAACTCTAGATCTGTCCTTTCTAATTTGCTTTAGAACAGGTTTAAAAATTTCTCTGATATGTGATTTTCCGATAAGCACCCATCCCCAGGTAGCTTTTAATCAGTCTCAGAGATGTCCAAATCCCGAGACATGAATTTTAGTTTCATAAGAAGGTTTCGTCTAATCCGGCTGCCACAACTTTAATCGCATTTTCTTTACTAACTATACAGGACACCCGGAATGGGGGGGGGAGAGGAGGTCGCTGTAAGAGAATATCTTGCTCTTATTAATGCCGAGGATGAGGTGTTCCAAAAATCTGAGAAAATGATTTGCCCACTTTGTGTAGAGCTATTAATACGGTTTTCTTTGTCATAAGTTAATGAAATTTGTAAAAAATTCAGAATTTTAACTAGCCTTTACTAATAAGATATAAAGTGTAACTAGCTAAACAACGACTTGATAGTTCACTTGATTGAGCTTTTTATCAGTATTTATGGCAGGAAGTAGGTATTTATTTATTTATTTATTTAATGTAACATAGTGTTTTTGTTGGAGATGTCATGGACCGCAAGCTCGAGAATGGAAAAGTCAATAGATAAGATCGAATTTATTGATAATATAAAATTGAATTGAAGGTGGAATTCTAACTTTTTTAAGATTCAATTTATTCGGTTTGTATCCAAGTAGCAATAATAAAAACAAAAATAAATAAATAAATAAATAAAAGTCAATTAAAATACAGTAATATTTGCCTTTCAAATTATTATTTTACCAAATCTTTGTCATAATTCAGCTGTCTTCAGAAAACTTTTCGTACCATGAAATTTGATGTATTAATGTAAATATTTATTCAATTTCAGAGCGCAGTTTCTTTGTTCTAAACTTTCTTCTATATTTAGTGTTCTAAAAGGGGACAGCTATGTATATATATCTTATATAAGATATATATATATTTTAAATTTATTTTATTAATATTTTTTAATTTTTAACAGGAGACAGTTCCCAAAGTTATTTACTTATAGAAATTGTGATAACTTTGCTGAAGATAGAATTTATCGGCATCTGGAGCCTGGCATGGCATTCCAACTAGAATTGAACAGAATGAAAACTTACGAACTGGAAGCGTTGCCTACTTCAAATAGAAAAATGTATCTGTACTTAGGAAAAGCTAAAGTTAGTAAATTATACTTCTGAAATATATTTTTCTTTTTTTAAATAGTTCATAGTGTGTGTAATAACTATAAATTTATAAATTTTCTTTACATTTTGTAGGTAGCAAAAGGTCAATCTGTTACTGATTATAGATTCTTTATCAGATCAATAATTCGCCATTCAGATCTTATCACAAAAGAAGCATCTTTCGAATACTTACAAAATGAAGGTGAAAGAGTGTTATTAGAAGCTATGGATGAATTAGAAGTTGCGTTTTCCCATCAATTAGCTCGCCGAACTGATTGTAACCATATTTTCCTAAACTTTGTGCCAACTGTTATCATGGACCCAGCTAAAGTAATAATCAGCTTCTTTTTATTTGTAATTTATTTTTTTAAATAAAATTTTCATTAATAAAAGCTTTCATTAATAAAATATAGATTGAGGAAAGTGTGACAAATATGGTGCTCAGATATGGACCAAGGCTTTGGAAACTGCGAGTACTGCAGGCTGAATTAAGAATGACTATTAGACCTACCCCTAATTCTCCCACATCAAATATTCGACTCTGTTTAGCTAACGATAGTGGTTATTTGTTAGAAATATATACATATAGAGAGGTGGTTGACCATAAAACAGGAGTGGTGAGTTTCTTCTTTCAACAGTTCTGAAAAATATTGTATATTCTTCACAATTTATTAATTGAATAATTGTAATTTGCAGATAAAATTTGAAGCGTATGGCCCGAAAACAGGTCCGATGCATGGTCTACCTGTTTCAACTCCTTATGTTACCAAAGATTATTTGCAACAGAAACGTTTCCAAGCCCAAAGTAGTGGAACAACTTATGTTTATGATTTTCCAGATATATTTAAACAAGTAATAGAACGTCAGTGGAGAGAATACATCCATGACAGACCAACTGGTAAAATCCTAATGAAAATTATGAATAAATTTTGGAGAATGCTTTTTATAATTTTTAAAAATTTGTAAATTTCAGAAAATATTATACCACCAGCGCAAGTAGTTGACAGTGTAGAACTAGTTGTTGAAGGTGATAATTTAATTGAAATGAAACGTCTTCCTGGTGAAAATGATGTAATTAATTTCAAATATTTTAAACAAATTTTAATCATGTCCAATTGATGAATAATATTGCAGAATATTATGTCGAAACTTTCTTCTAGGTCGGCATGGTTGCTTGGAAAATGAAACTGTTCACACCAGAATATCCAGGCGGCAGAGATGTCATAGTTATTTCTAATGATATTACTTATCAAATTGGATCGTTTGGTCCTAAAGAAGATATTGTATTCCTAAAGGCTTCAGAATTAGCAAGAAAATTACAGATACCTAGAATTTATATAGCTGTGAATAGTGGTGCTAGAATTGGTTTGGCGGAAGAAGTTAAAGCTCTTTTTAAAATTGCCTGGGAAGATTCTGACGCACCAGATAAAGTAAGTCAACGTTCATTGAATAATTTACTTTACAACTGATGGTCTGGATATGGGTTTAGAGACCAGAGAAATTATTGTTCACTAGAGTTGCAATCGGTAAAAAATTTGGTGGAACTATAGTTTTTTTTTTTTCTTGTTCAGGGTTTCAAGTACTTGTATTTAACAACAGAAGATTTTACCAAAGTTTCTTCTATGAATTCAGTGAAGGCCATTCTAATAGAAGATGAAGGTGAACCAAGATATAAAATCACAGATATTATAGGTATAGTTTTAATTTGTATTGTATCATCTCCAAAATTTGAGCTTTTTTTTTTTTTAAAGCTATTCATTAATGGTTTTGTTAAATTTATAGGAAAAGATGATGGTTTGGGTGTTGAAAATTTGAGATATGCGGGAATGATAGCCGGTGAATCATCACAAGCGTACAGAGAAATTGTGACCATGTCAATGGTGTCATGCCGTGCAATTGGTATCGGTACTTATCTTGTAAGACTTGGTCAAAGAGTTATACAGATTGAAAACTCTCATATCATTCTTACTGGTTACAGTGCACTAAATAAGGTATTTATCTTAAAATATATATATATATTGCTTGATTATAAGTTTGATTATATTATGTTATAATTAAATCATTTTTTTTTTGTAGTTATTGGGAAGAGAGGTGTACGCGTCAAATAATCAGTTAGGTGGAGTTCAGATTATGTATAACAATGGTGTTTCGCATAAAACCGAGCCTAGAGATTTTGATGGTATTAATGCTATTATCAGATGGCTTTCCTACATTCCAAAGGTAGGATATATTTCTATAAATATATGCAGGTTCGAAATTATTAATATGCGCATGATCGTCTTGCTTAAAAACCTCTTTTCCTCAAAAAAACAGATGCAAAATAACATTTTAATATAAAAACTTATTGAGGCTTTCCGCTTCCATCTGAACTTTGCTTATGAGCGTAACCGATGGAAGTTTATAGGATCAATAATTTTTCTCTTAAATCTATTTGGCAAAGAAAAAGTTACAAATGTGTTTCCTTGGTTTGAAATGAGGAAGAATTTTGTAAAACAAGAAGAAATAGAGCGTCGGGAATTATTTTTGGTAGCCTCATGCCATATAAATGCCATTTTCTTCAAGTAGAAAAATATAATTTTATCAGAATAATAAACTCTAGTTATAATTGGATAATTAAAGCATTTTTATATCAAAACAGTCACTTGGATACTTTCGGTTCTTAGTCCGACCGATTTTGGTCTGCAAACTTAGAATTTGCATAACACATAAATTATCCTTACATTATGTAGGTGCGACGCATCCATATATATTGAAGTGGTTATTGGGATAATTTTAGTAGACCTAAGCTTCTCTCCAGAACACCCAAACTATCTATTTTAACTAGAAAAAAAAATCAAAAGTAGAAAAGCTTACAGTACAGATGTAGTTGTAATTAAACCAGTCAGAAAACTGGTGAAAACTTTAGAAAAACCACCATTTCAGTACTTTATCACATTTTGGAAAATTAATTTAATTTGAAATAAAAATTTCTGATTGAAAATTGCATGAGAGTATTTCCCTTACTCAGCAATATACATATATTTTCTTATGACTTGAGGCATCTAAAGATGTAGGTCAAGGGAAATGTCCCAAAGTGGAAATGTAACCCAATGTAATGCGCATATATTATTTGAGTTTTCTTTTTTTAAATTTTAAACAATGAAATTTCATGAGAATTTTTCTTTAGGACAAAATGTCACCACTTCCAATATTGACCCCGGTAGATCCTATCGAGAGAGAAGTAGTTTATATGCCTACTAAAGCTCCTTATGATCCCAGATGGATGCTCGAAGGAAGACCCAATCCAAGTAAGTGTAAAACACAAATTACTAAAAGTCACTTGGATACTTTCGATACCTATTCAAAATAATTAGAAAACTATTATGCATACAATATTTTTAAAGTGTGAAAAATAGGAATGTAAAACTATTTCAACTTTCCACAGATAGTCCAGATGCTTGGGAAAGTGGTTTCTTTGACTATGGCAGTTGGGACGAGATAATGCGTCCTTGGGCTGGAACCGTAGTTACAGGTCGGGCTAGACTTGGTGGAATACCTGTTGGTGTGATTGCCGTAGAAACTAGAACTGTTGAATTACAACTTCCAGCTGATCCGGCCAATCTGGATTCTGAAGCTAAGGTATACAAAATTAAAAATAATTTAAAGTTATTCAATTTATTATATGAAAATTGGAATTATTATTTATTGTTATTTTTATTTATCTTTTGTAGTTGTTGTCCCAAGCTGGACAAGTTTGGTTTCCTGATTCGGCATATAAAACTTCTCAGGCCATTAAAGATTTCTCCCATGAAAACTTACCGCTGATTATATTCGCAAATTGGAGAGGGTTTTCTGGCGGAATGAAAGGTATTTATCTGTTGAAAAAATTCACCTTTCTTTAGGTTATGATTCCCTATTTTCGAATTCTTGTTAATAAAACTTCTTATTCATTTTACTTATTCTTACAACATACTGATTTTTCCTCGGCGACTGTTCATATAATTATTAAAAAAAACTGCTGTGAAACATTCATACATCCTTTACTTACTACTGATTACAGAATTATAATGAAACAAAAGTGATAGTTCTCCGTATACACAGTTAGTAAAATTGGAAAAATTGTTGAGTAAAAACGCGCTTCCTGTCCACCGATTTTCTTTAAACTCGGAATTTTGTCAACATATTCAATTATATTTAGATGATAGAATTGTATAATATATTAGGATAGGACTTGAGAGGAAAAACATAAACTCACCCCTTCCCTATTAGCCGCCCCCTCAAATGGATTCTTCTGGAGCAATGTTTCAAATAAAAATTGCAGTTGCAGTATGCGAGTGTTTGAGGATGATAGTGTTGTTTGTATTATTTAGGAGTGTCAGGTTTCCTAAAAAATTGGTGTGTCCATTTCCGACGGGATTCAACGACGGATTTCACTGTCTTTATCCACCTGCTGGTCTAGTGGCTAGCACATTCAACTTTGGTAGGAGTAGTATTTAGGATTAGTTTGCCCGGGAGAGCAAAGGCGGTATTAACACAGCATCGTGGGGAAAAAATGGGGAACTATAGTAATTAGCGAACCTAGGTAACAAGGGGAGTAGACTGTTTTCTATTTATATGTACAAGCTCCGCGTAAAGTCCTATACATTGAATCTGCGCAAGCCCTATCCAGTATTCATATTTGATCCTATATATTATCAATGAGTAATAATTTTATTTTAGATATGTACGAACAAGTTGTAAAATTTGGCGCTTACATTGTTGATGGATTAAGGGAGTATACACAACCAATTATTATTTACATTCCACCAAATGGTGAATTGAGAGGAGGCGCATGGGCGGTTGTTGACCCCACAATTAATCCCACGCACATGGAGATGTATGCTGATCCTGATAGCAGGTAAAGTATTCCTTCAATACTAATATTAATAAAGTATTAAATAAAATAAATGATTAATTTGATCAATTTTAGGGGCGGTGTACTTGAACCAGAGGGTATAGTTGAAATTAAGTTTAGAATGAAAGATTTAGTGAAAACTATGGCCAGATTAGATCCACAATTAATTGAATATAGAAGCAAATTAGCTGGAAACATATCAAACGAAGAAAAAGCAGCACTGGAAGAGAAAATCCAAAATAGAGAAAAATATTTAGTACCAATGTACCATCAGGTAGCTGTACATTTTGCCGATCTTCATGACACACCTGAAAGAATGCAAGAAAAAGGGGTTATTCAGGTAAAATATATATGTTTACTTATCTGATTTATAATGATAATACTTTGATAAATTGTATAACAGGAATTCATTTGTTTAGGATATTGTACCTTGGAGAAAGTCAAGAACTATTTTACACTGGAGATTAAGGAGATTATTAATTCAAGATAGAATAAAGAGGAATATGATGAAAATGCAGCCGTCGTTAAACGATGGTCAAGCGCAGGCCATGCTAAGAAGATGGTTTATTGAAGAAAAGGGAACTACTGAGGTAGGGACATTATTAGTAGTATAGAATCATTCATTACTATTTATATATATTTGTATTTTTGTTTATAATGGTGTTTTTTTTTTTTAGGCATATTTATGGGATGATAATAAGGCTGCTACATCCTGGATGGAACAGCAGCTAAATATGGGTGATATGGGTGAATCGATTATAGCGAAAAATATGAAGAGTGTCCAGAGGGATGCGATTATTAACCAAATAAAAACGGCATTAGAAGTAATTATCTAAACTGATACTGAATTATTATTTTTTATAAACATATCTTTTATCATTCTATATTGTTTTTTTAAATTTTCTTTATTCTATTAATAGATTCCAGTGACTTATTTGTAACAATTAGGACAAACAAAGAGAATGTGTTGTGTTTATTCATTTGATAATCACTGTTTGCATAATTATTGTTCAAGAAAAATTGTATTTATATTGTAGGAAAGCCCTGATGTTGCAATGGATGCCTTAGTTGAATTATTTGAAAGTCTTAGTCCTTCCAAAAGATCTGATGCATTAAGAACGTTATCACATTTAGAAACTTATAATAATAGTGCTTCACAGTCATTAGATGTACAAAGTAGTAATATGGAATCATGAGGGTTACTTCATAACCAAAGGGTATGTATGTTTTTTTTTGTTTTTTTAATATCATTAGGTTCTTGCAACAATCCCATTCAGTTGCACACTATTTTTATTATTATTAATAACCTCCTACTTTTATTTGAACATTTCAAATATGTTGTTAGAAATATTTTTAAAAGCTCTAGAAATGCTGTTCTCGGAGCTTATATTTTTAGTTCAAATGAGTACTTTTTTACAAATTTGGAAACGTAAATCTTTATGAAAAGTCATCAAATCCAAAAAGATCGGATTTGTACCTAGTGGTTGGTAGAATCAATTTCGAACTGCGATGGAAACTGAATCAATAGTAGTCCAACAGTGGCGCTAGTAACATTAAAGCTGATGATGCGCCGAAACAAAAATTTATCTCCCAACAGTTATCTTCAAAATTCTAACCTGAAATTATGCTATTCATATGGAAGACCAATCGTTCTAGACACGTCGTAGTTTAACTCAAAAAAAAAAAAAAATCACTAGTGAAACCACCAAGTGCCAGCGAACAATGAGGTGATTTAAAATATTTTAATAACAATGATGAGCTAATAAGTAAATTTCCTATCAGCCAACAAGAAGCATTAATAGAAACGAATCATTTTACTGTCTAATTTGACTGTTTAAAAAATCCTCAAGTTTAAGACATTATTTTAGTTTATGACTTAGCAATGGCATGCTTAAAAAATTTGGTACGAAGAAAGTTCCTTTTGTTGAATTTATAACTGAGGTTTACTCTAGTGTAGTAGTAGCAGTTATAACAAAATTTGTATTTGGAATCTTCAGATTAAATTTAGAGAGGGAGAATTCTGTAGGACAAACATTTTGAAAATGAATACATATTTTCAAGACAAGTAGACAAGTATCTTAGCTGTGTTTGATAACATTTTTCCACTTTGGAACTTGAAATCAAAAATGATGAATTACATGGCTGTTGTAATTCAATTTTTGTTTTTGCTTATATTTGGTTGCTAAAATGAAAGTAGTAAAAGAGGACCTACCCAGTATAATGTTAATTTAGCCTTATTTCAAACCTTATAAAAATATTTTGAATAATAATTGTGCTTGTTTATTAAAACAACAAAAAATATATATATCTTCAAATTTATATATTTCAGGAATATTTAGATTATTACAACAAACAGAAATATCACTTGTGATCTTAGCCTTTATAGAATAGTTGTGAAAATATTAAATTGGCTGCCTATTTTTTACTCTAATGTTTAATGAAGAATAACATCGCACAAGAAATGAACAAACAATTCCGTTCACCCGATTACCCCGTTTTATTGTCATTTATTCTGTATACTCGTATTTGGTTTTAATGACAATCGTAATCCTAAGTATTTTTTTATTGCCCTGCGTGCGGGCTAAGATACATTTCTTGACAATTTCTAGAACCAAAAAATAATACAAGTTGTGATATATTTATATAATAATGGTACTATGTACAAATAATAAATTAATTTCCTATATAATTTCTAATATACAAAGTAAATTGTCAAAGAGCTCACTTAGTGCCACATAGGTTGTGTGTATATATATAGAAACTTACATATTATATAATAACATCATTATATTTAAATATATATCATATTTGTAGCCAATAAATATAACCAATATATATATATTGGTTTCCATAACAAAATGGTAATTATACTAAATACAATAACAGGCAAAATAAATAGAAAATATTTTAATACTTTTTTTTTTGAAGTATGGAATTGTACATTGTGTAAGTTCCATCTTAAAAAAAGTACGGCATTAGTTCAACAAATTATTGTAGCTTAATTTTTTAACTGGGTCTACATTTAAAAATTTGGATAGAAATTTGTAAAAATATTATTTATATACAAGTAATATAAATATTTTTGTATTTATTGGAAAACTATAAGATTGATATTTCATACCAAAGACTCAGGCTTTTCTAGTATTTGGTGTTTTGCATTAATAATCCATAATTAGCATTACTAAAAGTTGAACTGATATTAAAAATATAGTAATTTGTGCGTAGTACTACTTACTATACTCAGTTTTTAAATTGATCAATATTTTAGATAAAAAAAAGAAAAAGATTCTTGTGAATAAATGCCTTCAAAAAATCATTTAAAATATTTATTTTTGTAAAAGACAGATTAATTTCTGTTTTATGTAAATATATGTTGAAAAGCGAAAATATTGTACGATAGACTGGATGATATATATGTAAAAATATATATATATTAATTTGTTATTTATATGAAATATAAATTTTCTAAATCGGCACAATACAAACTTTTGATTATTGTCTTTTGTTACCATCATTACGTTAGTATAACAGGGAGTAATTTTTTTTTTTTTTTAATAGAAAATAATTTATCTTAAGGACTAAAACGGACTGTGTCGTTTGTTCCACTGTTTAGTGGCAGACAGAAACATATAGACTAAGAAAGAACACATCGTACTGACCATCATTTTTCTCTTCTTTCAATTTCAATACAAAGCCAGTAATCACATTTGAGAACTGTTTTCTATTGGACATTTTGGGAAAGACTGTTTTGTTCTTAGTATGCACAAGTTTGCGGCTCAACTGTTTAGTGGCGTTGGAATGAGGATGTTAAATACACAACAGACAGACAGACACAGACATGAAACTACTAAACAATGGAGTTGTGGCAATAGACTAAATTAAAGCGCTTAGTCTCTAAAAGAAATATTGCGAGATCGCTGAATTTTCAAAATGAGGATTCTTCCAGGCCTTCTGTGCCTTTTTTTAAGAAGGGCATTAAATCCAGGTTGGTATTTCATATAAGTTTTTTTCTATTCCAAAGAAGGTTTTAAATGTAGTTCAGTATTGCATCTACATTAAAGGTGTATTTTATAGCTAAAATCAGAAGGCTATCCGAAATCAAGAACTTAGAATTTATTAAAGTCTTTGAGAATGTTAACAAGTTGGAGCCCGATTAATGGTTTAGATTCTTTGGAAACCAAAACACAATTGCTAACTTTCTGAATTTACTCTCTAAAGGAGAATAGGAAGAAATTGATTTGCCTAAGAAATGTATTACGAAACTAGAACAATAACTGAATGTAAAGAGGCGGATCATTTTAGAAAGGCAAAATATGTTCAGTATGCATCCAGTATAATTCTTTCTCTAAGCAAAGTGTTTTTTTTATGATTTGTTCAGTACATTAAAATAATAAACTATAATTATAAATAATAATATGTAGAAGAAAATCACTTTAATTAAAGATACTTATAAATTATATTGTAGCATTTATTTTAAGATTTAGCTGAGTAATGTCTATATTAACCAGAAAAATAATGGGGAAAAACTTCGGTCCATTGTGAAATACATCCATCCACACCTCACTGTATTCTTAATTTGTCAATCTTTTGAGAATAGGTTTCCTGTTCGGGGAATTTTCGCGATATTGTAGGCTGAATTGCATGAACAGCAAAAAAAAAGTCTGAAAACTGCACATCCAAGAAACCTACTAATTATTATTTTCCTATCCTTGACATCTTTTTTACTTTCTCTTATAATAAATAGTATAAGGAAATATTGCGATCGTGCAGATTTTGGAAATTGAGTTTTCACCGGAAGTACACGTTTTGAGGTCCCCTGAGTCCAGAAAAATTGATTCTAGAAAATGGTTTGTATGTGTGTGAAAAGAATATCTCAAAAATAAGTTGTAGGAAGCTCTCAAACTTGGTATTAAGTTTTTTAGATACTACCACCTCATCAGATAGAAGATGGGCAATATCCTTCAACCGGAAAAGGGTTTTTACTGAAAATTATTTTTCCTTTAAACTAGGAATGTGAACTACACATATAAAGTGCTACAACTTTTATTTCAAACATTTCTCCGGGAAAATACATTTAAGGGACTTTTGGGAGAGAGGTGGGGTTATGTTTTCCTATGTCAGTTCAACAATGTGCCATATTCATTCTGTCAACTAAATAATATTAATTAAAATTATATAATAAAGTGCCAAAATTCCCAGTTTGAAGAAAGTCGGTTGAGCGGAAATGCGATTTTACTGAATAGGTTTTTCAGTTTTTTGTGATTTTCTTTTGCCATCAGAAATCTAATAACCAGGTAAGGGCATAATAACCCCACGGGTTCATTGAAAAAAAAAAAAAAAAACTAGGTAAAATATTGATAACTCGATTCAAATATTGAATTTTAGTCCCAAATACTGCCACCAGATAGAAACACCTACTGGACAGGTTAAACTTGTGTAACAAAGCTCCTGTGATGTGATGTACTCCTGATACAAAATAATTTTTACTCTAGTAAGAGGAAGTATTATTATTGTAATCGGTCAAATCTAGTAACTTAAAAGTGCCGACTGTCGTAAAGAATTGCAAATGGATGAAAAAAATTTGCCATTTTGCTGTAAGAGAAACTCATGTGTTTCACAGCAGATTTTTTAGTACCAAATAATGCCACCAGAAATCTAATAACTAGATAAAATATTTATTGATCACTGGATTAAAATATTGAATTTTAGTACCAAATACTGCCACCAGATAGAAGCACCTACTGGGCAGATCAAACTTGTGTAACAAAGCTCCTGTAATATGATGTACTCCTGATACAAAATAATTTTTACTTTCTCTACAAGTACTGTAATCGGTCATATTTTTGATATCAAATTTTCACCGGAATAACTGGGAATGTGAACTACAGCTTTTATTTGAAACATTACTCCCGGTAAAGTTATTTATTTTAAGGAGGTTTTTCAAGGAGGGGTGGTGGGGATTCTGTTTTTCTCTAAAATGCTATCCTATGATTATTACAATTCTACCATCCAAACAAAATTAATTAGAAATAAATAGATGGCCAAAATTTCGAGTTTCAACAAAACGAGTTAAGCGGAAGTACGCTTTTACTGAACAGTTTTCGACGAATTCCGTCGTAAAAACTTCGTACAATAACTATAGAATTTGTCAATTACAATTTTGAAAACTGGAGTAAGGTAAAGATGTGTGAGTGTTTCTCACAAGATTTCTTTTTCTGAAATTTTATATTTCTATGAATGGGTCTAGTAGTAAGTGCTGTCATCTGGCGGCAATTTTTGTAATTAGTTTCTTAAACGTCCAGCAGGTGCTGTAATCTGGTGGCAATTTTTGGAATTAAAAATGTTTCCATTACTTACCATCTTATTCTTTTTTTTCATCGAATTTTGTATTAATAAATATTTCTTTATGTTTTGGGAGAAATAAAAGACATTGGTTTATTTAATAAATTATATTTTTAGTTAAGGTCAACAGTGAGTATATTTATTCAACGCTTAATTTAAGGGAGTGTGTACATTCAAGAGAATGACTATATGATATGCTAATCTTTTTTTGTGGCATATATTCATCAAATTCAGTTTAACGAACTTAATTTTATAACCAACATAGTACAAAGGAAGTGAAAAAAACATAGAACATGATTTTAAATTATATTTATGAAAGGACACAGTATTTTGAATAATTTGAATAAAATGAAATATTTGTATGTAAGATATATCTGGGCAATAACTATTCCCAGAATCCTACTAATTTGTTAAATATTTTCTTCCATTTTGGTTAATTTCTTTAATAAATAATTTAACGTTATTGAGATATTTATGTTATATGAAGTTCTCTAATAGCTTTTTTAAGCTTCTAATAGCATTTTTTTTTCTAAACATACGCCCTCTAGTAGCTATCAGCTAACAAAGGGCTATTAGAATAATTTTCTTCCAAAATTTTCTACTCCATGGTGTTGTTCAAGACAAAGTTTATACTTACAAGTATAAACTCATTTTACAAAAAAGTAATAAATACAACAGAATAAACTTTAAAACTTATCATGGTTTTTGTTAAATTTAATAACACAAATAAGATTTTAGCTTTTTCTTTGAGCTTCTTCTTAAATAGAGAGCTTTGATTCGGTTGCGCTGTCCTAATGTAACTCATTGTTTCTTGATTCTTGTGCTCAATGTTAAACTTGTGCATGTGCTATAATAAGAAAAGAAGATATTACACAAACATCACAGTAGTTTAATAATACAAAAATTGCTGGCATTTCTTACGTTGGACTGTGTTCAACTTTCAACAAATTGCTCTTCAACACTTCTCTAATAAAGTGGTGCCAAATTGCTATGTGTTTGATTCTACCATGAAAGATAGGATTCTTGGCAAATTTAATGGCTCCATTGTTGTCATTAAAGGCTACTATTATTGTTTCAACCAAAACTTGTAGTTCTGTAAACAATAAATCTTAAGTTGTGATAGATAAACTTATATATTAATAGTTTTTCAGTGGTTTTTTAAATATGAGTGTCTAGATTTTTTGCTGTAAAGAAGTCCATACAGCAAATTCTGGTCTTGTAAGATGTTAGCCAAAGCATTTCAACTTTGTACAGACCCTGAAGAAGAAGGCAATAAATTTGTTGCAACTTCGAAGTGAATTGGAAAATTTGTTTTTTCTGTCAGACCTTCGATATTGTTTATACAATATTAACAAAGATTAGATGGTTGTTTTCCAAATAATTTTTTTTTTTCAAATGATTTTAACTGTTCATATTTCTAAGCTTGGTTGGTTAAAATATAATCTAACCAAATATGAGGTACATAAGCTCAATATTTGGGTGAGGTCATCTGAAGGATACTTTGTATATATAATTACGAATTGGTAGGCTCACACTTTACGCTCAAGCTCAGTCACTTCTATTCACATCAACTAATGTGTAGGATATACCCAACCAATCCAGATGTAATGTGGATTAAGTATGAAATAAATAAAGGAGATTTATAATTATTATTATTTATAATTAAATTTTTTTTGTTTAATAGTTACTCAATAAAACTAACTAATGTGGAAGTAAGAAACTAACACGACTTTCTCACATTACAATTTACACAGTTATAACGGACAAATTTTCTTCAAACTTCTTATCCTCTTACTACATATTTATTTGTCTTCAATGTTATATCAATAGGAGAATCTAAACTTAATAACACCACTTTTTTGAGGAAAGCTTAACGCTTACCTTTCACCCACAAAAGATCTATGAAATTTTACAGTTAGTATAATGAATTTAATGAAACCATTGTGTTGTTATTGAAAAAAATTGCAGCAAATATGAAAAAAAAAAAACTTCAGTAAATACGCACTACCGGTCAACTGAGGGTCAATATAATTATAATGAATTATTATTTAGATGAACCCCTCCTCTCCGCTTAAATGAATTTTCCCAAAGAAATGTTTCAATTAAAAGTTGCTATAGCATAGTCGGGGTCATACTCGAGAAATCGCAATAAAATGAAAACAAAAAAATCCATTCAATAAACTGGTAGTTCCGGTTTGGCGAATTTTGACAGACAAGTTACTGACGAATCCAAACGTGGTGATATCTATCCAAACGGAATGTCAAGATCGAACTTTCTGACCTTTTTTCATCTTAGAGTTATACTGTTTACATATATACCCACACATATACACACGACCATTTTTTAAAACCCAATTAAATATGTTTTTCCGACCGAAGGGACATCCAAACGTGTATTTAGGGCGAAAACCCTGTTATCCAAAATTTGACACGAATACAATAATAAAGTAAAAATGAAAGAAATTATTTTAAAAGAACCCAAATTAGAAAAAAAATCCCCATAAATGAATATGTTTTAAAGGTTTACATTCTCAGTTTAATACCTTAAAAAAAATCTGGTGTGAAACACTCACACAACTTTCTCCAGTTCTCAAAATGATAATTGACAAATTTTATAGTTTGTGTACCGAATTTAATGAAATTCGTCGAAAAATGAAAAAACTGTTCAGTAAAAGCGCACTTCCGGTTTACTAATTTTCTTGAAACTCGGAATTTCAGCAATCTATTTATTTCTAACTAATTATGTTTGGATGATAGAATTGTATAATGAACTAGGATAGCACTTTGATGAAAATCTAACCCCCCCTCCCCTAAAAGTGCTCTTAAAAGAAATTTCCCAGAGAAATGTTTTAGATAAAAGTTGTAGATCATTGCATGTTTAGTTTATATATGAAGTTTCAAAAAAATCGTCAGGGCCATTTCTGAGAAAATTGCGAAAAAGTGAATAAATCATTTAGTAAAATGGTAAAGTAAACGCACTTCCGGTTATCCGATTTTTTTCAAACTCGGAATTTCAACAACATATTTAATTCTAATTAACATTATTTAGATGGCAGAATTGTCTAATAAACTGAAATAGCACTTTAGATGGAAACCTAACCCCACCCCTCCCCCCAAAAGTGCCCTTCAATGCATTTTCCCGGAGAAATGTTTCTAATAAAAGTTGTAGCTCTTTGTATGTGTGGTTGATGTTTAAAGTTTAAAGAAAATCGTCGGAGCCATTTTTGAAAAAATCGCTAAAAAGTAAAAAATCCAACTAGTAGAAGTACCACTTCCGGTTGAGGAATTTTTACAGATAACGTACAGTCAGATCCCATATGGTGGAATATCAGATCCCATGGGTTTATGGGATCCCATAAACGGAATATCAAATTTCAACTTTCTACAATTTTTCGTTTTTGAGCTATGCTGTTCACATACATACATACACACAGACACACGGACACACACACACACAGAGACCATTTGCTAAAAACCACTTTTTTGGACTCAGGGGACCTCAAAACGGATATTTCCGGTGAAAACTCGATATCGAAAATTTGACACGATTACAATATTCCTCTTACGAGAAAGTAATAATAAATTATAAATTGAGTTGCAACGAAATATGAACAAAAACAAAAAAACAAAAAAAATTAAATAATAGAAGTTAATAAATTAAAAAAACCTTTAAATGAAATAAGATATGGAAAATAAATGCACCATTTTCACAAGACTGTATAATAAATACATGTTTATGTTGGATATGAAGTTGAAATAATGCAATAGTTTACAATATATTATCAGTATCTATATATAGATCACAACAGTTAACTATTATATAAGCCGGACAAAAATATTTAAACTGTTTAAGACAAAAATATGTTTATATTGCTTGTGGTGTTTTTCAATGATATGAAATAAAACTTTTATTACATGATCATCTTCATATCTTTATTTCATTTTGAGAAAGTTGTTTTTTTTCTCTCTCTCTCTTAAAATTAAAAAAACAAACTTGATTCATGATGTGCCTCCTCTGACCACCATGTTCACTGTGATATTTCAGCATCACTTCAGTAAAATGTATGGTTTTTACCCTATGGCACAAACAGCCCATTAATTAAGGGCCAAGGCTTGCCAGACGACGATTTGAATAAGGGGACGTGTAGTAAGCACGCCGCAGATCCCAAGCCGTTTAGTTCCGACCTTCGCTACCTAGCGGGCTGCTAATGTTTTTGGCTCTGTTTACTAGACTATAATGTAATAATTTTTCTATCTACCTATGTACGTATTTGCCCCCCTCCACTACTCATAGGACAAATAAGGAGTAACATTTTCAAGTTCAAAGAAAATTTGTCATTTTATATGTAACTATATTAATTAGCATTAAGAGAAAGTTGGTTCGATATTATTGATAATTTTTTTTGTTTTGTTTATTATAATATTTATTATAAATAACAGGTTCACTGATATTAAACTAACGGACACAAGACTATGATCTGTAACTAATTACTTAAAATGAAATCTAGCTAATTAATACAGTTAATTAATTTAAAGCAGAGAAAGTAAAAAAACAAGAAAAAAACAAAAAAAAAAATTGATCCAGAACACTCAATACGACCTCTCTCTCACTATTATTAACGTACAGTGCAGTCTCGATTATCCGTCACCTCCAATTATCCATCACGGTGTTTGTACCCACACATTATGTACATATTACACATAATTTCTGGATTTTCCAAAATCTATTTTGAGTGATGACGAAATAATTGCAAATTTACATCCAACTGATGAAAATAATAGCGACAATGAAGAAGATGAAATTCAAATTTCAAAAATTACTAACACCGAAGCGGAAATTTCGATTTCCAAATTTATTGAATGGTAGGAACACCAAGAAGAGTGCGATAGTACATCAAACTTACTTTACTTTTTAATTTAATTTACGGTCACAACCCCGTATAAAAAGCAGAGTGGAATGTTTTTAAAAAACTAATAAAATATAAATTCTCCAACCTTGTTTTCTGTTAACCGTCTATTCTCTTATCCGACAACCGTCTGGTCCCGAACGTGACGGATAATCGAGACTGCACTGTATATGATTATTATAACATTGACAAATTTTCTTTAATCTGAAAAATTTGACTCACTTGTCCCTAAAATAATTTAGAATAACGGAGTAATAAATTAGTTAGCACAAAATGGCTAGGTAGAAAGTAGAATGTGTTCATCAAGGAAACAGCGCTAACAATATTATTCAACAGAAAACCCAAAATTAATTTTTTTCACAAAAAATTTTTTCAAATAAAAAAGTAATATTTATAACGTGTATAGCATTCCAAGTTTAAATTGAGAGAATGCCCCCCCCCCCAAAAAAAAACTGATCAGCCTATTCTGTAAAATCGCATTTCTGTGTTTTTCATTTTTTTTTTCGAATTTCGATCATAACAATATATCCGCCGAACCACTAATAAATTTTCCTGGGAAAATGTTTAAAAAAAAAAAATTGATAGGCATTTATCTTTATATACAGTATACAAAGTTTAAAGAAAATTGTTGGAGTCATTTGCGAGAAAATCGCGATGAATTGAAGAAAAAAAAAACATTCAGTAACGTTGCACTACCAATTTATATATTTTTACCAAAACTTAGTGTCAGATGTGGTTTTGGTCTCCAAACGGAATATCAAGTTTGAGCTTCCTGCGATTTTTCGTTTTTGAGATATTTTCATACTCATGGGACCTCAAACTTCTATATCCGGTGAAAACTATAATAAGAAAATTTTTTTCCCGCCTTCTACCATTCTGCTTCGTGCTGCCCAATATCAAATTTTTAGGCTGCGTTGGTGACTGATGATATTCATTTGCTTGAATTTCCAGGGGGCAGTTGAGAACAATCTCGGACGCGAACAACTTCATCCTCCCACCTCCACTATTAAATACAAAACAAAAAATCTGGTGTAAAACACTCACACAACTTTCTCTCACTACAGTTTTCAAAATTGTAATTGACAAATTAATAGCTAGTGTACCAAGTTTAATGAAATTCGTCGGTGTTTTTATGGAGAAAAAAATCACAAAAACTGAACAAAACTGTTAAGTAAAAACGTACTTCCGCTGTTCTGATTTTCTTTAAACTCGGAATTTCAACAACATATTTAATTCTAATTAATATTATTCAGATGACGGAATTCTATAGTAAACCGAAATAGCACTGTACAGGAAATCCTAACTCCTCCCTCCCCCATAACTGCATTTAAATGAATTTTCCCAGAGAAATGTTTCAAATAAAAGTTGTAGATTTTTTGTAAAAGTAGTTGATATGGATTTTTGTAGGAGTAGTTGATATATACCAAGTTTAAAGAAAATCGTCCGAGCCATTTTTGAGAAAATTGCAAAACAGTGAAAAAAAAAAAAAAAAACTAGTACAGTAGTACTTCCGGTTGAGGAATTTTGACAGATGACCTCCCAGTGTCGGATCCCACGATGATACCTAAACGGAATATCAAAAAGTTTGAACTTTCCACGATTTTTCGTTTTTGAGCTATGTTGTTCACATACATATACACATACACATATACACATATACACATATACATACATACATACATACATACATAAATACATACATACATACACATACACATACACATACACATACACATACACATACACATACATACATACATACATACATACATACATACATACATACATACACATACACATACACATACACATACACATACACATACACATACATACATACATACATACATACATACATACATACATACATACATACATACATACAAGACCATTTGCTAAAAACCACTTTTTTTGACTCAGGGTACCTCAAAACGGATATTTCCGGTGAATTCTCGATATCGAAAATTTGACACGATTACAATACTTCCTCTTACTAGGAGTAAGAGAAAATAAAAATTGGTAAGGATTACTGCTTTAATTTTTTAGGGAATAATGGACTCTCTCTCAATATGACTATATTATCACCTCACACCAAAACTCGTAACATTGGTTTTGATGTTCTAAACTCAGAGATACAACAAAACAAAAAAATGGTTCTAATAAAAAATGATAGGTTTATATAAGGGCCGTTAGTTATCATTGCAGTTTCAAAGAAATTTGTTG
Organism: Triatoma infestans; assembly: GCA_011037195.1. Classification (NCBI taxonomy): domain Eukaryota; kingdom Metazoa; phylum Arthropoda; class Insecta; order Hemiptera; family Reduviidae; genus Triatoma; species Triatoma infestans. Next base: position 217,801 of record JAAEAF010000061.1, read on the forward strand.
TTGCCATTTACGAGATAATCACAAAAAACTGATAAAAAATAAATATAAAAGAAAAAGTAAAAAAGTGGAACGTCCAGTTGATGGATTTTGCCCAAACGTGTTTGATACGATGGTAGTGTCTAATCGGTATATCTAGTTTGAGGTTTCTGCGACTTTTTGTTTTTGAGATATTCTGTTCACACACATACAACTTTTTTCGAAAATCTTCTTACTAAGAGCCAGAGAAAATAAAATCACTAAAGTGATTTACCTTCGTATGTTTGGTTAGTATTAGGGTTAAAAAAAAAATTTGGTGTGAAACACTCACACAGCTTTCTCTTACTCCTGTTCTCAAAATTATAATTGACAAAAGTTATAGAATGTGTAACAAATATAACGAAATTTGTCGAAAACTGAAAAAACTGTTCAGTAAAAGCGCACTTCCGGCTTACAAATTTTCTTAAAACTTGGAATTTAGGCCATCTATTTATTTCTAATTAATTTTGTTTGGATGACAGAATTGTATAATCAACTATGATACCACTTTAGAGGAAGCTGTAATCCCACCCCTCCCCTAAAAGTGCCCTTAAATGAATTTTCCCAGAGAAATGTTTTAGATAAAAGTTATAGATCTTTGTATGTTTAGTTTATATAGGTAGTTTCAAGAAAATCGCGAAAAAGTGAAAAAATTATTTAGTAAAGTGGTAAAGTAAACGCACTTCCGGTTATCGATTTTTTTCAAACTCGGAATTTCAACAACATATTTAATTTTAATTAACATTATTTAGATGATAGAATTGTCTAATTAACTGCACTTTAGAAATAGCACTTTAGATGAAAACCTAACCCCACCCCTCCCCCATAAGTGCCCTTAAATGAATTTTCCTATAGAAATGTTCCAAATAAAAGTGATAGCTGTTAGTATGTATAGTTGATATAGAAAGTTTGAAGAAAATTGTTGGAGCGATTTTTGAGAAAATTGCAAAAACGTAAACAAACCAACAAGTAAAATGGTACTTCCGGTTGAGGAATTTTAACAGATGACCCACTGTCGGGTCCCATGGTGATACCTAAACGGAATATCAAGTTTGAACTTTCTACGATTTTTCGTTTTTGAGCTATGCTGTTCACATACATACACACCACACACACACAGACCATTTGCTAAAAACCACTTTTTTGGACTCAGGGAACCTCAAAACGGATATTTCCGGTGAAAACTCAATATCGAAAATTTGACACGATTACAATACTTCCTCTTACTAGGAGTAAGAGAAAGTAAATATCTTTGGAGCCAAGTTTGAGAAAATCGCGAAAAACTGAAAAATATTCAATAAAATAGTCCTTCCGTGTTTGGCAGATTTTGTCGCTAAACGGAATATCTAAACGAAATGTCAAGTTTGAATTTCCTGTGTTTTTTGTTCACATCCAGTGCGAGAAGAGGAGAGGGGAGAGAGAAATGCACAAATTTACCTATCATTTGCCAAAAATATTTTTCATATACGAATCATAAATTTCAATTTCGAAAAAACCAAAAAGAGCAATAAGAGAAAATAAGAGCAAAAATTGTTTTCTATTTTATGATATTATGGAGAGAAAATATTTTAATACTTTGCGGTATTAGTCATTTATGAGAAATTAGTTTTTAAAATGTTATGTATGTAACTTTCAATAATCGTTATGCCCTGAGGATGTAATGGCAAGTGGTGGGCGCATAATAACAAAGTTATTTACGGCCAGACTATTTACATGCATGTTTATAGGAGAAAGTTTTTACATTTCCCCCAAAAGATTACAACACAAAATATTTTCACTTTCCATCCTAAAGGGTTCCGGTAATAAGTGTGCGTATAAGGAAATAAAGAGGAAGGGGTTCATTTAGTAGAATAAAACAAGTTTTTAGAGTGGTTAGTTCCCTTATTTAATAATGTCCACAGAGGTCATACAAGAAAGGGTGGATAATGGGTTTTGTGAAGATGAAAATACTGAATCAGAAATTAAACAATATTTCTGTGGTAAAGTGATATTACTTACGGGAGCGACTGGTTTTCTTGGTGGTGTAGTCCTTGAGAAACTTCTGCGCTCTTGTCCAAGTTTACAAAGAGTCTATGTACTCATACGGAAAAAGAAGAATAAAGATGCCTCTACAAGACTTAAGGAGTTATTATCCATTCCTGTAAGTAAAATATTTAATGAGATAAATATAATCCAATTTATATCAAAATAATACTATATAACAATCTATTCAAGGTTAAAGAATCAATCTACTAGGGGAAAAAACGATGATAAATTAAAAATTATTAAAATTACATTGACATTTTTGAAAAAAAGTTTTAACAAAAAAATACATGTTCAATGTCTAATCAATACGGAAAAAAAGTGAATCTAATGCTGTTTATTTTTACTTTCTTTTAATCCCAGTTAACGAGTATTGCGATCGGATCAAATTATCGAAATTGAGTCTTCACTGGAACCAAGATGTATCGAGGCCCTAAGTACGAAATTATGTTTTAGTGAATGGTCGTCCTGTATATATATATATATGTGTGTGTGTGTGGAATGAAATATCTCAAAAACGAAAAACCAGATGACATCCGTTTAAGTAACACTATTGCTTCTGAAATGATAGCTTTGAGCAAATAATCGACTTAACTGTTTTTTCTCTGCAGTTTTTCTATAAACTTTGTATACTGTCTAAACAGATAAATGCCTATCACTTTCATTGAAATCATTTTTCCAAGAAGATTGATTTTTTTTAGGGGGTTGAGGACGTACAGCTTTTCTCTAAACTATCACTTCAGTATGATATATAGTTTCTCTATCAAAACAACATTGTGACAAATTAGAAGCAATGCTAAAATTACAAATTTGAAGAAAATCGGGAGTGCGTCTTTAAAGGATTAGATTTTTTCCTTGAAAATGGTTGAAACATTTCAGTTAAATTTGATTTTTGGGGGTTGTGACGGTATATGTGACGTTAAAATTCAAATGTTACTGGAGTTTGTTTATCGTGGAAAAGCGTTCAGGAAATTTGCTCTTCTATCAGCTAATTTTTTGTTTGTTTGTTTTGTTTAAAATTAGGACGCTGGCAACAAATTTTTTTAGCTCATAAAACCTAATGACACTAAAGAGAGTCACTCCTTTCTAAAATCGACTTTTATAGAAAAATGTATCCATTATATCATAAAATTGAATTATTCTGTACGCATAAACTACAAAATTTATTTTAATGTCTGTACATAGCTCTTTGAGACTTTGGATAACACCGCTCTTAACAAAGTGGTAGCAATCGAAGGAGATGTCAGTTTTCCAGGCATTGGTTTGGATGAAGAAACTAAAAATCAGCTCACAGGAGAAGTGAACATCATATATCATGTAGCTGCTAATATCAACTTTAGTGCTCCATTGGATAAAGCAGTTCTCATAAACATTGAGGGCACAAAGAAAATTCTTCAAATTGCTAAACTGATGAAGAATTTAGAAGTTGGTATAATATTTACTTACATTAATTATTAATGAATATGGGTAAAAGAATTAAATTGAATTGATTATTGAAAGCTCTTTATCGCATTTAAGAATGTAAACCTGAAACTTGAAAAGAAATTACACAGAATCAGGTACAAAGTACATAATGAAATTGTTTAATATCGTTCAAAGGCAGGGCTCTTCGAAATCTGGCAATTATCGGCTTAAAATTAGAGAAAGTAAAAATATTCTTCATTGCATTAAAAATTAAAATAGAAAATACATAAATAAATTTGTGTGTATAGAAGAAAAAATGAATTCATATTCGAGGTACTCCAAAACGATGTTTCTAGACCAAATTGTCATAAAATATCTGTTCATAAAGAAGTAATTATTTTTATTACAGGATTCCCTTAAAAAAATAAAACTTTTTCTAGCGGTAATATTGATTTTTGCACAAAGATCTCTTATTCCACCACAGGGCAAATAAAAATTGGAAATGAAGTAACCATCTGAATAAAAGGGGTTTACTACCAAGTTTCTTGAATTAATTGAGGGTTAACTTATTAATTCCCTTCCCTTTCAATGCTTTTAAACCCATTAACAATGCATCAACATTTCTCACGGCTGTTTCGGGTGTGCAACATTCACTCATACTTTTTCTTTTATCAAGGCTTCTATATCTTATCTTCGTTCCACCTTTGCTTAATAGTCTCGTTTCTCTATTTTTATAAACTTTTTAAACGTTTATTTTATTGAAATCAAAGTTAAATAATGTAAAAATATTGTTACAAATTATTATTAATCTTAACGCTAATTATTAGAATTTATTTTGGGATCTACAACTTTCGAATATTTTTCAAATTCGAATATTATTCAGCCGTAATATGCAAATAATATAAAAATGTTCGTACAACACTGTAAGTTTTGCAAAAAAAAATTTATGAATATAGTTTACAAAATTGGATCATTTTTAGCATAACCCTCTGGAATGGGTGTAATTTTCCAAAATTATATAAGCATATTTCGATTTTACCTAAAGTATAATGTATTACAATTTTCATTGATATTACTTTCAAAATATTCTTACATTAATTAGGAAGGTTTAAAATTTATGTTCACTAATATTTCCTAGAAGTGGTATTATAAATTCAGCCTTTATATCAAACTGAAAAGTCCTAACCCCAACAGTTAGATACTTAAATCATAGATGGCAGTGCCTGTATTAGATGGATCATTTTGCTTGCAGAGATCTTTTAGGGATACTCTCCCCATACTAATAGGTATACTCGTATAATGTGAAAGTTGCAATATGATCTAAATATAGCTAAGAAATAATATACTGTACTTTTATTTGTGACTAAAATAGCCAAATTATAGTCACTCTAATATCTCGCTAGATGTTTCGGTAAAATATTCCTTGCTTTTTATCTGTTTTTTTTTCTTCAATAAAATAACTTATTTTTTGAAATTAGAAAAAAAATGTGAAGTAAATTAACAATTTCAAATATATCATATTAAACCATGTTTAAATGTCAAACAGATACATATAAACTAACAAAAATATATTATTATTTTTATTTTAAATTGAAAAACATTTGTAATTTTTACATAGAAAGAATAATTAAAATTGATTTTAAGAAAAATATAAACAAACATTTTTTGACAGTGTCTGATTTATGTATCAACTGCTTACTGTAATTGTGTGCAAAGAGATGTAGTGGCTGAAAAAGTATATCCAAATATATGGGAACCAAATGAACTTATAGAATTGATCAAAAGAATGCCACCAGTTGTACGCGAGAAGAGAACACCAGAGTAAGTCAATAAAAATATCAACGTACATTTTCATTGCATATTTGTTTTTTTTTTTAATAATTAATTTTAATATGTCGTGAAAATTACCTTTTTTTTTCCATTAAATTTGATATAATGATAAAAAAAAGAAGATATATTTCTACTCTCTGTTATTATAAAGTTTTTTTTTTCCATTTGAACAGAATTTTAGGAGGTCATCCCAATACATATTCTTTTACGAAACTGCTTGCGGAAAATTTGATACAGGCAGAGAGAGGAGATATTCCTGTAGCAATCGTCAGACCATCCGTTGGTAATGTTAAAATTGTTTCAAATAATTGATTAACTAATGCGGCTTTAGATTAAAAGTTAGGATATAATTACTTGGCTGATTATAAATGCACTTTTAGACCAAACCATTTACTAATTTTAACATTATTCTACATTCAAACTTTTTTTTTTTTAATCAAAGAAAAAGATTTTTAAAATATTAAAGTCAATAAATAAAAAAATAGTGCAACAAAAAATGGTAAAGGTAAACAAGACTTTCTCTTAGTACCACTTCGCTCATTCTGAGAAATCTGCACTGATAATTATTCTTGATGTCATAAAGTCTACAGTTTAATAAATTTTTATTGCAGTAAAAACGACACGTTAGCCCAGGAGTACCAACCTCCTGAGTTCCAACTTCTTTTCTTAAGAACATACCTGCTAACCTTGACAGGTAGAGAAGTGATTATATTCTGGCCCAGTAGAGCGCACCATAAACACTGGACCAACTGCAAAAAAAAAAATTTGAAATTAAATGCCACAAATTATACGCAAAACTATTCAATTGCAATTTTTTTTTTTTTTTGAAAAATGTTTTAAATAAAAGTGATATGTTGTATCTATGCAGTTAGCATACAACAACAGAAGCAAGTTTTAAAAAAAATCGTTTTAGACGTTTTCGACGAGTAAATTCCCCCCAAAAAAACTTTGTATGTAAAGTCGCACTTCTGGTTAACCGATTTTCTTCAAATTTGAAATTATACCAATGCTTCTAATATATATTAATATTATTTAATTGTGGAACCGTATATTGTATAAAAGTGGTATTTTTCAGAAAGCTTAACGTTACAGGGTTCCCCAAACCCCCAAATAAATCAATTTTCCCGGGAAAATATTTCAAATAAATGTGATAGTCACTTATGTGTGTACATAGTATACGAAATTTAAAAAAAAAATCGGATTTGTTTTCAAGAAAATAGCGTAAAACAAAATACATTCAGTAAAGTTGCACTTCTGGTTGATAAAATTTACCGGAAACTTTCCGTGTCTGATGCGATGGTAAACTTGCTAAACAGAATATCAAATTTGAGCTTCTTGCGATTTTTCGTTTTCGAGATATTCTGTTATGACAGACACCGACCATTTGCTAAAAATATGTATTTCCGGTGAACAGTCAATTTGACACGATTGTAATACTTCCTCTTACTAGGAGTAAGAGAAGTAAAAAATTGAATATTAAGATATTGTCATAGAAGAGTACGAGTTAATCGAAAGTGGCAGAGAACATGTCCGCTCACTCTACTGAACCGAACCATTCCATGATGAACTCAGATTGGACAAGCGATTTTTGGGAAAAAATATTCGGGCAAAATCAACAGTTCCTTTTAAACCTAGCATATATGCTGTACATGCAAAGTCTTTCAATTTTAATTGAAATATTTTGAAAAGAAATAAATATATAAGTGTTGATTATATAAATATGATTTTGAGCTGTTTTGTGTATCGGTTCAATATATTGTAACGTTTCCACTATTCATATAACAAGAAAACTCAAGATTGTAAAAATATAAAACTTCGTAGGAAAATTGAAATTGTTACAATTGGTATGAGAGAAAGTCGTTGAGTGTTCTGCACCTGATTTTTCTATCTTTTGATTGCGGATCAGACAACTTTGAAAAAGAAGGAGTACTTAGTTTATTACACATTTACATTATTAGACTGGATAACCTTCTATCAGTCCCATTCTCTTCACAGACTATCTGAACAATAAAAAATATAATAGAAACTATAACGCAGTGATGATGTCAGGATTGAGATGTACCATACAATAATATTTTCCATTTCTAGTTGTAAATATTTATTATAACAAGATTTCCTATGTTTTTACTTTTTTATTTGAAAATGTAAAAGTAAAAGCAATATCAAATACATTATATAAAAGCAACGTTATTTAGAAAGCACTTTAAGATGTGTGTTCATTTTTTATGCTTCAAGACATCCCATTATATGATTTTCTTATTGGCTGCATTTCACCAATCTATATCAATGTATAGTTATGCCATATAAACTTTATTTGTAAAGAAACAAAGTCAATTTCTGTGAATCTGCAAAAACAAATTCTTCAATAATTTAAGTTTACATTACATAATAAACAGAATGGGATTTTTAAAATGCATATAAATAAATCTACATCAGAATAAAATTTCGTGACTTTCTTTAAAATAACGGTTAAATTATATACCATTATTAAATGCTAATCAGAAAATGCAGAATTTTTCCCGTAATATATGGTGATGCAATCAATGTACACGCTTTCAAATTACAGAATGACTGTTTTTTAATAAAATATGACTAAATAAATAATAACTTACGATTGGATGTTTGGGTACAGTATTAGGGATGTCGGATCAATCATCGTTGCCTGGCTGGGTGGACAATGTGAACAACGGAGGGGTGGCCTTCATAGCAGGTGCTGGACGAGGTGTATTCAGGACAATGGTGGCACGTCGAGATGCAATCGCTGATTTAGTTCCTTGTGACCTGCTTGCCTCCCTTTTATTAGCAGCTGGTTGGGCTGCCCACAAAGAAAGGTAAGAAAAAATTCTATATTATTTTCTCTAGATTTTATTATTATTATTATTAGCTCTAATTAATTTACATGGAAATTTAAAATTATATATTTTTAGAATAATTATGATTAGAAGGATTATCAATTAGAAATGAGAAATTTGTATATTATAAATCTAGATGTAGATCTCTACTAGTACCTAGATTCCCATTTAAATGCAACTTTCTGACTAAAACAGATGGCTTGTAATTTCGTTCTTGAATAGCGTTTATTGTTATATAAAATTCTCTTGGGAGTCCTCATGGACCTTGTAATGGATTCAAATCATCATCACTTATCTCTTTTTTTTTTCTTTTTCTTGAAATGCAAGGTTTTGCACAATATTGTTTTCACTTGGTAGTTGTTGAGAAAGTTGACTCCACATAATGAGATTCCTTGAAGAGACCAAGAAATGTAAAGAAATCCGATGATGCAAGATCCGCTGTGAGATAGATGAGGCACTATTATTATTATTATTATTTGTCTATGGAGAGGGACCAAACCCTACGCTATCCAAAGCCCACTGGGCCCATATAGCTACCCCAAGAAAAACAACAACAAACGGGTCTAGAACAAATATCCAGACCCGGGTCTAATCCATCTAAGACTCACCGCAGTCCGAACAAATCGGACAATAACCTTAAGGGGAAATAGCCTAAGCTCTTCCACAGACATCCTGCTCCACCAAAGATCCTGAACCTAATCTCCTCACAACCCAGACAATCTGTCATAAGTTGGATGGTGTTTCCTCCTCTGTCTCACAGACTCTACAAAATGGATCCGGCATGAGCCCCATTATGTAGAGATGTCTCTTTAAACCACAATGTCCAGTAAGAGGTCTCAAACCAGATGCCTGAGAGAGCTCCGTGAAAGACACAAGATGAGGCACTACTTCCCATCCGAATTTGTTAATAGTTTCAATGTTTGATTGCATAACAAGTTTCTGAGGGAGCATTGTTCTGGAATAAACAACCCTTCCCTGCAAACCTCATCGCTATTTCAGGATAACAGGCTTCATTTTGTTTTCAAGCATCTTTCTATAATACTGATTATTCATAACATTTATCAAAACGCTACAGAAATTTAGTTGAAGATAAATACTGAAAAAGAGGTCGGAAACTGATATTTGTTAATGACAGGGATGCCAACTTACGATACTGAAAGTATCATCATTATATTTATATTCTTTAACTTATAATTCTTTGTTTCTTCCAAATATATTTTTAAACCTTCTTCATATATGATCTAGAGACGATAATATTGGCGAAGTAAAGTGACTAATGGTACTTATTTTAGTAAGGACTGAATACTTTTTTTATATTAGTTTACAACACATTGTTATCTAACCCAATCCACGACCTTGCAAAAAAAAAGCAATACGTAGAAGACACTGATCTTGGCTAGATTTGGCAATTGAGTTATTAATTAAAATTGGAATATAAGGCATAATGACCTGTAGCAGTTAAGTGCCCAAAAAAAAAAAAAAAAAATTGGAATATATGATATGCTTAATCCACTGATTATAAAAAACAGTTTTTAAAGAATGTATGAATAGGTTGTGTAAAAGCATATTTCAAGTTGAACGTGAGATAATTTTTTTTTAATAATGCACAACAATATCTGAAGTAATTGGTACCTGGAGCTTTCTCGATGCACTGCCATAGTGATGGGCAAAACGAGTCCGCTGCCGGATTTACTGGTTTCGAAATCATAAATGATGTCAAAAATATGTAACTATGCAATAAGAAAAAGTCGTATGAATGTTTCACACCAGATTTTTGTTTTTACCTTCGACCATATTGGCGTTGTTGGTATAATGTTAATAAAGAAATGTCAGTTTGACACGAGCGTAACACTTCTTCTTACAGCAGTAAGAGACAGTAAAAAGGTAATTTATAAACAGAGAAAAACGAACAAAAAAAAAAGTTTGTTTTTGAAAAACATTATCTACTAAAGTGGCGTGAACATAAAACTAGTGGACAAATGCTCAGATACACCCCCCCCGGATTGTAGTCTATAAGAAGTTAGTACAGAAATCCCAGAGTGAAGTAAACTTACAATATTTTTCAAAAGTACAGCCGCCCAAGCTAATACCAAAGTTTCTACAAGTTATGAGAGACTAAACAGCTGTAAATCGACATTCATGTTCTGCTACCTTTTTGCCAATAAGGTCAAATGTACAGTTGCCCGTGACTCTTACACACCTAACCATACACTCTTTCACCCTCTTACCACTAACACTTCCACCAACTTCATTCCACTAAAAATATCTTGATATTCTTTTTTTTCTCTCTCTCTCTTTTTCGAAAATATTCTCTTTTTATCACATAACTTTGATTTATTGGATTTCCAGTTTAGCTTTATTTTAACTCAAACAATGTAACACTAACTCCATACTTTTTAAATTCAATTTTCTTAACTTCTTTCTTAAAATAAAGAGAGTAGAATAGAAAAACTGGATGTTTACAAGTTGAAGAATTGCTCCATTTTTAAATTATGAATAATTTATATGACACTAAAAACGTTAGTTATAACCGGGTGACATTTATTTAATCAAAATCAACTATGAAATGCTCAAATGACTTTGTCTCTTACTGCAATACTCAACAGTTTTCCACTTGGCAAATATTTGAAGCACGGATAACATTCAATAAAAAAACCGGTTCGATTTAAACATAAACAAAAAATATTTTATTTGTTCAATAAATAAGTAACCCAAATCACAAAGTATTATAAAGCACAGAATTCATTATTTCCAATACGAATATAAACCAGCACAATTTTTTTATGAAACAACATACGGTACTAAATACTCTTCTTTTTTCAGGGGTGCCAACCTCGCGCATATAAAAATCCCCCGTCATTTAACAGCAAACTTTCCTCGAACCAAACAATTTTTACTAAATGATTGGTTGCCAAAAATAGTATTACTTAGATGATGGAAGCAAATTTTTATACTTAAATGACAGTTTAGAGGTAAACGAAATATCGCAACTGTCCAATCAACTTTTTTCAGAAACCAAATTTCAAATCAAAGTTACAGATCTGAATATGTAGTTAGACGTCTAGGTTTAAAGAAAATATTGGAGGCATTTTTAATGAAATTGCAAAAAATTGAAAATCTTAAGCAAATTGCATTTCTGGTTTACTAAACTTTATTTCTCAATTTTTGGTCTAGACCGAGCCAAAAAAGAAATGGCTATTTCACACAGTTTATTATTCAAATTTGGAAGAGTTATTGGCAATTTGAATTTGTGAACTTGCATTATTTAATCAATAAGTTTGACGCCATTTAGACACCTTGATCTGTGGGACTAGACGACCACTACTAGAAAAGCAAGTCCAAAGCAATAGGAGCATCAGAAAGAAAAGATTTAATTAAAAACTGTTGCCTCCCGAGATGTTTGGCGGAAAAATCTAAACTTAGATAGTAACCGGCTATTCCTTCAGAAGTCTTTTCCTTGACACGTTACGGCACGTGTGAATAGGACGTAAAACAACCTTTTGGACAAGTCTGTGATTAGTTAGTGTAGAGTGCGATTAGGTTGAAGTGAAACACGAAGGACCCTCGTTTAAATGACTCTCGCACATAATAGTTTCGGTTTCAAATGGTTTTCATTGAACCATCCTGACCATAATAGTTTTTCTAAAGGGACTTCTTTTTCTTCCCTCTTTCTAGCAAGCAATTCGCAACGCTATCATATATTCAAATAATAACTTCCTGGGCACAAGTTCTGATTCAGACTTCCTTTGTATCCTTTGATATGTAAAAGAATGGGGGAAAGCTAGGCCTAATAATCAACCTTTCAACCAATCACTGAAAATTGCCATGTGAGTTTATTTAAAATGCTAAACAGCAACTATACTGAAGATAGTTTCGCAGCTAGGCGAAAGATGTTTATACCAAAGTATGGAGACACCACGGGACCAAGCGGTGGATTGCCAAGAAAAGGTATATTGCGTGATATGGGATCTGATTCCCGGACTTGACTTGGCCTTGATGTGTTATTATGCGTAATATATAGTTTAGTATATCCGCCTCCGTCATATTTGATCGGCGTTGTACATAATTATGCCTATAAAAAATAGGTATTACTTTACATTTTTCTAATCACAGAAGCGGTCTCAATTCGAAGACGTAGGATTTCCTAAAAAAAATTTGCATGCAGATAGCTAAGGAAGCCTTTTCCTCTCAATTAATGATCATTTGTGCAACTTATGACAAATTGGCCGTGAAAATTGTTGATCACACTAGGCGGGGCTAATGATACATGCCCCAATAAGACTGGCTAGCAGTTCAAGGAACATAAAGAAGTGTTATCTAGAAAATCATGGTGAATTCAAAGAATACAATAATCCAAATATTTGAAAAAATTTAACAGCAGTCAATTAAGCATTGTCTTTTTATTTAAACACTAGTTTGGTTATATTGTAAATATGCCCCTCAATGGAATAAAAGAGCCAACAAATAACCATTATATAATTTATTTTTATATAAATTCAAATTAATTCCCTCATCATAGTTGAAAGGAACAAAAATCAACAAAGAAATAAAAATAATTTTAATAACAAAAATCTTCAGAAAGAAAAAGATGGCTTTTATAATAGAAATTGCGCTTTTAGAAAGTTAATTTTCATAATAATCAGAATTAATAAGTAAGAAGTTAGTATTTTAATGAAAACAAAGGGTTGTGGATAAGTGGCTTTAGCTTAAAAACAACAATAACATTTTAAAAGAGGCACTTTCGGTTAGATTAAGTTTTAAATAAACAGATTTATTCAAAAATTATCTTTAGTAAAAATATTGTAATAAACAATCAGTCCCTTGGAAATTTTCATTTGCATCAAAATGGTATTTTATTTTTAATTTAATCTAGACATATAAATGGGCTGGCCGGATGACGAGAGAATGATTTTCACTTAAGAATTATTACTGGAATAATTACAACTCATAGAAATCGTATTGTAAATGACTATACAGTATACAAAGAACTAGTAGGTGGATTGCGTGACTGAGTTACTGGTAAACTTTGGATAATGTCCGAAGAATTGCTTGTTTGAGCCTTACTCCCACGCGGCATTAAAGTACTTCTGATGCTTCTGTCTCAGCATTTATTTGTTAGAACGGAGATACTTAACAGACTATCCTGCATTTATAACTTGAAACTCACTATATAACTTGAACGCTAGATGAGAATAATCGGGGAATTAAGTATAAGATCAGACCTGCTAGAACCGACCTATCACTTGAATATAATTTCAAGATGTCAATCTAATGGGCTGTAGATTTTAATTATCAAGTACCAATAGGCTCCCCACAGTAAAAATGAAATCGAGTCTGCTCCGATTGCTAAAGTATTTTTATTGTTTTGGGGACTGCTTTTCCATAAGGAGTGCGTTAATCACGTCATATTTCTTTTGGCAGGATCCCATCAGTGTTTCAGACTAAAATCTGTTGTATCTCGATTTGGGCCCAGCTGCTTCAGAATAGGATACATAGGGTGAAGGGACAGTTAGTATTTTTCCAGACAGGCAAGTCACAAAGAAAAAAAGGCGTTAGAAACGGAATGTGTCTGGTTAAAATTAGAAATGAATGTCGTCGATTGCAAATGAAGTCCTTGGCTCTACCAAGTACTGTGGGGAGCCTATTGGTACTTGATAATTAAAATCTACAGCCCATTAGGTTGACATCTTGAAATTATATTCAAGTGATAGGTCGGTTCTAGCAGGTCTGATCTTATACTTAATTTCCCGATTATTCTCATCTAGCGTTCAAGTTATATAGTGAGTTTCAAGTTATAAATGCAGTCCTTTTTGTACATTAGTGGACATTTTAACATAATTAATAAAATATAAGAAAAAAAAAATGTAGAATCCCAAGTATAGATCAGGTACATTAAAAATTCCCGTGCACTACGAAGATAATTTCATTTTAACTTGAAGAAGAAATTACAAATGGATAAACCAAAAATTGTCATTAGATATTTTAGAATTGTACTAAGAAGTCAAATGATTAATTCGCATCAATTCTTTTTTTTATTCATTCAACAATCCCCCCCCCAAAAAATGTACAAAAAAGTCTACTTAGTTAATAGAGTTAAACCTCGTATAATAAAAAATCTGGAGTGAAACACTCACGCAACTTTCTCTTACTCCTGTTCTCAAAATTGTAATTAACAAATTTTATAGTTGGTGTACCAAATTTAACGAAATTCGTCGAAAACTGAAAAAAATTGTTCTGTAAAAGCGCACTTCCGGTTTACTAAATTTCTTAAAACTCGTAATTTTGGCCATTTATTTCTAATTAATTTTGTTTGGATGAAAGAATTGTATAATCAACTGTGATAGCACTATAGAGAAAAATAACCCCACACCTTCCCCTTAAATGAATTTTCCCAGAGAAATGTTTTAAATAAAAGTAGTAGATCCTTGCATGTCTAGTTTATATACGAATTTTCAAGAAAATTGTCAGGGCCATTTTTGAGAAAATTGCGAAAATGAGAATAAATCATTTAGTAAAGTGGTAAGGAAACGCACTTCCGGTTATCCATTTTTTCAAACTCGGAATTTCAACAACATATTTAATTCTAATTAATATTATTTAGATGACAGAATTGTCTAATAAACTGAAATAGCACTTTAGATGGAAACCTAACCCCTCCCCTCCCCCAAAAGTGCCCTTAAATGCATTTTCCCGGTGAAATGTTTCAAATAAAAGTTGTAGTTCTTTGTATGTGCGGTTGATGTTCCAAGTTTAAAGAAAATCGTCGGAGCCATTTTTGAGAAAATCGCAAAAAAGTAAAAAATCCAACTAGTAAAGTGGTACTTCCGGTTGAGGAATTTTGACAGATAACGTACTGTCAGATCCCATGGTGATACCTAAACGGAATATCAAGTTTGAACTTTCTACGGTTTTTCGTTTTTGAGCTATGCTGTACACATACTTACACACATACAAACAGTACATTTGCTAAAAACCACTTTTTTGGACTCAAAACCTCAAAACGGATATTTCCGGTGAAAACTCGATATCGAAAATTTGACACGATTACAATACTTCCTCTTACTAGCAGTAGGGGGAAAGTAAAAAGGGTTATCAGATATAAACAACTGATTTGACACTAAAATTTAGAATTTCATAAATCAAATGATTATTAACAAAACTAAAATCTCACAAATTCATTTTAATTAAAACTTCATTACCAATTCAAATTCAGTGAACAATAAAAGCGCTTTTTACATTTCTATTGAAATATTTGGTTGTTACAAAAGTACTTATGCATGAAAATAATGTTGAGTTTTGAAATAAGACAATAATAACTATTAGTTGGTTTTGTTTATATAATTTATATCAATGTTTCTTTGACAAATCTTTCATTCAATTATGTATCCAAAAGTTTTTATTTCTCATTTGCTATATTATAATCTGCAGTCAAAATATCCGAAGAAAAAATTGGGATTCCCGGTTTTCTGAGACATTACTGGAAAAAACTGTCTAAGCGCGAAGGCGGCAGTTGATGAAATTAGTGTAGTGAGAGGCAGCGTTTTGTTTTAATCAATAAAATTAAAAAAAAAAAAAAATCAATAAAAAAAAAATTAGGGACATAGACTTCAAGATGATCCAAAATCAGATCGTTTTCAGTTGTCAGTGATGAGGAATTGCCTAAATATACCAGAGGTTTTTTATATTTTGAAGAATAAGTTTCAAATAAGCATTTTTACAGTTATTTCTAAATGAAATTATTTATCGTTATGTACACTAACATTTGTAACAACCTTTGTCCATTTTGCTTTGTTTTGTTGTTCCTAAAATGAATATAAATAAAATATGTCATGTAAATTAAATTTAATTATGTAGATAGCTATTTTTCTCTTACTGAAAAATACTCTGGCAGAGAGAATCAGAGAGAATATATATACTTTAAAATTATTATTTATTTAACTAATAATTTATTCTGAAGGATAATTAAAGAGAACAATTCCATGCAAAATCAGCAATTAGATTAACACGTGAATTCTATTGAGAAATCTAGTCCAATAGTCCCCACACACTTTTTTTTATTTATTATGTTTCACAACTTTCAATTGCCAAATTTTCCTTCAAGCTTATTATTTTTTTATGACCTTTTTATTAATTATTTCTATAACATAGTTAGAGGAGACGTAAAATTTTTTTAAAGGGAAATTACTATGAATGGCAGTTCCCATAGAGCCTCCTAAAAAGAATTTTGTTCTGTGTAAGTCTGTGAGAACTAATTAAGAAATATGACATGATCGCCATTATTCTTCTTGCAGCAATAACAGAAAGAAACTAGTTGCCAATAATTTTTTTTTGTCCACATCAGCGATCTTACATTAATAGAAGAATTTTTTAAACCCTAATACACTTTGTCATATTGGAACCACAGTAAATTTCGTGACTAACTTTAGTTCGTAACTAAATGCTTCTTTAAGGTACTAAAAATATTTCTATTTTCTTTATATTCCATTGCACTCCATCAGTATCATTTCCCATTATATTATAAATTTTCAATTATCTCTAATTCAACTTGGATCCTCTTACCACAATAAAGATCATGCAATTCCCATTTATATTCTCTTTTTTATTATTAACATAGTATTCATTTTATTTTCAGAGATTTCAAAATATATCACTTTACTTCGGGCACTGACAACCCAATTACATGGTCCGATTATGGTAGATATGTGGTGGACGCAGTAAGAAAACATCCATGCACTGGTCTGGTCATGTATCCAAGAGCTAAAGTTCGTAATATCATGAGGAATTCAGTCTACATAATAATTGGGCATTACCTTCCAGGAATTGTGCTTGACTTATTAGCCAGCTTCAACGGGCGCAAACCTATGTTAGTAAATATTTATATTAAATAATTATTGTGATAACATTTAATTATCACTATATTTGAATGTAATATAAAACGCAAATTTATTATTTTTATCTTGTAAGTGCAGGAATGTCTTATCTTAAGTTTAAAGTTTCACTCATAGTCGAATGAGAAATGACATTGAAGACAAACTTCAATTAACAAGAATTAAATGGGTTGCCAAATTTAGAAAATGAGTTGAAAGGAAAGAGGCTAAGCAGAAATGCGATGTTATTAAACTTGTTTTTCAGTGTTCTTCATTTTTTGAAATTTCCTTGTCATATTTTGTCAGATCATATCGAGATTTGGGAAAAGTTACCAAATAATATAGGCACTAAACGATTATAGAAGTTTACAGATAATTACTGCCATAACAAACTTATTTTTTAGCTCAATGAAATTTAAATGTAAATTTGAGGATTGCTAGTTCTGGGTATGGCGATCGATGCCAACGTTTGTTTTACTTGATTAGCTAAATCATAATGTTTTTGTTTACAATTTGTTAAATAAGAGGGACGTTGGTTAAAAATTGCTTAGAATTTTTATAATTTAAAAAAAAAAATCTTTTTCTTTATTTGCTGTTATAAAAGAGGAAGTAACGCGATCGTGTCAAATTTATGAAATCCGGTAACTGAAATATGCATTAGAAAAAGTTTAACAAATGTATATTAATTACATATATACTTTATAATACATATATGTGAAGGAAATATATCAGAAAAAAAAAAAATTGCAAGAAGCCCAAATTTGATAAAATGAGGCAAGAAAAAGAAATGAACTACTGATTAGTAAACATGTACTGGTGAGAATAAGTAGGTGCAATGGCTGAAAAAACTCAGAAGTAAAATAGGTATTATGGAATAAAGAGTATTCGTATTCAGTGAAGAGAACTTGTTGTTTAGATACGTTAATATTAACTTATGGATGTGGTCTTAATGAATCAGGTATTGGGATTCTATTCGACATAAAATCTATTCTACTACTACTACTGGGATTCCATCTTTTTACTGGTTCTAACCGGTTTGGGGATCTCTCATCCGTCTCATCCGTTCATCAAGTTCATGTAGTGAGTTAATTTCAACTTAAACATTTCTATCACATATCACATTCATTGTATGAGGGAGAAATATGCTATTAGGATAAAATCCCAGGTGTTATCTACCACGGCCCCCCTCAACCCCACATTTTCAATGTTTAATTCATTCCAAAGAATTTCAACTTTTTACGGAAATAAAAATTAACGGCATCATTTCACCCAAACTATATTTAGTCCTGTCATCATAGTGTCAAATGGACTGTGTTTCCAATCAATATTATCGCGAGCAAAAAATCTGAATTAGAACGTATTTATTTATTTTTATATAGCCTATTATCAGTTTAGTATTTAGAATGTAATTACCAACTTCAAAGTAGCCTACAGATCGTTTTTCGGGTGTCATGTTTTAGTGAACAGTCATCATAACAGTATATACGATATCATAAAAAAACTCTATTTAAACTTTTACCGACGTTTCGGCAAATTTATTGCCTTCTTCAGGGTCAGTATACTGGTTTTAATACAAATCAGAAAAGAAAAAAAAACATAAAACATAAATAAAATAAATATTTTCAAATACAAAATTTTTAAAAAAATGAACTACACAAATGAACTAAATAAGAGTGTATATTGCTGCAGAACAGATCAATAATAAACTATCAACACTTTTACCAACAAATCTTTGGTACAGCCATGGGAAGTAGCCTAGGACCTATTCTTGCGGATATCATCATGTCAGAATTGATTCAAAATTCTATTAAAAATCTACCCTTTACAATTCCTTTTTTCTTCAAATATGTTGATGACTCATCAGAGACATTTTCCGTGGTAGCCTGCTTCATTTTGTGGTCATCGACCGTTTTCGGGCGTTCGCCCATCTTCAGATGCGTTTTTCAGACGTGGACAACACAGACTTGCACAGCAAATTCAGTTTTACACACTGCTTCTTTACTTATTCAGTTTTACACACTGCTGTTTTACACTGCAGTGTGTAAAACTGAATTTGCTCTGTGCAAGTCTGTGTAGTCACACTGTCTGAAAAACGCATCCTGAAGATGGGCGAACGCCCGAAACCGGTCGATGACCACAAAATGAAGCAGGCTACCACGGAAAATGTCGCTGCTGCTTTACAGCTCTGCGGAACCAACCACCAACTATTATGTTGATGACTGTTTAACAGCTCTCCCTAAAGAACATATCCATAACATCCTGAATACCTTTAATACATACCATCCCCGTTTAAAATTTACACATGAAATAGAAATTGATAATAAAATTAATTTTTTAGACATAACGATTATCCGTGAAAAAATGGTTCTCTTATTACCAACTGGTGCATGAAATCCATACGTTCTGATAGAGTCCTCCATTTCCTTTCCAATCATCCATATAATCAGAAAATCAACTTTGGTAAATCTCTCCAAACGTGTACTTCATCTTAGCCATCCCCGTTTCCATGAAAACAACAAATTAAAATTCATCTTAGCTATCCCCGTTTCCATGAAGACAACAAATTAAAATTATCCAAGTTATTTAAAAATAATGGCTATCCTCTCCATACAGTACAAAAAACATTAGATCAACGATCCACGAATAATATGACCAACCTAATTCCCTCTACGCCATCACAACAACTTCCAATATCCTATATCTCCATCCCCATACATAGATGGTCTATCAGAAAAAAAACAACTAAAATCTTCAAGAAATATAACCTTTCCATCACTCACAAAAACTCCAATCCTGTAAAAAACCCTTTTCTAAACTCAAAGACCCCACACCCAGATCTTTATTATCAGATGTAATTTACAAAATAAATTGTTTACAATGCCCAGCTAAATACATAGGATAAACATCTCAATATTTAAAAAAACTAAAAAAACCGACTGACATGACTACAGCACCAACGTAACATTGCATACAATACAAACAAGAATTTGACATGGAAAACACTAAAATTCACTCCATCAACAATAATAATAGAAAAAGAAATATGCTGGAAATTATACATATTAAAAAAGATAAATTATCTATTAATTTTAGAACAGACACCAACTACCCTCAGTCATAACAATCTCCTAGAATTTCCAAAACAAAATACAGATTAAGACACGGTTTTCCCATCCGTTCTCCTAACACTCTTTATTTAGTTTATTTGCGTAGTTTATTTAAAACATTTTTTTTTTATTTGAAAATGTTTATTTTAAATTCATGTTTTATGTTTTTTTTGTTTGTTTTTTTTTCCAATTTGTGTTAAAACCTTTGTACAGACCCTGAAGAAGGCATAAATTTGCCGAAACTTCGGTAAAAGTTTAAAAAGAGTTTTTTTTTATGACCGAACCTCAACACCTAGTTTCCATATTGACTACAACGGTCGTAACGAACACCAAAACCAACTATGTTAATATTATGTAATTTTATTATAGATCCAATATCACCATAACAACTCTTTGAAAATGACATCTATGATGTTAAAACATAGATAAATAATTAAAAAAATGATCTAAAGTCTACCTCGAAATTGGTTTTTACACCCTAAATAACTATGTACATACAAAAATAAGCGTGCCACTCTTGTAAGACAATAATTCAGGTAACAAAAGATTCATTCTCTATGGATGAATTGTGATATTTACAAAATTTTCATCTGACGGAATGAATCAATAAATTTCCCCTAAATAATATAATTAAAGGCAACTAAAAGACTACAATATAGTAATAAGCTTTTTAAGAAAATTAGTCAAACAAAACTGTGAAATTGCAGAGAGAGAAAGTTTTGTATTTGTTTCAAACCAGTTTTGGACTAATAAGACTAAAAAAAAAACTATTAGTGCCTTTATTTAGATATAGGCGCACTGGCTGCACTTTACAAGCACTTAATGTGGGGAAAAATTCCTCCAATATTATGCAATGCCACCTACAGCTATTAAGCAACTCTAAAGGAGCCTTTACCAACCAACCAATTTACTTGCATTCTTTAGATGTTACAAAGAAAAAGAAAAACTAATTTCTCAGATACCTTCATTTTCAAAATCTATAATTTCTGCGAACTGAATATAACAAGCCCAATTAAATTAAATGAATTCAGAATGTCGAACATAAAAAAAAAAAAAAGAAGGTTATTAAAAAAAATAACATGCCACTTATCCCTATCCATAGTCATAGAGAAGAAACACTGGAAAAGGTTTTGAGAGATTCACAAGCCATTAGTGTATTGTGGCTAAAACAAAAGTTTTAATTGGATTATAGAATCAGAACTTACAGACTCATATAGATTAGTCTGTGAACCAAATCTCATTTGGATCGGTAAGGCAATTTGTTGGCCTGGTAAGAGGAGAAATTCTGCACTTGTATACAATTGGCTGGGCGTGTTGGTTGGTTGGGTTTAGAGGTGGGTGTGTGTGTAATATGTATATATATAAAACTGAGCTAGGATCTGTTTTAGGAAACCTACTAAAACACCATAGTAAATAATTCCAAGGAGAAATTTAATTACACGCTAAAATTACAGCTGTTAACAAAGTGACTAAATAAGTAATGAAGTACAATCACTATTATTAACACAGTTATATTATATTTTATCTTTATATATTCTCCTAAATGAACGCTAACATAATCATGTAATTATTATAAAAATTCATTAAAAAAAAAATTATGAAACACTCACATGATCATTGCAATTCTCAGTCCTGATAATTTTTTTCAAAGTGAAATGTTTAATAGCTGTTACTGCTGTAAAGGAGATAGAACCATGTATTATATCACCGTTTATAGCTTCTAAGTAGCTCATCCACTGCTCTGTCAAAACGGGCTTTTAGGCCGACCAATTTCCTTCTTAATACAATTATAGTATAAAATGACAAAATTTCTTTATACTTCTAATTTTACTCATTTGACCTAACATAAATAAATAAAAGTAGAGGTCGACAAATACTTACCTAGTAGGTAGTGAATGATTACATTGTAATCCAGAAGAAAGCGCCTATAACACTGAACAAATCTCAATAATATTTGAAATTTTCGCAAACCTTAGTCTGAAAATAATTTTTTTTTTCTGGTAAGAGGTTTATATCTGTGCAGTTAGCATTCTAAATTTAAATGAAATCGTTATACGCTTTTTCCAAACATTCCAAGGGAAGGGATTAGCTCAGTGGTAGCGCGCTAGACTAGCAACGCGGAGATCACGGGTTCGAATCCAGTCTGCTGCCCTTAGATTTTCTCTTCCTAGGAGCCCCTACAGCCCACTGTCCGGAGGCCGGCAGTGCATTGAGAAGGCTCCAGGCGCAAATGACCACAGATGTTGAGACGCCTTAAAAAAAAAAAAATAAAAAAAAATAACATTCCAAAAACACTAAAAAACCTATTCTGTAAAGACGGACGTCCGGTTAATCGATTTTGAATTCGGAATTTAAGCAGTACTTCTAATATATATTACTAGCCCGCAAGGGGTATCTGTTGCATGCAGTTACTTAGGGAGAAGCGACAACCACGGGTTACCAGAGCTCAGTACTCCATGCACTTCGTCAGAACAGTACACAATACACTTAAACTGCATACACTCTACACTTTACAGACAAGGTTAAACACAGTCTCCGTCCCTAGTTAATTGGCGTAAGCCAGGGAGAAGGAAGGGATTAGCTCAGTGGGAGCGCGCAGGACTAGCAACGCGGAGGTTCCGAGTTCGAATCCAGCATGCTGCCCTAAGATTTTTTCTTCCTAGGAGCCCCTACAATTCACTGTACGGTGATGAGCAGTATTGTCTATAGCTAGAACACTGCTTGGAGTGCACTAAGAAGGCTCCGGGGGCACAACAGATCTTTCAGGTCGCAGTACGATAATCCCCTACAACAATCTACAACCTACAATATATATTACTATTATAAATATGGCAGAACCATTACAACATTATGCTTGAGTGCGCCTTAGGCGAATGCTAAACCCTACTGTTCTTCCAGAATCTCCAAAACATACCCCCCCCAAATAAATTTTCCCAGGAAAATGCACCAAATAAAGTCATCAGTATTTTTATGTTTGTAGATAGTATGTTAAAGGAAATCGAGAACAATCGCAAAAAACTAGGGAATCTTCGAGTCGGAAAAGGTTGTAGCACCTAAACGGAATTCAAGTTTGAGCTTCCTGCGGTTTTTCGTTTTTGAGATCTTTGTTCACACACACACATATTTTTTTCGTCTCAAGAGACGTCAAAACATGTAGTTCTGTTGAAAACTCATATTCGAAACTTTACACGATTGCAGTACTTCCTTTTAATTAGGAGTGAGTGAATATAAAAAAAACACTATAATACGGCAGTTTAAAGGTAGCGTGCTATTACAATTCGTTTGGTAATCCCGAAAATCAATTTTCTTGGGAGTATGTTTTAAATGAAACGATAGGATTACATATGTGTACAGTTCGGCAACTTAGTTCTTGCACCCAAACGGCTGGTAACCAAAGCTTTCCTAGTAGCTGTGACATCATGTGGTTCCACCCACAGGTTCCAAAACTAACTGTCGAGCTATATAATTATAAACCAAGTTAATGAACATCGTTTTAAGAACCGTTCTTTGTACTGATGAGGCAATATAGAAGGAAGTTTCAGCCCCCTTCCCCGGAAATGCTTAAATCAAAGTTACTAGAACAATGTATCAAATAAAATTTACTAGATTTATATATAAGCAACGTGTATCCCTAGCCTGATATAGAATTAAACAGGCAGGTTTTTTGGCAGGGTAAGCGATATGGTTACTCTACCATTCATCGCGAGATACTTTTGAAGGTTCCTGTTACAGGTTTTCCCTCTGATAGAATGTTGAAGACTTTTGTTTTCGAGAATTCTTACAGTGTCAGGTTACTCTCTAGGGAAGATTGGTCAAGATTGGGTCCGTCTGGCATGATACCTGATAACTACTTCCGGTGTTACACGGACGGTTCCAGAATGGATGGTAGGTCTGGAGCTGCGGTCTATTTTGAGACCGGAGATCATTTGACAGTATCTCTTGGTGAATGGACCACGGTCTTCCAGACTGAGGTTTATGCTATTCTGTGTTGTGTTTTGGATGAGAGGGTATGTAACACTAACGTAAAAAATGTTTGTATCTGCTCGGAAAGCCAGGCTGCGTTGAAGGCGCTGAGTTCGTGTGTCTTCACTTCCAGGTTGGTGTTAGAATGTTCTAAAAGACTGGAAGAGCTTTCTTCTCTGAAGGATGTGCTTCTAGTATGGGTGCCAGGTCACATGGGAATTTTTGGAAATGAGCAGGTGGATAGGTTTGCCAAATTAGGCGCCTCTCTTCCTTTCATTGGTCCCGAACCTGCTGTTGGCGTGTCTTCTGGCACATGTCTGTCAGGCTTCCAGACATGGACAGCTTCACAGCATTCATCCTTTTGGATGAGCTCAGTTGGTTTTCGGCAGTCTAAAATGCTCATCGGGGGTCCGGACAAGGCCATTAGTGAGACTTGCTGTGTTTTTCACGGAGCGCTCTCAGGCATCAGGTTGGATCTGTTACTGGACATTGTGGTTTAAGGAGACATCTCTACATAATGGGGCTCATGCCAGATCCATTTTGAAGAGTCTGTGAGACAGAGGAGGAAACACACATCCATCTTATGACTAATTGCTTGGGTTGTGAGGAAATTAGGTTCAGGACCTTTGGTCGGAATAGGTTGTCTGTGGAAGAGCTTAGGCTATTTCCGCTTAAGGTTATTGTCCGATTTATTCGGACTGCGGTGAATCTTAGATGGATTAGATCCGGGTCTGGATTTTTGTTATAGATCCGGCTTGCTGTTGTTTTTCTTGAGGTAGCTATATGGGCCCAGTGAGGCTTTGGATAGCGCAGGGTTTCCCTCTCCACAGACAAATAATAATAATAAAAAAAACGTGTATCCCAAGTTTTAGGAAATTCTTTGGAATCATTTTCAAGGATCACGAAACACTAAATCAATTCTGTAAATCGTTTGTGGTTAATCGATTTTCTTAAATCTATTTCGACCTAAATTCAATTAATTGAATTGTCCTCTATATTATATAATTAACAGAACTGTAAGTTATTTTGAAATATTACTTTTCCTAAAAATTCACGCTTTCTCAGCGTTTCCTAAAATAATTTTTCCCAGAAAAATATTTCAAATTTATGGGGTTGAATTTGTTTAAATATTTTACGAAGTTTAAAAAAAAAATGGATAAAAGGTTATTGAGGAAAATCTGGACCAAAAAAAAATCATTGACCGCAACTCGGATGATGAATTGTTTGAAATTTAAGACTCGAATTGTCTGAAACTTAAGTGTCAGATTCCATTGTCTCGTATCTTAGCGGAATATCATCAAGTTTGAGCTTCCGGCGATTTTTTTTGTTTAAAATATCTTGTAGGTACTATATATACAAAGAGTAAGAGAAAAAAGACTTACAGCATTAAGGGAAAGTATTTAAAATCTGCACTTAATTTATGGCTCCACTAAAAATCCCTAAAATATTCACAAAACCAAACAAATTCAGTAATTTTCATCGCAGTCCAGAAATTCTTGTTTAGAAAAGTAGAAGTCAACAAGACAAATAACCTGAAACAATAAAAAACACTCGTTTTTATTTTATTTCTTTTTCAAGAAAATAAAAAATCTAACGGAATGTTTAGAGAACAGTTTGGTTCAGTAGTAAACACTCTCCATCAATAAAGGTAGAACTGTATTCAACAAAAAAGGGGAATGCACTTTGATTTTGGTCTTAAATTTAAGTTAGTATTACACTCGGTGTTATTTTTGTTTAGTCACGTCTTACTATAAAAACACTAAGAAGACATTGCTTTATAAAATACACAAAAGACTAGAGTTTATGCAAGAGTTGGAACTAGAATGCGACATCTCCTTGAAGATAAAAAGTTATAAATGTTCTCTTTGTAAATCCCTATTTTTGTCTGACATTTTCAAATTTGATAACAAAAAAAAAAAAAAGGTAAAAATGCTCAGGTGGATTCCGGAGATAACTTTCTTATATGGAACAAGTATTTTTATTTTTATTTTTACAAAAATATGAGATTTTTGTTATCATGAAAAATGAACCGGTCCAATATGACTGTTTTAATATTATCCATGTCACGTCTATTTTGATTTAATGAAGTTTTTTATTTTTACCCAAGATTTCATTATTCTCATATTTCTATTCACTCTCTTTTCTGAACAAAATTTAATTATTGGAGATGAAATAATGAGAAATTTAATAAATTTGATACAAAATTATCAACAATTTAAATTTAGATATAATTGTGTTCATTTACTAAACGTTTTGTAGTTACGCTTCTATGCATTTATTGTTACCTTTTCTGACGAAGATAAGTGAAGGTAAATTGATGTATGATATTCATACTTGTGATTTTTATCAAATTTTAAAAATAGTTTTGTTATCTGTTTTTTTAAAGAGAAATACTCGAATGGAATAAAAACACATTAATCAATCTTTAAATACTAAGATATAAATATCAAATAGTCATTTACCGAAAGAAGGCTCAACAATTTGGTCCGATTTTTTTGGCTACCTGATCGCTAAAACAAGACAAAAAACGCGTTTTTATGACCTAATCCGTTATAAAATACAGGATTTCCAAAGGTGATAGAACATCAATTCACTTCCATTACAGCAGATTGCCATATAAGAGCGAGAGTGGCAAAAACAAGGTTAGGCGTCAATTTAAAAACATCTGCTTCGATAAAAAGGTACTTTTAACTTTATTGCTTTCAATAATCTATTTTCTTTGTTAAATCTTGCCATTTTAGTATAATATAATATACGATTCAGTCATTTATATCATATCGAATTTTGAAGAAATATAGTTCACCAGAAGTACTATGTAGCCTGACGAAGCTAAGAAGATAACCTTTATCCTAAAGTAGCTTCTTAAAATGGTTTACCTACATTTTTATTAAGTAAGGTTATTGGAAAACATTAGACTTTTTTCCGTGATAGCCTGCTTTTAACGGGGTCATTGACCATCATCTCAGTCTTGTTAAGTAGCGGACAGGACGTGGACAACCATTCGCTTATTAAAGATAAAAGTTGGTAAATTGTATTACTCCATTTATCTGGACTAAAGTTTAGTACTGTCTTGGGGTCTGTTCATCAAAATTGGCCATCTTCCGGCCAGCAATACTGGACAGAACTAGAGAAGCAGAGTTCCAAGGCATTGCATTACACAGAGTTAGTAGAGATAGTTTTTCAGCCCATTCATTGAGTTTAATGGCGTTTGCTACTGGTGGTAGTCTGATCAGGGCATCGACTGAATGATAAGGGAGAAATATTAGGGATTCAATCGTGAACAAATTGTGACTTGGATATGGTTGATTTTATTGCAAGCAATGAGATGATAATTAAAGCAATAAAAAGATCAATTAGAGAAGGGAATAGCTAAGTGGTTAGCGTACTGGACCTGGGTTCGAGTCCAGCTATGCTACCCTTAGATTTTTTCTTCCTACGAGCCTCTACAGCTTAGGTCCGGTGATGGACAGTATTGTCTGTAGCGAGAGAACACTGTCCGGAGGCCGGCAGTACACTGAGAAGGGCCTGCCTTCTCAATTGACCTTAAAAAAAAGATCAATTAATTATACTGGAATTATTACGACTTAGAGAAAACTTGGTCCACTGATACTTGAGGATTCCAATAAAGGAAACCATATTAATTACTTTCTCTTACTCCTAGTAAGAGGAATTATTGTAATCGTGACAAATTTTCGATATCGAGTTTTCACCGGAAATATCCGTTCTGAGGTCCCCTGAGTCGAAAAAAAGTGGGTTTTTAGCAAATGATCTTTGTATGTAGTGTATATAATGTGAACAGCATAGGCTCAAAAACGAAAAATCGTAGAACGTTCAAACTTGATATTCCGTTTAGTCATCACCATGAGATCCGACAGTAGGCCGTCAGTCAACATTTCTTAACCGGAAGAACCACTTTACTAATTGATTTTTCTACTTTTTTGCGATTTTCTCAAAAATAGCTCCGACGATTTTCTTGAAACTTGGTATGTAACTATACATACAAAGAGGTACAACTTTTATTTGAATCATTTCTCGGGGAAAATTCATTTAAGGGCAGTTTTGGGAGAAAGGAGAGGTTAGGTTTTCCTCTAAAGTGCTATTTCAGTTTATTATACAATTCTATCATTTAAATAATAATAATTAGAATTAAATATGTGGTTGAAATTCAGAGTTTGACAAAAATCAGATGACCGGAAGTGCGTTTACTTTACCACTTTAGTAAATGATTTTTTTATTTTTTCGTGATTTTGTCAATAATGGCTCCGACGATTTTCTTGAAACTTTTTATATAAACAAAATTCATTAAGGGCCATTTTTAGGTGAAGGGTGGGGAAGGGTCTCTAAAGTACTATCATAGTAGATTATGCAATTCTACCATCCAAAAAAAATTAATTAGAAATAAATAGATGACCAAAATTGGGAGTTTCAAGAAAATTAGTATACTGGAAGTGCGCTTTTACTGAACAGTTTTTCAGTTTTCGACGAACTCCAACGAATTTCATTAAATTTAGTACAGCAACTATAAAGTTTGTCAATTTCAATTTTGAAACCTGGAGCAAGAGAAAGTTGTGTGAGTCTTTCACACCAGATTTTTTTTTTAGTTAAACTTTCTCTTATATGTTGAAGTAAAATAATTCAAGGATGTTCTTGCCACAAGTTTTGGAAATATCCTAATTCTGACTTCTTTCAAATTAAATTTAATACACGAAATCCAAAAATTATTAACTTGTACAGTTTAATTTTATCCAAAAATCATGTCATTTCTACCATTTGCGTCCTGGTACGATTATGGGTTGTTGTGGTTGGTTCCGCAGAGCTGGAAAGCATCAGTGATTTTTTCCGAGATAGCCTGCTTCTTTTTGTGGTCATCGACCGGTTTCAGGCGTTCGTCCATCATCAGGATGCTCTTTGTCAAACAGTGTGATAATATAGACTTGCACAGAGCAAATTTAGTTATACACTCTACTGTATCAACATTACTACACATTGCAAGTGTATCAACTAAATTAGTTCTGTGCAAGTCTAAGTTATCACACTGTTTGACAAATAGCATCCTGATGATGGGCGCCCCGCCTGAAACCGGCCAATGATCACAAAAAGAAGTAGGCTATCACGGAAAATATCTCTGACGATTATGGGTGATTGAATATTCACTAAAATTAATCCAATTCACTCCATACGTTGTTCAATAAATATGAGTGGTTCTTGAATATTGAAGAAATAGTGACAATGTATAAGGGTATACATAAGGGTTTCCTTGATAATTTTAGGGTCATGAACTAATGCCTGACCCACAGCTTGGTGGCTATCATTCCCCCCATTATAAATTTAGGTACCTTGTATTAAAGAAAAGATTTTCTTTAATTAATCAATCTCTAATAATAGCAAATTGTACATTTATTTGCCTGAACCTAATTAAATTTGTCACGTAAAAAATATGAAACAAATGAATTATAGAAACTTAATTTAAAATAAAATGAACAACTGAATGTTTAATTTTTTATTTTTATTTTAATTTTATAAGAGTCATGGATATACAACGCAAATACACCAGAGGTATGAAACTAAGTGACTACTTCACTACAAATGAGTGGAAATTTCACAAACGGAACACCAACTCACTAGCTAGAAAGATGACAGGAAGAGACTTAATAGAATTTTCCTTTGACACAAAGAGTGTCAAATGGCCATCCTATTTAGAGACCTGTGTACTAGGTGTTAGGAAATATTACCATGGTGAAGAGCCTAGTACAATAACTAAAGCAAGAAAGATTCTATTTACGTAAGTTTTAATTAACAACTATAAATCTTTGTATTAATATGAAGCTAGTTAAGTTAAGCTAAACAGTTAAAAAGGATATAATTGATCGGTCTTTACTATATAACAAAACAAATTTATAATTATATAAATGTTATAAAAGATAAGGAAGGAACATGTCGCAATAATATCAACATTCTTCCTCTGTATAATTCGTCAGTCTGTACACTTGATCAGGCTAAAGATTGTACGGTAGACAACGATATAATGGGATGCTGGAAATTAAGACATTAGTAGAAACCTGTGCATGATGTTCAAAACTAGTTCGTCATTTCACTTCAAGAAATTTTTGGAACACCGATTTTTCAGTGTTCCAAAGGAGCCTTTATAACTTTCGGAATCGCCGGGTAGTTCTGGATAGGACTAACACCGATTTATTGCATTAAAGTTAAACAACATTACTTTGCAGAGCAGGTCTCAACAATGTCAAATTAATTTATTTAAAAGATTTGATCTCTAAACCGGTGAGCTCTCCTTACCGGCATTAAGTTCAGCTAGTGGATTTTCCGCACTAGTAGCTTGTTCCTTAGTGCTCCTACCTTCTTCCCGAACCCTTGCGGTAACCATCCGCTTGTTGCTGGAGGCCTTTCCCTTTTGGTAAGCAATACCCGCCTTGCTAGTACTCGTCCCTTCCCGTATCCCCATTTCATTAGGAGCTTGCTTCTGAGTGGTCCGGGTAGCGGTTATTATTGTGGTTTTGGCGGTAACTTCCTAATAACGTCCCTAACTTCCTTCTTCATTAGACACGATTAGCTAGGGCATCTTGAAATCCACTGTGCCAGAGCCCCGCATGACCCAGCAAGGCCATTAACTATTCTCTGAGGCTGCCCGGTTTCAGAGAGGCGCCGTTATAATACGGCCTGTATACTTCCCTGCTGCAAGCCTCCAGGGCTGGGCTAGCACCCTGTTTTGGGAGGAGGTGTATCTCGAGGCTGTCCTAGGGACACCACTTTGGATGACCAGTGGTACTCTTAATTCGTTGGGGACTTTTATCGACGTCCAGGACTAGATCCGCCGACTTTAGTTAACATCAGGGTCACCTCGCAAAGGGTGCAGTGTGACTAAATGCGGCGCTTGGACGGTCCCTGGCTAATACTACAATTCACCCAGCGATTACCGTAGGAAAGAGGCGAGGACCCCTTGACTCCAAAACTTAGGCAATATGTTCTCTAGGAATGAGCATATTGAGTGAGCCGATGGAAATGGTACCCGGTTCAGGTCATTTGACTTTTAGTGGGCCCTTCAAGTCTAAATTATCCTCAATAAACTGGCAAAGAAAAAGAGCGATAAGCAGATTAAAAATATGTTAAAGAAATTTTTAGGAATGCAGTTCCTAAAATCGACCTACCAACTTATCGCTAACCCCCGTTAGGAACTAAGTTTCATCAGCTAACTAATATCTGTGCGAAAATCAGGAAGGACCAATCCATTTTATAACTTGTTGCCACCGTCGGCTGATTTAAAAAATGGAAATTAACAATGTAAAAAATACAATATAGAAGAAAGAAATATTTCTAACATCTAACAGATACTGAAAGGCACAGATAATTTCGAATTCTCAGTAAGGAAGAGAAAATTTAGAGTTGAACGGTTGAATAAACGGTTAAAAATTAACGAGGATTATTTGCAGATTATTTTGTTACATATGAGGTTTATTGTTACCAAATTTTTTACAACACAGCCACCACTACTCAGCTTCTAGTATCAAGTTAGATAACAAAATTGTTTATTATGTGTTTTGTTATATTGTATGGACTAGGATTAATTAAAATTATAACTTTGTGTAAAAACAGTATTAAATTACTGATTCAATCAAATTACTGCTAAACTCTAGCATTATTAAACAATGCTTTTACTCTTAATATTAAAATGAATAAAAAACATGGTTAAATAAAATAGTTAGTTTGATAAATTTAGAATTTCCTAAAAAGTTGGTCAAAGCTATTTAAATTGAATACGGTGAATTGTTTATGTTAAGTGTATACAGTAGAGATACCCCATTATCCTGGTTTTTCAATTGATCGCCTGGATATTGGTTTTTCTAGTAATAGGAAACACTTATTCTTGCAGATGGCGACTGTTGGACGCTGGATTCTCTTTCTTAATGTTCATTCTAATATGGTTTGTTATCTACCGTTTCTATGGACAACTCCAGCTTTCTTTTCTTATAGCCATCTTCTTCTTTACACTATATTTGATATTATAATTTTGCATTATTATTTTATGTGAAAACTGTTATTTATCTAGACAAAATAAATAAAGAAGATATAATGTTTTAAATTTAATATGGAAACAATTGTGCTCATCGTTTATATCAATAACGTTTTGTTTTGTAAACATTTAAAATGAGTTTGTTAATAAATAAAAAAAGAATGCAATATCCAATAGTAGAGAAAAAAGTATTTAGCACCGAATATCCTACCAAGAGGAACAAATACAATTTGACTGGAGATTCCAGACTAGTTTTGTTATAAATTAGACTCAAATATTAACAGCTTAAATTCTATAATTTTTACTGTATTGTCATATAATTTATTCATCGCATACGTTGCAGACTACTTAATGTATTTGTATTCAAATATATAGTCTTTAAATTGTTTTATCTGTACTAAAACAGGAGTATCAAATGAGTTTTATTATTTTGTCTGACTGGAAACAATGTAATACCCTCAGCACTACTAAAGGGACAACCCGACAAAAAGTACAATCACTAATTAATTATTGTTCTCACTTAATAATACTGTTGCAGTTAGGTGTACATTTTCCGCCAGCAAAACAACAAATACAATTAGTAAATTACATATAAATCACAAAAAAAAAAAAAAAATAGAACAAACAAACATTAAAATAGTGAAAATTCTGTTGTTCATTTAACTTGTGTTTAATAAATGTTTAACCAAATGTTTTTTTTTTTTTTTATAAAAAGAAAAATAATATTAATATAAAGTTGTTAGTGTGTGCCGGAAAATATAGTCACGAAGAGATTTTCAACTTTTGAAAATCTGGATGAATTTAAATGTGAATGTTTGGAGGGGAGAAGCCTGGTTGATGAGCATCGGTTTATCAGGTAATATCATAGGTTATATCTTCAGTCTTATCAGGTTATGACAAAACCAATACATGAACCAAATTCGAATTTAATAGTAATCACCTACTGTAGGGAGTCTACATGATACTGACAATAATTATAAATAACTTATTAGACCGAGAATATTTTGGGAGATGTAACTCATGAAAAAAACTTTCGATTATGATAAATCTCTACCATATATTTTTATCGACTTAACGAGTCTCTAATGAACGATTAGAACCAAACTGAGCGATAATGTCTATTAGTGAGTGCCTGTTTTCACTTAGTGTTTGAGCAAAAAATTGGATAGAATAATTGCTAAATGTTAAATAGGTATATAAATCTATATAAATAAATGCATTAATTTTGATAAAGTGTTTCAGAGTTTCCAGAATTCTTTAATGTCCCTTCTCGCTGGAATAAATTAAAAAATATATATATATACATAGTACTTATTATTGTATTTTTGTTACGAGAGAAGATATGATTCATTATTGCAGAGAGAACGGATGATTCCCACTAGCCAAACATTATATACGTATGTTACGCTCAAAGACCGAAAATGCTCATTGAGCGAAAAAACAGCTCACAACGCGTTGTGGTCACTGTAAAACATCCACCTCGCAAAATTCGCGTGATGGCTCTTATGAAAACGCTCACGACGCGTTATGGCAATTACAGAAAGACCACATAGCGAAATTCGTGTCGTGGCTATTATGCTATACGACCAGAACGCATTGTGGCAATGAAGAAAAGCCATGACGCGTATGGAACCATATTAGAAAATGACGCGCAGTGATTCTGACATCTGGAATTCATGCAGTCGGATAGAATAGGTTATACTACTAAACCGCGTTTGGTATCTTTTTTTTTATTGAAATTTTTCACATAAACTTAAATATAAGTTTATAATCGTATGCGTAACATTACAGTAATGTTTTTTCAATTCAGTTTCCATAATTGCAACAAAAATAATAAAGCACTTCAATCATGCTATGAAAGCGTATGTGTCTAATAAAACAAAGAAACTAATAAAACGAGAAAACTAAGTATAAAATAGAATTGAACCTTCCTCTGGTGCGTTTGTGCCCGACGCTAGTATGTGCTTTTTCCAGAATATCAAACAGTTCATCTGTTTTGCAGAAGCAACGGATTTTTGAACTTGTGTTATCTGCTCCAACTTCAACCAACTTTTCAGTGTCACCAATTTTTAAGACATCATATCGTTTAGACGACGATACTGCTTTGAAGATAGAGACTGGTTGTTTTTTTTTAAGAGCTGAGGCTGTTTTCATCAAGTAACATTTCTTATTTTTCTGTACTCATGATAAAAAAACTGCGATCAGTGCTTCTTTCCACAAACTAACGTAATTTATCATAAAACCCTTCTTTTTTATTGGTCATGGTTAGCACTGATATACGTTCACACTCAGAAACAGACAAGAAATGAATAAACAACTCTACTGATGGTTTAATGCGTCGTTGTACTCAAGCCGACAAGTTACAAGCTGTCCGTCGTGATATGGTTACACCAACTAGTGCTCAAAAAGCGTCACGGCTTTTCTTCATTGCCACAATGCGTTCTGGTCGTATAGCATCATGATAGCCACAACACGAATTTCGCTATGTGGTCTTTCTGTGATTGCCACAACGCGTCGTGAGCGTTTTCATAAGAGCCATAATACGAATTTCACGTTTTACAGTAACCACAACGCGTTGTGAGCTGTTTTTTCGCTCAATGAGCATTTTCGGTCTTTGAGCGTAACATATACATAGACCAAACAATACATTAAAATTTACAATGGCGCTTTAGAGGAATGCCTATAGTGGTGGGTGAGGCTCTCCAGGAACCTTCCAAATCAAAGTTCGGGAAAATAAATGGAATCAAAGTAACACATTAATCCATATTAAACGTAAACCAAATTAAAAGAAAATCGTTGTAGACATTTTCAAGAAAAACGCGAAAAACTGTAGAAGCAATAAATTTATGTACTATATTGGCTGTAAAAAATTTACTATAAATTGGCTGCTAAACAATTTTGCAACGTATAGAATACGATATTACTTTGCTAGAGTGTTTAAGTGTCAGTAGGCATATGTAAAGTTCGGATTGATAAGCTAATATGCTTACCCTATGAGATTAGTAAAACAGTACTTCCGGTTAACAGATTTTGAGAAAACCTTCGCGTCGAAACATTTGCGATATACAAACTGAACCCCCAACTTCACGTTTTCCTAAATTGTTCGTTCTTGTTATACTAACCTCTGTTTATAGACACTAGACATAGAAAATCTTAAACACTAGAAGCCTCAATATATGTATTTCCAGTGAAATCTCAATCTGACCTTATCGAAAAACTTAATCTTGCACATCAAGAGAAAGTAGACCTGGTACATTATTTTCAGTATGACTATCTAATTTTTGCATAACACTTAATCTTAAATAAATTTCAGTTTCTGAGAATTAGGTTACATAAATATGAACATTTGAATGTATTTTGAATTTACTTTTATAAAACATGAGACAAACATTTCGAAACGAGAAAGTAGGCGATTAAAACCGCGTTTTTAAAAGGTAGAAACAACAAAATGAAAAGTAAAAAAAAAAAAATCGTTAAAAACAAAAATCAAACAAAATACTTCATAAAAAAGTTCAACATTAACAACCAAAGAGCATTTAATCAATCATATTATGCTATATATAGGATTGTAATTTAAAAGAAAGATGAGGTGAAATTTTAGTACATAAATCTGTGAGAAGGAATCCTTAATTGGACCACAATAATGAAATGGTTGCAACATTTGACATCAAAATCAAGGTAACACAAATGACATGATTCCCATCAATTATTATTCCTGGCAGTGTGGAAATTAATTAGTTAATATGTACTGAACTGTCAGACCAATTTGATAATTAGATTAGTGAACATACTTACTTCTGCTGTAATATGTATTAATTTCCAACAGAACATATGTCCTAGTTCAAATTTTCTCTCTCTCATTCGTATATCTAACGTTATTTCCATAAATTTAAGTTCAATTTATGTCAAGTCAACAAATAATTGTGATTTCCATAATTCCCTGAAATAAAATAAAAAATGTATATATTTAAAGCATAGCTTTTTAGGGAGACCATGTTTACCATATATCAACTACACATACAAAGAGCTACAATTTTTATTTGAAACATTTCTCCGGGAAAATTCATTTAAGGGAACTTTTGGAGGACAGTTGGGGTTAGGTTTTTTCCTCTAAAGAGCTATTTCATTTTATTATACAATTCTATCATTTAAACAAAATTAATTAGAAAGAACCAAACTTCCGAATTTCAAGAAAATTAAACAGGAGGTGCATTTTTACTGAACCCCTTTTTTTTTTTTCCTTTTGCGCGATTTTCTCCATAAAAACACCGAGCAATTTCTGTATGCTAACTATAAAATTTGTCAATTACAATTTGTACACTGCAGTAAGAGATAGTTGTGTAAGTGTTTCATATAAGATTTTTTTTGGGTTAAACTCATCTCATAGGGTGCAGATAACAAGTTGACCAGGTATACACTCTCTAACCCTTGGGATTAGCACCGGCTATTGTCAGACCAAGCAGTAAATTCCCTTTTTACCTGTCCCCATGACATGATTTAAGGGACATTTTCAAAATTTCTTGATCAATCGTATCCCAGCACTTACTAAGTATATACAGATTCAAATGAATAGAATTATGGAATTCCTGAAAGTTTACCTAGTTGTGAGAAACATGTGGCAGCAGTAGGAATTGCACAATTTTTAGTAACACACCACCTAATAAGTCAATTTATGGTATATGTAATTTGTGGATCTGATCAAACCATCGAATCCAACGGTAAGTAATTATATAAATTAATATATTTAAATTAATAAAAGCAATGTTTATCTTTATTTTTTTTTTATTAAACTGACCAAACGTTTGACCTAATGCATAATACGCCAAAGTTATCTTTCTGTAATCATCCAATGTACACTTTGACCGATTGTACCAATGTAAAATTTGGCCGATTTTTAATTTACTTATTTTGCATTTTGTTTCCCAGGCGTTGGCAAAGAACCAGTTTATCGCTGTCGGAACCGAAATTGCCGAAAAAAAGTTTTTTTTTAAGAACGAACTCTGTGTTCAATTTAGTATAAGTGCCATTGGACAAGAATTTTGTGAGCCCGCGAGATAAAATGGTTCATACCCAAAGTATAGAAAATGAAGAGACATGAGGAGACGATCATGTGTACTATTAAGTTCGAAACTTACTTAGTAGAGTACATTTGGAGGAGTAGGTTTTTGACAAATGAAGAGTTGTTTAAGGATTTTGTGGATGCCCAGAAGTATTTTTATAAATAGTTATTAGTAGTTTATTACTTTATTAGTTTCAGAGACATTTTCCGTGGTAGCCTGCTTCATTTTGTGATCATCGACCGGTTTCGGGCGTTCATCCATCTTCAGGATGCGTTTGTCAGACAGTGTGATGACACAGACTTGCACAGAGCAAATTCAGTTTATACACTCGTTACAGTTTATGCACTGAAGATGGGGGAACGCTCGAACCGGTCGATGACCACAAAATGAAGCAGGCTACCACGGAAAATGTCTCTGATGCTTTCTAGCTCTGCGGAACCAACCACCATAGCAGCCTTTATTAGTTAGTACACGATAGGTTTAGTTTTTTTTTAACAAGGTCTTTTAGGCCGCCAAATTTATTTTATTGTGGATATTTCTTATATAAAATGTATTTAGTTTATTTTGACAAGGCCCTTTAGGCCGCCAATCTCATTTTATTGTGGATATTTCTTAAATAATATGTATTCCAATTTAATGTTTTTGGTGTTCAATGGATATATTTTCAAATAAAATATTGGAAAATCCTATCTTATAGTTTCCTTCTTGTGATTTAGAAATTACAAAATGTCCCTTAAACCATGTGATAGGGGGCAACCCTTCATAACAGGTGCCTGCTACTACAGCTACTAGCAAATCCTTTCAAACAATAGCGACCCTTACTATTATTACCCTAATTTAATCTTTTTTACCAGCCCTGTATGAGATGAGTTTAACCCATTTTTTTTATACTTTATACTTTTTATACTTCAGAACATGTATTTCCGATGAGAACTCAATTTCGAAAATTTTACACGTTCAAAATACTTCCTCTTATCAGGAGGAAGAGAAAGTAAAAATTTTGAACTAAAACAAGGAATGCAAAAGGTTCGGTCGAATAATTTAAAGTTCAATACATGTGTGCTGTTTCCAATATAAAAGCAAACCAAAGTGAACACATTAGAAAACAAGAGTAAATATAGCCAAAGTTAAAGTGGATTAATTTGGATAGTTTATACAATAAATGTAATTATTACTCTGCGTTATACTTATGTGAAACAAATTCAGCTGACTATTTTTTTTTTAAATTTAAGGCGCGTCAATATCCTATGGTGATTGGCGCCTTCAGCTGACTATTGTAGCAATTACAAATACAGCTGTATGTAATTGTAATAATTAATGCAAATTGCCTGAATTTACTATTCTTAATGAAATTAAATAACTATCCACAGTAAACAGTTACATACGCCCAACATTTTAGGGACAATATTCGTCAATATATAAACAATGCTTAATATAAAGCTCCGTTCGTTGGTGCTTCAGCATTTGATGTACTATAGTTTCATAATTCTTAGTATGGTTTATCACAAAAATTATACTTATAAGAATTATGCAGGTTGTCCACGAATATAGGTCAATGTGATTATTAACTCCTAAATTAGTGAGATATAGCAAAGCTATATATATGAAACAGCCCATTCTATCCAGTACCATCCTTTCACTGCGAAACATTAGATTTTTTTTGTTTCCAAGGAATACCTTAAAAAATAATTTTTTTTGGGGGGGATATCCAGCTAATTTTATTTCTTTATTTAATGTAAGAACTTTGAGATCTACTCAATCCTCTTCAACACTATGCTCTTCACAATTTTTATTTTTATAAGATACAAATACAATGAAAAACGTTTAACACGAAAATGCTTAACATGAAAAATCGGTTAATACGAAATCAAACTGCGGTCCCGACAAAATGCTATGTAATTTCAGACTTTTTTTTTTTCTTTTAACACGAAAATTTCACTTCTCAGACATAAAAAATATACCTGTTTTCTACAGTCACATTGTCAACGCAGATTTAACCGCCATTGTCAAAACATTTCAATTAGTTTTCGAATTCGGTTCATTTTGTGTTAAAATCAGCGAATTTTGTGTTTTTTTTTGTAATTTTAATAAATAAACTTATTTTTTTACGTGTACAATGGCAGAGAAAACAAACCGTTATTTTATCGTTTAACACGAAAAAATATTTCATTCACCTCATTTTTGTGTTCAACGTTTTTCACTGTGTATACATAAAATAATACCCTTATATAATTCCTTTGTAAGGCAATGGATGCTATCTGCAGAAGCACTTGAAATGTCGCGCAAACTCTATTGTCTTTCTGATCCTAAACTATATTTGTTACAGAACAATATCAAATAATAGAACAACTAGATTATAGAACAAATTACTATGGTTAGATGTTAAAGTTTAGAATATATTCAATTTGAATTTCAAAGAATTGAAACAAATTCAACTTCAAAAATTAAACCTCTAATTAAGGGTTCAACTGCAATAATTTTCGCTAATCTGCTTGCTCTTTCCTTAGAAATTATTCTGTTACAACGTGTAGTTTAAACTGTAATGCATTTATTCTCTCCCACTCTCACTCTTTCATATATATATTACTTCTATTATAATTATATCTTTGGAAAAAGCAGAGTGGCGATAATGGAGAAGAGAAGATCTCGAGACCCTTACATTAAATAAAGAAATACAACTGGCTGGATTTGTTTTAGTTGTATTCCTTAATTATATTTACCTGCAAATAAACTTTAAATATACATTTTTTTTATTAGTCATTACATATATCTCCAAATAGAAACAAACAAAAAATAAAATACATAATTTATTTCATCATTTCAATATGAACTTGCTATATATATATATATATATTCAGTTTGGAAAGTTTGGTTTAGGATTGGTCAGAAATGAAACCCAGCTTTATATAATTCCTTCCTTAGGCAACGGACGTGACGTGAAGAAGAAATCTCGCGCAAAATCTATTCTCTGTCTGATCCTAACCAAATGTTCAATCTTCAGCAGTCAACAAACATAAGGCAACTGTTTTTTTTTGTAATAATATATTAGGAAAAATATACAAAATAGTCCCTATTTGAAATTATTTAATTTAATCATTGAATAAAAATAGAGTTTGAAATGTATCAGTAATAATATTATACGTTCAATTTAAATGCAAATAAAAAATTTCAATGCAAATTATAGCACTGTATAAATATCTAGGTATGTAACACTACGAGTATTTGTGGAATATTACAATAAATCATTTCTCTATCTATGGAGTACTAGGAGGGAGCTAAAAAAACTAATTAGTAGACAGAAGATTCTTTTAGGGGATAGCGCTTCTGGGACTGAAAGATCTATTGTACTCACCGGAGCCTTCTCAGTTAAACTGCCGCCTCCGAACAGTGTTCTCTAACTATAGACAACGCTGCTCATAACCTGGCAGAAAATCTAAGGCCAGCACTGCTGGAGACGAAGCCGGGATCCCAGCGCGCTACAACTGAAACTACTCTTCATTTATTTAAAGAAAAAAATTTCCAGCTGTAATTTTGAGATCTCTTATTATGAATCACTTACATAACGCCATTGTTATTCACATAACATTGGTATCTGAACTGCTAATTTTCTATCCCTTTACTACCGACTTCTATGACTTAGGGAATCTGGCAAGCAAGTTTCACTTCAAACACTTCCATGTTCTATAATTGCCTTTATGAAAGACTAAGCTCAAGGGTTCTAAACAAATGATAATCAACAAGCGTATGGATGTTAAGTAAAGAGAGACTCTACAAACTGGTTCTTCCCAAACCTAAAACAGATAAATAAATTGATATAGCTTAGTCTTTTTTAAAAAACCTTTATTGTTTATTCTTAATGGTGAGTTATTAACGGAGTTAATTAACTGTAATAAGAGCGAGAAAAATATAAGATCAATAAAATATAACCAAAATAAAGAAAAACAAATAATATGTTTTGAATATAAAATATAAACTATTTTTTAATTAATCATTTAACAAGGATTATTGGAATTATTTTTAGTTTGGTATAATGATGAAAAAACTTTTTTTCTCCCTAAAACTTGAATTATTAAAATTACAATTATAGAGTTAGCATAACAGAATAGATTTGCAGATATCATCATTACTGATGCAAGCTTTATCTAGATTAGATGCTTGTTAGAAAGTTTCAGTGGAAAACTTTCAAGTAACAAGAGAAATCAAAGAAGGCTCATTATATTGTAAAGACAGTATCTTTAAGTTTCAACTAATCTAGATAAAGCGTTGCCTCATAAGACTTCCTACGTTAATATTAAAGAAATCAATAGCTGAAAGTTAATTTCAAACGGACAGGATAAAAAAAAATGTATGAAATACTCAAGACAACTTTCTCTTATTGTGGAAAATGAACGAACATAGCTCTAAATTCAATCAATTACAATTGATAACTAATAGAAATTCCTCAAAATGTTCTACTTGAGATAGGAATGCCGCCTTCACTGGCTAGCAGCTACAGTGGGAATGTGTGATGGCACTTCAATCAAGTGTTCAATATTAAATTTTTTCTGCAATCGTTTTAGTGATTTAGTAGATAACAGTTTAGACATGTTTAGAAATGGTTTCTAAATTAACAGCCTGCCTCCGCCTGCGTTATACATCATTTTAATGATCTCACCAATAGTCATTATTTATCTCGAGAGAAGTGGTGCTTCAAGTTTCGCTTTCTCTCGATCTGCATTGGCGAGATCTTTAACATGCTTATAACACAGGGGGAGGGAAGACGTTAGTCCATAATCGAAACCATTATTAGATAATTTAAAACATCATTTATAGATCATCAGGTAAACAAGGTAACAGTTTACTAAGAAGGTAACTATTTATCTTCTAAATTATTGAAACGATTGAAGAAAATATTTAATATTCAACACTCGAGTGAAGTGTCATCACACACTCCCGTGCTATATATATATATTTTGGTCTAATTATAAGAAATAATCTTCACGTAAGCATTAAATTAAAAATTTAATAATTATTAATTTTATTATATTTTTATATAAAATATATAGTTGAAAAAAGTAGGAGTTATTTATTACCAAATATCCCCCTATTTTATTTATTATTATGAGTAACGATTAATAATAAATAATTATATCTTCCACTTATAATCAAATTTTTGTTTATTTCAATATGAAATAATAATTTTGAAAATTATTTCTAAATAGAATATAGAAGTATACTATAACATAGGGGTTACAAGTGGTGGAGTTAGCATTGTTTGGATTGGGGTTATGTTCAATGTGTATATTAGGAATTATGTAATTAGTTTCTGTAGCATTCCCAGTTTGTATTGTAATTGGGCACACATGTGCTGGATAATTTCTAGATATAGAGAGAGAGAGAAAGAGAAGGTGTTCAAACCTGGTTTGTTCATTGGTGGTAATAGTATGGGGTGTAGAGCGCCACTAGAGAGTCAGTTGTGAGAGAACAATTCTAGTATCATTATCTTCTACAATCAAACTGTTTTCTTCTTTATTTCTATATGTTTTTAAAAGGTTTAGAGAAGTGTAGACCTTTAAAACAAATATAAACAACTCTCAACAGTTAAGTACCAACCATTATCATATAGCTTCTAATAATGTTTTGCTGTTCCATGATAACATACAATCTCCTCAAGCTTTAATTGCTAGTCCAACAACAATTAGCGAAACCAAAACTTTACAATGGATTAATTAATAAATTTAAAAAAAAAACAAAAAAACTGTAGAAATCATTCAATGACTTCAAAAATTAATTATATAATAATCATTTCTAATTATTTATCCTATCATATGCCTTTTTAGTTTAAGTTGTCAATTAAATCTGGTGACAAATCTGATGTGAAACATTCACACAACTTTCTCTCTTACTCCTCTTAATGGAATTATATATAAAATGAAAAATTTCAAAATTAGGACAGGTAGGGGGGCGAAACATTCACACAACTTTCTCTCTTACTCTCCTCTTAATGGAATTATATATAAAATGAAAAATTTCAAAATTAGGACAGGTAGGGGGGCGGAAGTGAATACGGCGCCACTAACATAAAACCAACCCCATATATTTGCAATTTTTATGCCACAAATTACAGAAAACTATCTGAAATGTTTTCTTGTTTGAGTTTGCAAAATGTTTTCGATTCTGGGATATTTTGTTATTCCTGTCTCTGTCATACACTCTCACTCTCACTCTCTCACTCTCTCTCATACACACACACACACACACACACACACTGAGGGAGAAAGAGAGAGCATTCGTTAAAAACATTTGGTTTCCTGTATTTCCTGGGAAATACTCAATTTCAAAAAGGAGAGAGAGAAAGTAAAAAAATTATAAATTAAATTAAGTTTGAAGGAAATCTTCAATAATTACTATTTAATTGCAGTTAAAAAAAGTCATGTGAGTGTTTAACACGCATTTAACCAATCGCTAAAAACAATTTTTTTTCTTCTAAAGCCCTCAAAGTATGTATTTCCTGTAAAAAAAGAGCAATATCGGAAATTTGACATGATCGTAATACTTCCTCTTTGCAAGGATTAAGAGAAAGTAAAAAAAAGAATTTTTGAAAATTGTATTTTCTTTAAAACTAATACTACAATAACAATGTAAGAAAATGTGTATAAAATTAGAAAGTGAGAGCGAAAAAGAAAGCAGCGAAGCAGTGTTAAGTTAGAATTGGGGTACAAAGCAAAAAGAGACAAAATTTAGGGAGTTAGTGTGTCTGTGTCTGTGTGTGTGTGTAGCAGCGCATTCTTTATACCTGTGGGGCCGCTCTCGCTTTTGATGTCCAGATAAGTTAAAAGGTTGTATGCCACAAAATGTACTCTCTCGATACTACTTGGTTTCCACTGAAAGGTATATCTAGAAGAGAGAGCTTTTCTTCCCAACCTTTAATAGGATCTGGCGGAGTGATAAACCAAACCAATACACTTCTATAAGAAAGCTGAATTACCTAAATGGCCCCTTTACTTTCCATTCTAAATGTAAACTTTAGAAGTCACAATAAATGATCTGTCGTAATGTATCTTTAAATGGAGGACCATAAAAGAGATTATTAAAGATTCAACTCAAAGAATTAAAATAAATAGTTTTACTAGTATTTACGATTTCAACTATTGCGAAAAATAATGAAATTCATCACCTTAATAGGACCATTATTGAATAATAAAATAGACCCTATATTACTATATAAAATTATTATATACAAAACGCCTAAGTTTGATATATAAACTTCATTTTAAAATAACTTTTAATCAAATGCATAGAAGAATGTGAGATCTATGTCTATGAAATTATTCAATATTCTGCAGTAAAAAAAAAAAAAATTGTGAACTAAATCTGAACATAATTAATTTTAATTTTGCATATTTTACAAATACTTAAAGGGAAACTCTTCAGATCTTGCCCGAAATAACTTATAATCCGTTTTGTTAGAGAAAATATGAAAAAACTAGTATGAGAAACTCACAGGAAATTTTCTCGCCTGTAATTCTCACAACTCTCTTATTGACAATGGCTTTCTCTTAATGAAAGAGGAAGTACTGCGATCATTGATATAATGTAATAAACAGTCCACTGAAGAGGAATTTCAACATAATAAGCGATGGAGAATTCATGATTGCCGAGCCAAGCCACATCAGCGCTAGGACTCATCACCAATGAGTTCTTGTGATTACTCC
The DNA here is from genome assembly GCA_011037195.1 of Triatoma infestans. NCBI lineage: Eukaryota > Metazoa > Arthropoda > Insecta > Hemiptera > Reduviidae > Triatoma > Triatoma infestans. Next base: position 262,644 of record JAAEAF010000061.1, read on the forward strand.
CAAGATGATGTTTTGGATTTATTCTATGTTTATTTATACCTATGCGGCTGTGGAGATAAGATCCGCTAGACTGCTGCTTGAGGATATTCAACGCTTGGCTTGTCTGGCGGTGACCAGCACAATGCGGGCCATGCCAACAGCTGCTATGGAAAACTCTGTTGCAAAACCTAACTCTCTTTGCGGAGGTGAAAAACCTGGCAATGAAAGCAGGTTATAGAATTAAACAGGCTTGTTTTATGGTAGACTGTAGATTGTTGTAGGGGGATTATTGCACTGCGACCTGCAAGGTCTATTGTGCCCCCAGAGCCTTCTCCAGGCCTCCAAGCAATGTTCTCTAGTTTACAAACAACCCTGCCCATCACCGAACAATGAGTTGTAGAAGCTGCTAGGAAGAGAAAATCTAAGGGCAGCATGCTGGATTCGAACCCGGAACTTCCGCTTGCTAGTCCAGCGTGCTACCACTAAGCTAATCCCTTCCTTCTCCCTTGGCTTATGCCAATTAACTAGGGGCGGAGACCCTAGCTTGTGTACTGTGTTTGTCCTTGTCTGTAAAGAGTCGAGGGTATGTAATTTAAGTGTATTGTGTGCTGTTCTGGTGAAGTGCATACCGAGCTGTGGTATAACCCGTGGGGTCACTACTCCTCAAGTAATTGCATGCAACAGATACCCCTTGCGGGCAACGTTTTATGGTATGATCATCCTACCATTCATCACCAAATTGGATTCATGCTAGATCGCTTTTTTGACACACACATTTGTGAGACAGAGAAAGAAACACCCATACATCTACAGATTGCTTGGGTTGTGAGGAAATTAGGTTTAGGATCTTTGGTCGGATGTCTGTAGAAGAGCTTAGGCTAATTCCCTTTAAAGTTCGATTTGTTCAGACTGTAGTGAACTGGATTTGGTGACTGTGGTAGGCTAGACTCGGTTCTTTTTCTAGACCCTGTTTATTGTTGTTTACTTTGGGATAGTTATAAGGATAATGTGATGGATGCCAGAAATTATATTTATTTTATTTGAAGAAAATTATGATTTGAGAGAAAAATGCAAGCTCGTTGGCAAAAAAGGGTAACGCCCAGATAGAAGATACCGTTACGGAAGAGTTCATAGAACTTGGTTAGCTTTGTGTTTTGCCCTTCTCAAAGGGGAGGATTTGAACTATGAAGAGAAAGCATTCTTTCAAGAGAGGGAGTCTAAACTCTGCTTTAAAACAGGACAGTCTGAATTAGACATTGAAGCAGAACATTTGTATCAGGAATCGCTCTCTTAGCATCTGTGCCAGTTATAAGTTAAAACATAAAGAGTTTAATATAGCTAGTTTCAATATATTAATAAGCATATTACTGTGTTATTGAAAAGTATTTAAATTGCTTTAAAGATAATAATATTTAATTCAATCTAGCAGTGCTTTCTTATTTATCTCTTATTACTTCTCTTCTCTTTAAACACACATACAAGCCCTTTACCAAACCGCTCACGCCACAAGCTACTACTACAAACATAGAAGAAAAATAACAATGTAATCACTTAGTCCTTACAATCTATGTTAACGGGTTGAGAAAGAGCGCGATCAGATAAACCAGTATTTTTCTCATCAACTTTATAACGTAATGCAAACCCAATAATGTTTAGTTAAACATATAAATGTGAAGAAAATTCATTAATTAGAATTCTAATAATAGGAAGTCTTGTACATGTTTCACACAGAAGATTTTTTTTTGTTACTCACTAGACCTCAAAACATTATTTTCGTTGTAAACTCAATTACTAAGAGAAATTCAGATCAAAGAGAAATTAATAATGTTATCAGAAAGGTGTCTTTCACTTCTACATTATAAAAGCTAAACGATAAGTTAACATTTAAATTCCACATTCACTTTAATTTATTGAACAACTACAAATTCATATTACCATAAATAAAACCTGTGATTTAAATAACTCAGTCTTGATGTACAGTATGAAAATGTAGTTTGTTATTAAAAAAGTAAGAAAAAATAAAAATATTAAAATTAATATAAATAAAACCAAATAAAAATTTCAAGAGAAATAGCTCTGTATAAATGAAATACCTTAGTACATAGCTTTAAATTGGTGCCTGCGCTCAGTTCGTTCTACATGTCCTATTTTTAGCTCTAATTCTCACAAAGCTTTCCATCTCATTAATTCCAACTTAACATCTTACTTTATGCTTTTATGTATGATAAATATATTATATATATACATATATATTGAAGTTGTGTTCTGAAAGCTCTTTTCCATCTTTTATAAGACAAACTAAAAAAATTTAAAAAATATTCTTCTGAAACAAAATGGAATTTAATTTTTAAAAAACCTAATTAAAGAGTTGGTAATGGATAAATCTTCCTTGATACTAAGGATGGCTTTAGTCATAACCTGCCCCATATATATGGTCTTAAAAGTAATGGCTATTTTTTTAAGCGGGCTTAATGTCCCCAACTACATTGAATTAGGTGTAGTGGTAGGAGACAGAAGCACAAAATATACTATTAATATATTATTTTTTTTTTTTTAACAGATATAAATGTTGGAAGAAAAAAAAAAAGATATAAATTCCGCACTTATACCAGGGTCTCGAACTGGTAACCTCCCATTTAAAAGACCGTGCACATAACCTCTACCAATCTCCTGATAAGACCGGAATCATACACATTATAGTTTAAATATACCTTCTTAATTAATAAGCATGTAATTGCCTACAGGAACATTTGTTTCAGGAAAACTCTGTTTTGTAATAACGTTATAAAGAATGCATTACTTCCTTGTTACAAGAGAAAGTAAATAGGAAGAATGATGTAATAGTTATTGTGTGAAATGACTAGTTTTCTTTGAAAGAATAATCAAAAACTATTCAACATTATTTAAAACAGTGAATATAAATATATATATGTAGTAATAAACAAAAGAGAAAAGTTGGATAACAAGAGAGAAATTTAAATGAAAACTAGAATCCAGCAAAAGCCGGTTTAGTTGAAGAACCATGTGTAACAACAAGAGAGCGCATGGTGCTTAGTACATGTAAAATGTCACCTGCTATAACAAAATACTATGTACAGTGTGGCACTGTATTCTTTTTGGGTGATTTAATGAACGGGACTGTCCCTGCTGGTTGTTGTGGCGAAATTCTTTTTGTTTCAGTGAACATACAATACAAGTGTGGGTCCACCATAAGCTTTTCTTTTTTGTTTATATATTATCTATTTATTTTTGTTTGTTTTTTTTCCTCTACCGGTGCTTCAATTCAATTCAATCGGCTACTAGCAAGAAAGGTGGTGAGTGTGTGTGAGACAGAGAGAGAGTGAGAGAGAGAGAAACCCAATTGTCTCCTCAGACAATCAATATAAAACTTTAATTGGTCCAACGGGTTTTTGTACACAAGTACTGAAGTGTAATTTTAATAAGATTAATAAACATTGTACTCCACATGTTCTCTATTTATTATTAATTATATTTGTTAAATAAAACTTTTATTACATTTTATTAAAATCAAATTATCGCTTAATAAAATAATTATAATTTATGTTTATGTTTTAATAATAATATAAAAGTATTTGTTGACCGTTGATGGTGTAATGTTTTGATGTTTGTAGTAGTTGGTTGTGTCGTGAGCGTTTTAGCGAAAAGGGCTTGTGTTTGTTTGAGATAGATTATAAGAATTAAGAGTAATTAAGAACACACTACTGTTTTATAAATAAATATATTCTGTTAAAATAATAACAACTTATTTGGTTTATAAACTTATTTAATTTATAACTGGCACAGATATTTAGAGAGCAATTCCTGAAGTGTCCTGTTTGAAGGTTGAGTTTAGACTATATATTCTTTACTCTTTTAAAACTAATATTTCTCTATTGACTCTATTCTTTGGAATTGCTCTCTCTCTCGCGGGGGAATTCACTTATACAAAAGAGTTGCCCTAACGGAATTTGGTGTCTTTGTTTTCTTAATAGCAATGACCAGATTTAATATACCTGGTTCTAAAATACACACTTTTTGAAGGTAAATTCACAGCACTAAAATAATTATAAAATATTAACAAAAATACAATTTTGGATACTATAAAATATTCAGAAACTTTAAACTATTATTTTCGATTTTGTCCTTCCACTACAATGGAAGAAAGTTGGTGACTACCGGTCAAGAAACATTCAATTATGCCAAAGTTTCCTGTCTTTCCTGTATTATTATTATTATTATTATTTTATGTAGAAATTTGGTGAGGATCGGTCAAGAAAGAAACATTTAATTATGCCAACGTTTCGACAGAGTTTCCTGTCTTTATCAAGGCTTTAATATATAGATAGTCGTGAAGAAGTGGAGAAAGAATTTTTAAACATATACATTGGTTACATCGCAGAAACATAAAAAAAGAAAATTAAATAGTTTCTGGTCTTAAATGTACATTTCCGTAGATGATTTAAGACAAGAAACTAGTAACTTTTAATTTTCTTTTTTTTAATGTTTCTGCGATGTAACAAATGTGTATGTTTAAAAAATTCTTTCACCACATCTTCACAACTATCACTATCTATATATTAAAGCTTTGATAAAGACAGGAAACTCTGTCGAAACGTTGGCATAATTAAATGTTACTTTCTTGACCGATCCCCACCAAATTTCTACATAAAATAATAATAATAATTAATTCGAAATATTACTACTCAATTTTTTACTTTTTCTTACTGCATTTAACAGGAAGTAATTATTCCATTTAGTTATACCCAACGCATGCCGACACAAAGGCATCGAGCAAATTCCAACAGCCGGAAGTGTGACTTTACTGAAAGGTTCTTTTTTCTTTTATATGATTTTTTCGAAACTTGTTTCAACGATTTCTTTTTAATTCTGCATACTAACTACACATAGACCAAAAAATATTTGAATTTGAAATATTGTTTACAAGGGCTCTATCTGCAGTGAAAGTATCTGATACCTTACTAAATGTAATATAATATGCATTATTCTTGTTTGTTAGTTGAATAATCAAATTTTTCAAATTTATAAATTAAATAGGTATATTAACTTTTGTTTATATACTGATCGGTGTAAGCATGTTTTATGAAAACGGTGTCACACACACACAAAAAAAAAAGTTAGATCGTTTACATAATATACAAGATGATTTTGTAAGAAGTGGGAGATAGTTAAAGACAAGTGATCCTCAGAGAAGGGGTAAAGGAACTTTCTAACGTTATGTTTTCATCCTTAGCCCATTAGTACTGTTATACACACCAGTCATACAATAAACTAACCAACATGAAGGCTTCCTTATTATTATTACAGGTTTGTGGCTATCATATTTATTATTTAATTATAATATTAAATAAACCTATTGTTTTATTATATGAACGAAAGTGTGATTTCCACTGAACTAAACAATTATTTGATATCGTTGATATTGTTTTTAATACTAATTCAATTAACTGCTAACTTAAAATAACGGAACAATGTACAGTTAATATTAATTCACTGTGACATTAACCAAAAACCTGAATTCATTCCATAGAACATTAAGTAATGAGATTTTTTTTTTTCACCGGAAATAAGTCCTCTGAGCTCGGAAAAGTGATTTTTAGAGTAATGGTCTTTATATGAATTGTGAAGAGCATTACTTAGAAAGGAATGTTCGCAGGTAGTTCATTCAACGTTTTAATATCAACAAGGGTGACGACGGTAAGGCTTTCGTAAAAATCAATTTAACAGAAAGGACGATTTTACGGTAAAAATGTAAATGTTTGATAAAATCTCACATTAAATGAAAATAAGTAGTGTTACCTTTCTAAAAAGTGCTGATTACCCATTAGGTTACAAATTTTCTTTGACCCTAAATAATTTTGTTAATGAATATTATTTCACACAATTCCAAATTAAATAAATCGATTTATAAATTTAGATATTATTTTTATCAAAATTATTGAAATTGATATATTCAACCATAAAGCTAGCACAATGCAAACACTCAAATGTCTGATGCTTCCCAGCTCTGCGGATCCAACCACCACAACAATCTAAATATTTTTGCTCGCCTACCTAGAAACATTTTTTTAAAAACAATGTTGCCCGTTTTTTTTTATTTTCTAAGAGGGACAACAAACCATTTTTTTTTAAACATAAACATGCTCACAATAAAGTAAGTTTGGGAACAAATAGACAATGCTGTATTTTTGTATGGAGTAATTGAAATCTGGACTATTAGTAGGAGAAAAATGTCATGGCTTAGAAATATAGCGGGAATGGTCCAAAAATGTACATCAGTGGAATTATTCAGAGCCGCGGACCTGAAAGTCAAAATTGCCAGGATAATAGAAGATGGCATTTTAAGAAGAAGCATTGTAATGTAAGAAATGTGGATTCAGGAATAAATCTTTTTACTCCAAAGTAGAAAATGGACTTGTCACTTTTTCAGAGTTCTTAGCTTCCTGAGTTTAACTGAGCTTAACTTCACTGATACCCCTATATACTCACATGGTCCTGCAGAAAGGTTAAGTTGTGTGTACAACTACCTGGACTTGGCAACCCACACGCAAACTCTAGCTTATCACTCAAACATAAATTTACTCAGATTTTACAGGCGGTTATATTCTTTAACAGACAACGCTCGCAAAGGAGCCCAAATAGATCTTAATTGGATTCACCTAAATAGTACCTACCTCTACATATCAAACCCTGTTTTATTAATGTAAAAATCCATAACACACCATATATATTAGTTATTCAATATTTAAGATGTCATTCTTATACTTTGTGACGTTTTTGGGCATATGTAGTCCGATATTTTGAATTAAAAAATCCAAAATCACTGGGCTAAATGTTCAGAATTTCCTTCCCTAATTCTATTCTGAAAAACGTTGCGCATCATCATTATCCGTGTATATTCCTCCTATTTAATGTTAAACAAAGTCAGCACAGTATCCCATCCGCTTCATTTCGGAACATGTCTTTCTAGGTCAAATGTTAAAACTGAATATTTTCTGATGCGAACAAACTTCTTTTCACTAAACAAATGTTGACAACAAACCACGATATCTTTCTACATACAACTGTATATTTGTATCACATTGTATGCAGGCAAATGTACGGGTATTCGTATGCGCATAAATATATGTAAACATTTATAGGTGAACCTTTTTTTTGTTTTTATGGATTAGGCTTAAAATTGAAATTATTATTGTTGCCAGACTGATTTAAAATATTTTACAATAACAATAAGAGTAAAGTAACATTTGTTTACTTCTATTTCTTTACGTTTGCTTGATCAGTATATACCTTTTCATTATGGACAGTAAACATTATCATCAACAGATATAAAAAAAAAGTTTACAGAAATCATTAGCAATTCGAGTCACCGACTTGATATTAAAGTCGTAATCATCGATAAGAGATCTTTAACCTAGGACGTGCGCTCTAGTTACTGTAGCTTGGATATATAATTTATATACTCCACATTCTTTGTCCGAAAATTGTTTTTAAACATAGTAGCTTGTTCCGGTATATCAATAAAACTTCGTTTTTAGTTTCAATTATTTGTTGTATAAAAGTATTTGTTGACCGTTGCTGAATTATATTATGAAGAAATTTGGTGAAGGATCAGTCAAAAAAGAAACATTCAATTATGCCAACGTTTCGACAGAGTTTCCTGTCTTTATCAAGGCTCTAATAAATAGATAATTGTGAATTCTTTCTCCACATCTTCACGACTATCTATATATTAAAGCCTTGATAAAGACAGGAAACTGTCGAAACGTTGGTGGCATAATTGAATGTTTCTTTCTTGACCGATCCTCACCAAATTTCTTCATAACATTATTTGTTATGTTTTTTTTTAAATGATCCTTAACAAGGAAGAATAGGAGACCTTCACTGTAGAAGATCTAATATGTACCAGGACAGAAAAATTACTTTCAACCAAAATTATGCCTAGACTATTGGAAAGCATGGTTATTTTAATGAATTATTAATATAATTTATGTTAAAAGTAAAATCTGATTACTTCATTGCTTAAATGTGTTATTTCTATTTCATATACAGCAATAAGAAACCATTTACCCCAATTGCACCAACTGAACTGACTCTGAGTAGCGAATGTCACTGCCTTGAATTTACACTTAATTATAAACCACAAAAAACTGGTATGAAACACACACACGACTTTCTGTTACTCCTGTTAAAATGCAATTGTATAGAAAGTGCCCATACTTTTTAAACTTCAAATTTTTACTCATTTGCCCTAACGTGAATAGAGGTAAAAGGAAAGACAGATATTAACCTACCAACCCAGGCGGCCAGTTGATTATATCGTTGCCCACAAGAGCGCATTAGTAATATTGAACCAACCCCAAAAAAATTTGAAAAATTCGGCAAAATTATCTAAAATCTATTTTTTTTTTTTTTTTAAATAAAAAATGTTTCAAATAAAAGTGAAAAATTTAAATCTGTGCAGTTAGCATTCCAGGTTTACAGGAAATCGTTATTCTAGAAAAAAAAAAACTGTTTATTAAATTCAGCCACGCTCTGCTGAAATCGAAAAATTTCGCAAAAAATATTTGCAATGTAGCCAACATGCCCGTTGTGCTAACTGATGAAATGGCAGAATTATACCTACCTCTCCGTCAAGGTTGATGGAAAGAGGAAAACTATATTGGGCTGCCAGGCGGAGAATGCCTGAAACGTCATAAAGTAGTACAAATACCAGTGCATAAGTGGAGCTTTGTGTTTCCGTGTTTACTGTAACAAATTTCACATACTATTGATAAATTTCATCACTCCAAGATGCATAAATATAAAAGAAGTAAATGGGATGCTGATCTTTAATAAGTAGACATATATGAAATAAATTAAGCAAATACCAATCTAATAGTAATGAAATAATAGATAAATAGAAATTTAAATAGAAGGCTAGTTTCTTATACAGACCTCTTAACTGAGTTTAAAGAATAGTACAAAATGGATTCATTAGTAGGCGAGGGATAGAATGCAGTACTATATCCTAGTTCTGAGCTCACTCAGTAGTGAAGAGAACACTTACAGTCAGAGAGAATTCAAAGAACTCTTTACTCACTGACAACACATAGTAACTCTAAATTGGTTCTCTGTTTACACACTCAACAGCCCCAGGTATTTGTTTGATATTAAAACGGACGAAGCATGCATGTTCGTCATATAACTAAATTACAATTGGCATTACCAGCAAACTGTTCTAATGTTTTATTAACTTTTCTCCTCCCTTTATTTAACTAATACAAATAACAGACTTGAATTTTAATCAAATGGGCCGCCATTGGGAGGATAATAATTACAGTATATTTGTTGAATTACTTTTACATAAATCATGACATGTTCATTTATTAAATTGCAATATATTTTATATTTTCAATTTAAACTTGTTATTAATTCTGATTATATTATATACTTTGTATATAATATTTTAGCGGTACTAACACTGCATCAAACACGAAGGTTTTGGACAAAATCCATTGACCGGAAATGTGGAACAGAATGTTTATTTTTTTGTTTTTTCAGTTTTTCGCGATTTTATTGAAAACGGTTCTAACGATTTTCTTTAAACTTCATTTAGTATGTCCACTCATAACCATCTATAACTTTTATTTGATCCATTTTTGCAGGAAAATGGTTCTAGCTTCCCTATAAAGTAACACTTCAATACAATATTGTAGCTTCACCAGCTGTACAATATTAATATTAGAAGCCTTGCTAGAATTCCAAATTTGAAGATAAATGAAACCAGAAGTAGTGTGGGTCCTTAAAGCGAAGGTTTTTTGAATTTTTTCGAAAACTTCTATAACGATTTTCTCTATACTTGGAATTTTCTAACTTCACAGAAGTTGTTTAGCTTTTTTTTGATACATATTTCTAAAAAAAAAAAAAAAAAAAATTGATTTTGAATATTTGTGCGAAATTTATTGTTAAATTTCAAATGTTATATGCAGTTGGTTTCTGAGTTTCTTTTTAGTGTGCTCTACTAGGTCAGAATATAATCACTTCTCAATTTGCCAAGGTTAATAGGTAGTTAGGTATTTATCTCCTTACTACCTCTATATTTACGTATGTTACGATAAATATGTAAAATTTGAGTATAAACAATATTTGTGATTTTATATATATTTGCACTAATACGAATAAGAGAAAGTCGTAAAGGTGTTTCACACACTAGATTTTTTGCTTTCCTCTTATCCTAGTAATCGGGTCAATTTTCGATATCGAGTTTTCACCGGGGTCCACTGAGTACAAAAATGTGGTTTTTAGAAAGAAGTCTCTCTCTCTGTGTGTTTGTGTGCGTGCGTGTGTGCAAGTTTTTTCGCATTGTTTAATTACTAAATAGCTATTATTTCTTTTTCTTTTGTTTTGTGTTTTATTTAAACCTTTTGTTTTATGGCATTAACACAGTTTATGAATCCCGTTTTGTTAATGCTTTTTAACAAAGCATATAATGAATAAAGGATTTCCTCTAGATTTTCATAATTAGTCCTTTTCGGTAAAAGATTTCTGATCGTTGAATTGATTTTCTAAAATTACGCGATTAAAATAATTTATTGTTAAAATGAGATAAAATAAAATATAAATATTTAAATGATTGTTCGAATAAACATTCAGTTTTTATTAAAATGCACTCTGAATCATGAAAACTAAACCAAGAACAAATATTACAATGGATAATTAAAGTTAAGAACAAACAGAATAAATTATTTTTAAATCGATGTGTTGACATATCATGATTATTAAATTATGCAAATAATATAAGGTCCTCTTTTGTATTGCAAAAGTATGCTAATTATGAATTAATAATATATAGTATACATTTTCATTTTCAGGAATTCCATGCACATTAACCTTTTTAAAAATGAAAGAATAAAAGTTGTAAATCAACTTGTAATTATATGATTTAAATTAATAGCGAGAGAAATTTACACTAGTGATAAAAGTTTTGGGAAAAGATAAAACAAAGAACTACTGTATCTACTTCCTTTTGGAAAATACAAGCGTTTAGTGATGATTACAAAACCGGTTGAAGAAAGAGAAAGTGGTGACGCGTGACGAAGTAAGACCTCCATGGGAGAGAAAGAAAATAAAATAAAGAGGTCCTAGTTGACCAGTGTGACAGTTATTTGGGAAGGGATGTATGTATATATACATTTGGAATTTTGTTCGTGCGAGAGTCCTTGAATACAATGGTAGAAGAGAGTTCAAGTACATTAGTCTGGGAGACTAACAAATTGATGATTGCTGTCACAATGGGAACACAAAGCGCAGTTCTCTCTCAATGAGGAAGTGACCAATGTCCCTTCCTGGGGCCTGACATACTCTCACAGATAAAACAACTCACAACCTTATTTCTCCTTCTCCTAATCTTCCATCAGCTTTTGTTATCTCTGTTGGGGAACACAATTTCCAACGCTTAAAAAAGAGAGGACAATTTCACTTTTAATCTTACATTCTGTCTTGTATGTAATAAAACGCTTTTATAGACAAGGATTTCTACATTAAAAAAAACTTCAGAAGAATGGATCCAGTCCGGAAGCATTCAGATGACTTGCTCTTAATGCGATACTATCCTACTTGAGGAATTTTCTTCAAACTGCTGGCACTTAATAAAATGTTTAGTAGGTGATGATTAAACTTGATGGTTTTTAGGGCAGAAATCTATCTAGCTGAACGTGACTCTTTCGATGGCAGCGACCTATCAAAATTTATAGCAGGAAAGTTTATACGTAACCCGACATTTTCCCCTAGAAAACCCCCTATAACTTTGAAGGGAAATAGCCTAAGCTCTCCCACAGACAACCTGTTCCGACCAAAGGTTCTGAACCTAATTTCCTCTCAACCAAACCATTTATCCATACTAGACTCGTCCGTGTAACACCGGAGGTAATTGTCAGGAATCACACGAACGAACCCAGTCTTAACCAATGTTCCCTAGAAGCTAACCTTATAAGCTTCTTGCGATGAATGGAAGAATGACCCGACCAAAAACCTGCCTATTTAATTCTATAATAGGTTTTCATTGCCAGGTTTTGCACAAAGAGCGGTGGGAATCCTAACAAAGTCTCCACAGAAGTCCGCATTGCACCCGGTCACTGCCTGATAAGGCTAAACGTTGTATATCTTCAAGTAATAGTCTAGCAAATCTTAATACATTAGCCGCATGTAAACCTAGGTATATATACTTTATAAAATAAAACATTCTTCTAATGCCATAGTATAGTATTAGACAAAATATTAATGTTGGCTATCGGATCAAATTTCCAAAACTGAGGTTTTAGCAAATTATCTTCTCTGTTTATCTGGAGGTATATGGATGAGTGAACAAAATATTTGAAAAATTAATAATCGCAATGGACCTCAAAACTGGTATCCATATAGGTACCATTATCGGATCCGACATGCAGATGTCTGTAAAAATCCATCAACCGAAAAGATGACATTATTGAATGTTGATTTTCTTCACTTTTTTTAATGATTTTTTTCGAAAACAAGCCCCAAGGATTTTTTTTCGTATACCAACTATTCACACATAGGCCTATCAATTTTATTTAATACATTTTTCCAAGAAATTTCATTCCTGGAGGGGTCTAGGGTTAAGTTTCCTTATAAAGTGCCATTGCAGCATAGTGTATACTTCTCTATCACTGTACAATATTAAGTGACATAAAATGCATTGCTAGAAAGTTTGAAGAAAATCAGTAAACCGGAAGTGTAACTTTACTAAGTAGGTTTCTGGATTTTCCAAAAACGGCTGCAACGATATTCTTTAAACTGTGATTACTAACTGCGTAATGTATAAATCTATTATTTTTATTTGAAAACTTCTTCCGAAAGAAATTGATTTCAGGAGGTTCTTTATACAGGAGACATTTGGTTTACCTCTAAATTCGCGAACATGTGATCTGCAATAAAACCGCATTCAACCTTATCCTATAACCAGGTGTGTAAAGCGGCCTTACACACATATTACATTACAATAATAATGTCAATATCAGTATTGACAATATAACCATCAATACTCGTGCTTACCAGTTTCAATATTTCATTACCTTACACGATCAATATTATTGTCAATACTTTTTTCAATAACATTGCTCAGTACTTACTACATCTGCCACTAGGAGAGTGAATTTACGTGTTTGTACTCGTTATTTTGTTGGCTTTTTTTACCTTAAAATATGAATAATCGTACAAAAGCTTGCGTAGCCATTATTTTGGCCCAAGGTTATGGTTAGCTCTTTACCCTGCTGCTCACTTTAGTTAATATTGTATAGAAAACTCAAGGGGGACAGCTCTAATGTTTCTTATTTAAATTACTTCCATTATCTTTCACTTTTAATTATAATTCCTTCATATAACATCGAAAATAAACATTTATCCTAATAATATATTTAATAAAATATAATAATACTGGTAATTTTGTGTTGCATGTTTTAGATACATTTATTTTTTATTAACACATTAGAAGGCAAAATACTAAATCTTTATCTAACTTCCCATCAAAATCAGGCATAAACAAGGAAAATTGTTTCATTGACTTTTCATATAGACATGTATTGATTTAATATGCCTACTATTCGGAAGGAAAGTTAGAAGCCTATTTTCTCTCTATATTAAACAGCATGGCATATAAAAACCCTTTTTGAAACAAAAAGTTAAATTAACTGCGAAACATTCATACGATTTTTCTAATAGTGCAATTGTCAGAGTTCAAACTGAAATGTTTTCTTAAAATGGAAATTTTAAATTAATTGGGGTGTCAACTTTAATATATTATAGGAGATGTTCATTACATAGAATCCATTAACCTATTATAATAGTATCGCTTTTGTTTGTACAGGTTAGTTTCAACGTTGTATAAAACTATTGAACTGAGTATTGATGGAAATATTGGCGCCGCCCCTACACGGTCAATAATATTGTCAATATCCCCTCCAATTCACAGTATTGATACACGAAAATCAGAAAATCTGAATTGCATCAATACTCTTGTCAATACCGACCATCAATACAATTTTTTCACCTTACTTGGTCAATATTATTGTCAATACTCCAAAGTATTGTCAATATTATTGACCGTGTAGAGGCCGCTTAATATACGGCTCCCCACCACCTATACGTTATGGACAACTATATAATTTTTGTAAAAGCTTCAATTTAAATGGAAAAGAAAATTAGTCAATTAAAATTATGATAATTGCAACAGATAACAACTTTTTTTTTAATAAATTAGGTACGTTCCAAAGATATTTTTTATTTTTAAACCAACTATAAGATTGGGTGTAAACATGAATTGTTAAAGGTACTACAAGTACAATGAAATATGTTTATAGTGTGGTGAACTGTCTAAACTACGTAGATCCAATAACTATTACATCTCTCAATTGAGTAGCGAGGTGTATTTATCATTGTTTACACCTACTAACCTTATACATGTCTGACCGGATAAGGTTATAACGCTCTATATCACTACAAAATAACATATATATTTTACACGTTATATAGGTTAACATTGAAACTGACAACGGTATTTTCCTTAAAATATATAGGATACATAGGCATCGCTATAATAAAATCAAGGGAGGAGGGCTAATATTACAGAGAGGTTATGTTAACAGTTCTCAGAAGCAGAGCAGTTGTCCCTCATGGAAGCAATAGTTTCCAGACATTTTTACTGCTAAAGGGTATTTATTTTGTTTTGTACAATACATTTGAGGAAAAAAAAAAACTGAATTATGCGGGCTTTTTTTTTGCAAACTGCTGTTTTGTGATTTCGAAAATTAAAAGCATGGCAAAACAAATTACATCATCAAGAAATTGCAAGTACGGTTAAAAAATTGCATTTAAGCAGGAAATGATTTCAATAAGGAAAAAATGGCCATCATTTCAAATAAAAATTAATTATTTATTACGATACAATAGTTAACAGTACAAGTTGTTGTCGATTGAAGGAAACGGCAACCGATCAACTGCAATTTTTTTTCGAATTGTCAGTTCCATAACGTTTTTATTAATAAAGCAAACTTGTTAAACGCTTAATATTGTACATGGTCCATTTTCAGTTAATAAATTGTTTTTATGTGCTAGAGATGTATTGCTTTTTTAGTTTTTCTGATTTTATTAATCTACGCCATTTATAAGCCGCGGCAAATCTGCCATTTGGCGTCGAGCTTTCCAGTACAATGAGTTATATTGTTTCCTAAAATTGACAAACCCTTTGTTTAGATTTGCATCCAGCGTATTTAAAAGAAAATATATTTCGGTAAAAAGAATCAAACTTTTATCCATTTTATATAGCTACTTAAATTAAAGGTCAAGCTACTACTAATGATCAGTTAATTACCAACAATAAATAATCCATCAATAACTAAATATTTCAATTATGAAACATGGTAAAATAATGTACCGATTTATCGAAAAATGTATATTAATTCAATAGTTATTATACAAAAATTGAACTATTACAATCACAAAGCATGAATTTTCTATTTAAAGTAAAGGAAATTCCGGTTACAAGCAATTAAAAAAAAGGTGTTTTAAGCAAGCATCTAAACTATGCAGTTGTAGAATGTGCTCAATGAAGAAAACTAAGCACTAAGTTTGACTTCAGAAATATATATATATCCCGTGATAGCCTGATTCTTTTCGTGGTCATCGACCGGTGTCGGGCGTTCGCCCATCATCTGGATAACATAGACTTGTACAGAGCAAATTTAGTTGATACACTCACTATCGCAATGTTTGCCAAAAAGCATCCTAATGATGGGCGAATGCCCAAAACCGGTCGATGACCACGAAAACAAGCAGGCTATCATGGAAAATATCTCTGATACTTTCCAGCTCTGCGGAACCAACCACAACAACAAAGTTTGACACTTTTCTGAATAATAAGATTTTTAGTAGATTAAAAAATAAAGCACGATTTACGTATATATATTAATCACAAAGGATACAATATCAAGTAGTGAATGCGAATTCTAGGTTTATTTGAAACATTGTCTAGGAAAATTGAATTTTGGAGATTCCAGCATAACGGTGACGTAAAACTTCCCTCATAAATTACTTCAGTTCACACAGGTTCTACCATTTAAATTTTATCTAGATACACAAAAATGCTTGGCTAGATGGCCAAGTTTGAAGAAAATGGTTTATGTAATAATAAGACTTTAAAGAAGGTTCTAGGGATATTCTCAAACTTAGATTTCTGGCCAATGTCTAGATAATAATAATTATATAGGTGGTGGAACCTATGTGAACTGAGGAATTCTGGAAAATCTATGACGTTATGGATTTTGTTGGGGATAAGAGAAAGTGGTGTGAGTGTTTCTCACCAAATCTTCTTCTTTTTTTCTTTTTTTAAATAGCTATAAAGAAATGTAGAAAATAATAAACAAAACTTCTGCATACCGAAATTCACTAATCCGCTAGTTAGTTATAGCGTCATCCTTAAATTAGTTGAGCATTAAGTAAAACGACTTTTTTGAGGTATATAATATAGTTACCAGTTTTTCTTGATTTAAACTACTTCTCATATTTCTTTTTTAATAAATGGCCGACCATAAAGACAATCCTGGATACGCTTTCGTGGTATCTGTAAAATAACAAAACTGTCTAATTAATCAATTCTTTCTAGTGTCGTATAAAGGACGAAAAAAAACATTTTAAACATTATCACAGTTTATTATAATGATAATAATTTAGGATACTTCAATTCCAAGAACTGTAAAATAAGGAAAATTATCGTAAGAATAGAAAAAAAAAATTGCTTAATATGAAAATTAAACAGTATTATACTAGTTTTTCAAAATTAAGAAGGTGACCTTGTAAATGAGATAATTTGAAGAAGCACGTGGTACATAAAACAATTGAAAGAACAAATCAACCATGTTATTTAATACTACAGAATGTGCCATGTTCTAGTAAGCGCGTATTTTAGAAATATTCCAATAAGGACAAATTGTATCTTTAAAATTAGCATATTCCCTATTAGATAAATTTCTCAATATATATATATAACAAATTTCTCAATTTGTTATGTCCAGAAAGAATATGAATAACCTTCAACTATTAGGTGGCAATATTAGTCATTAAAGCAAATTACTATTTATACAGGATACACTAATTACAAAATGTGATAGTTGGAATTGAATGACAAAAAGTCCTAATATAATATCTCAACGCACTACAAAAACTGGACACACTTTTGACTTCAGTAAAACTACAATAGTTGACAGAGAAAAGAATTCACAAAAAAGAAAATTTTTAGAAATGATCCACATCAATGGTAACAGAACATCTTATCAATTTTAAAACAGATACTATTGATCTTGATGCCATATATACGAATTTATTGAAAATAATGACACTGCTTCTTTTCTAACACTGCTAAAATATATAATATAACCTATCATCAAACTGTAATAACCTTCTATGTTGTTTTTATCTAGTTGTGCCATCTTGAGAATAATGTGGCTCCCAGGTAGAAAGCTCGATAGTAAAGTCGATACATATTATATTAGGACTTAATGTCATTTAATTCCAACTATCACATTTTGTAAAAGTTTTTAAGTCCAATAAACAAAACAAAGTTATACTGTAAATTAATTACATTTTCTATTATTAAAAAATTTGTTGCTAATTTTTAATTGTTACTAAAAAATAAATTATTACAGTTTAGGTAATTATAAATTCAAGAATCTTATCATTAAACCCTAGCATAAACGTGACTTTCTCTTTTTGAAGGAATAAAGGTGGTAGTGGTCATAAAGTCAAAGCGATCTTGACCCAGTGTGGACTCCTTATGCGCATTTGTATACAGTAGTATTTCTGGCAATTGCCTGTATGTTAATGTTTACGCGTCTAAATATATAAGTAGTATGTGCGTGAGAACAAAATATTGCAATAACAAAAAAAAAAAAAAAGGAGGCATTCCCACTGTTTTAGATACAACAACTGCAACTTCCATGATTAGATACTTTCTTAGTTTATTTCATTCTTACAACAAACACCACATAAATCTGAAAGAGAGAGAGAATGATAAAAACAGTTTTTACTTAATCAGAGGTTCTCAAAATATAGTAAAACTTCAGTTTCGAACTTTGGATCGGTCACAATAGTTGCAGTAAGACAAAGTACAAAGTTGGTGGGGTTAAAAGTCAATTTACACACTAGAGCCCAAGCGCCATTTATATAAAATAAGGACAATGAATACATTGAATCAATAAAAGCATTGCACTATAATAAACTTTACCGCCTAAATAAAGGATAAAAACAAGAAGGGCAATGAGTAAAAAAGTTGTTTCCGACATCAATTAGAACATGTAATTGCTTATTTTGGAGCAATTGACAATAACAACATGTTAATATGTACCATCCGCTTTGTCAAAAATAACAACAGACACAAGGATACAATTATTGTAAAACTAATATAAAATTTTATTATGAACAAGAATTATTAGTTTTTCTCTTTTTTTTGTTTTTGTTTGTTGTCGTTGAATCAAGGGTAAGGCTAATAAACGATAACGATTCTTGGGTTAGTCAACATCAATTACAAAGAAAGGAATGGCGATAGTATTGATTAGGGACACGATAGCAGGGGAAAAAACCAATTTTCTCAGTATGGCCCTAATTTCCAACCTGCCATGATTCATACTATCCGGGTGAAAAGTGACAGCTGTGTACTGTCGTTACTATTCCTGATGTTTCTCCTTCTCCTTACACAAAAAGTACAAGTACGTTTACAAATCTAATTTAAGTCTAGAATTATTTATAATGTTTATTCCAACGTGTATCCTTAAATATGATTTACATTTCAACTAATACTGAACCAATCGGCGAAAATGTGAAAGCAACTATGGATTTAAAAGACCCTCTAGTTGTTAATCACCCAGCCGAGGTACATATTTACAGAAACAATCTATCGTTCTTAAATCACTTTCCATTAAACTAAATCTTCCAGAAATTTAGAAAATTAACTAATGTTTATCTCTCAACAATTTTAGTCGCACAATAAAATATGAAAATCTAAAAGGCAGGATTTTCAAAATTGTATTATCAACGGAAATATTACCTGAGGCTTGCTGTATTTGAGAAGTGGATACAATTTTATTTAAACTGAGCATAATGATTTTTTTATTCAAATTTTGCTTCATATGTCCGATGATGGACAAACAGTATTGTCTGCAAGCTAGAGAACACTGCTCGGAGGCCGGCAGTGCACTAATAAGGCTCTGGGGGCCACTATATATCTTTCAGGTCGCAGTGCAATAATCCCCTATAACAATCTAATAATATCTGGTATTTTATCCGTCGTAGCATGCATATTTATTTTCTTGGGGACCGGTTTTGGATTTTCATCCATCGTCAGAGTAAATTCACCAAGTTCGTGTAGAGAGTTCACACCAACGTAATGTTTCAGTTACTTGTTACTTACACTTGTTGGTTTTATAGAATTATGTCGGGTTACGTATGAGGGTACATATACGGTTATGTACATAACCTTATAGCCTCCCCACATAATTATATACAACTGACAAGTGTAGGTAACAAGTAACAGAAACATTACGTTGAAGTGAACTCTCTATACGAACTTGGTGAATTTGCTCTGACGATGGATGAAAATCCGAAACCGGTCAGCAAGAAAATAAATATGCATGCATCTGATAAAATACCAGATGTTATCCAGCATTGCGGATCCATCCACATATTCAACAATCTAACAATAGTTTAAAGAGAATATTATTAGGCCAAGTTTAAAGAAAATCATTATAACAGTTTTCGAGAAAATTCCAAAAAAAAAAAACTTCAGTAATCTACAGGAATATTGTTTGGGTATCAACAAGGAATTCGGAAAAATTTGTGGTCAAATTTTATCTATCAATCGAAACATCATTTTAGTAGTTTTTCTGTTTTAAGTTTTTATTAAAGCACTGAAATAATTTTTACAATTAACTTGTGATACTTACATATTTTTTTAAGTAGTAACATTCTGATGAAATACCTTGTAATGCATAACACCCCGGAATAACATTATGCAATCTGCATATATCTATCTGTAAATATAAATTGTGGACTTTACTTTCCAAGCACGTAATCTTTCAAGGAGGCCAACATGTTCCATTTACAATTTATTTCCACAACCTTTTGTTTTCCTTAAAAATCTAGAAATCTTTTCTATTTATGTAAATAATAAAGGTAACAAGGCGAGAAGGTTATAACAGCAGGATTAGTTAGGAAGGTCAATGGAATCTAATCAGTTCTGTTATTTTTTGTTTCCTATTCATGAATTAACTAATTGTCTAAATATTTAAATAGGAATTTTTTTAAAATAAATCCAAATTCGTGTTATTTAGACTTAGGGAAAACAAATTATGAATAAAAAACTAAAATTATAGTCTATTATAATTACAGCTTCTCAAGTTTCCTAAATGCTCTAGCATTGTGGGCTACATAATATAATTAAAAAATGACACTTTTCCATATTCCTTTAAATTAAAGTATTTTTTTTTTTTTTAATCCATGACGGATTTTTATTGTTAAATGTTTACTAAATGTGACGGAGAGAAATGTTTACTATGTGGATGCTTTGGAGAAATTTTGCCCATACCCATAAACACACCAATATATGAATACCGCAAAAACTCAATTTCGACATGATCGTAGCACTTCCTCTGACAGCAATAAGAGGAAATAAAAATTACAATACTTCCTCTTACTAGGAGGAAGAGAAAGTAAAAATTTGGTGTGACACACCAAAATTATTACTTTATTGCTAGTATACCAATTTTCATGGAATCCATCGTTGTTTGTACAGTGAAAATACAAAAACTGAATAATCTATTGAGTAAAAACGCAATTACCGGTTTACTAAGTTTCTTGAAATTCGGAATTTTGGCCATCTATTTATTTCTAATTAATTTTTTGGAGACGGTAGAATTGTATAATCAACTGAGATAGCACTTTTAGAGGCAAACATAAACCTACCCCAAAAGCCCGCTTAAATGAGTTTACTCAGAGAAATCTTGCAAATAAAAGTTGTGGCTCTTTATATGTAGAGTTCACAGAGTTAGTTTAAAGAAAATCGTTGGGAGCCGTTTTAGAAAAGTAGCAGAACATTGAAAATTCTTTTCAGTAAAAACGCACTTCTGGTCATCTGATTTTCTTTAAACTCGGAATTTCAACAATATATTTAATTGTAATTAATATTATTTTAGATGATAGAATTGTGTAATAAACTGAAATAGCTACTTTAAGTGCCCTTAAATGCATTTTCTCAGAGAAATAATGAAAATAATTGGAGCCACTTTCGAGAAAATTGCAAAAAAAGTGAAAAAAAATTCAGTAAAGTAATACTTCCGGTTGAGGAATTTTGACAGATAACTTACTGTCAGATCCCCATGGTGGTGATACCCAAACGGATTATAATATCAAGTTTGAACTTTCTGCGATTTTTTCGATTTTTGAGCTAGGCTGTTCACATACAGACACACACACAACTTTTGCTAAAAACCACTTTTTACTTTCTCTCTAGTAAGAGGAAGTATTGTAATCGTGTCAAATTTTCGATATCGAGTTTTCACCGGAAATATCCGTTTTGAGGTCCCCTGAGTCCAAAAAAGTGGTTTTTAGCAAATGGTCTGTGTGTGTATGTATGTATGTATGTGAACAGCATAGCTCAAAAACGAAAAATCGTAGAAAGTTGAAATTTGATATTCCGTTTAGAGGTCACCATGGGATCTGACTGTACGTTATCTGTCAAAATTCCTCAACCGGAAGTACCACTTTACTAGTTGGATTTTTTACTTTTTTGCGATTTTCTCAAAAATGGCTCCGACGATTTTCTTTAAACTTAAACATCAACCACACATACAAAGAGCTACAACTTTTATTTGAAACATTTCTCCAGGAAAATGCACTGAAGGGCATTTTTGAGGGAGGGGTGGGGTTAGGTTCCCATCTAAAGTGCTATTTCAGTTTATAGACAATTCTGTCATCTAAATAATGTTAATTAGAATTAAATATGTTGTTGAAATTCCGAGTTTGAAAAAAATCGGATAACCGGAAGTGCGTTTACTTTACCACTTTACTAAATGATTTATTCACTTTTTCGCAATTTTCTCAAAAATGGCTCCGACGATTTTTTTGAAACTTCGTATATAAACTAAACATGCAAAGATCTACAACTTTTATCTAAAACATTTATCTGAGAAAATTCTTTTAAGGGCACTTTTAGGGGAGGGGTGGGGTTAGATTTTCATCAAAGTGCTATCCTAGTTGATTATACAATTCTATCATCCAACCATAATTAGTTAGAAATAAATAGATGGCTGAAATTTCGAGTTTCAAGAATATGAGTAAACCGGAAGTGCGCTTTTACTGAACAGTTTTTTCAGTTTTCGACGAATTTCATTAAATTTGGTACACAAACTATAAAATTTGTCAATTATCATTTTGAGAAATGGAGTAAGAGAAAGTTGTGTGAGTGTTTCACACCAGATTTTTTTGACTAAGGGAGGGGCCTCAAAACGGATGTTTCCGTTGAAAACTCGATATTAAAAAAAATTTGTCACGATTACAATACTTCCTCTAACTAGGAGTAAGAGGAAGTAAAAATACATTGAAATAAAATGCTGTAACGAAATCAATAATAGCATCCCCAACTCCACAAATATTGATTTAATCTTAAACCTAAAATAATTAAATAAAAGAAAGTAAAAATAAGAGAATTCTTTCATTCCTAACTTATTAGAGAAGAGGGAAATCCGAAATACTAATCTTAAAAGTCGTTTAATTTGCGAATCACTGAAAATAAATCCTGCTAATGGAGATAATCCTGATTTTGGATTTATTTCTGTCCTAAATTGTATAACTAAATTTATTCTAGCATCTTTTTTTTTTGTTTTATTAATCTGATATGAAGAACACACATGACTTTCTCTTGCTGCAACTTCACGGTTATAATATTGATTAAGTTTGTTCAAACTTAATAAAACGGATTTGTAGAGGAGAGAAAACCCCCTTTCTCCCAAAAAACACCTTAAATGAACTTTCTCAGTAAAAAGGTTTTAGTCAGAAACATAGCTCTCTGTTATGTATAGTTAATATTTCAACTTTAATGAAATCCGTCGATGTTTTTATGGAGAATATCACAAAAAACTAAAAAAAAAACAAAAAAAAAACCGTTTAATAAAGTCGCGCTCCCGGTTAACATATTTTCTTCAAAACTAGGAATTTTTGAGAAAATCATACAAAACTGAAAAATTTATTTTTATTAAAGTGGTACTTCCGGTATTTTGACTAATAATTTACTGCCGGATTTCATGATGATAATCCAAATGGAATGTCAAATTTCAACTTCCTGCGATTATTTGTTTTTAAGCTGTGCTGTTCACACATACATACAAACACAGACCATCTTCTAATAACTACTTCCGACTCATGAGACCTCAAATCGTGTATTTCCGGTGAAAAAAATTCGAGATAGAAAATTTGACAAGATCGCAATAAGAGAAAGTAATAAACTGTTTTTAAATTAAATAAGAAAATGTTCCAAAAATATAGAGTTCTTAGGATTTTTGAAAATATAACTCTCTCTACCATTTCAAGAAAATTTTTTACTTTCTCTTACTCCTAGTAAGAGGAAGTATTGTAATCGTGTCAAATTTTCGATATTGAGTTTTCACCGGAAATATCCGTTTTGAGGTCCCCTGAGCCCAAAAAAGTCGTTTTTAGCAAATGGTCTGTGTGTGTGTATGTGAACAGCATAGCTCAAAAACGAAAAATCGTAGAAAGTTCAAACTTGATATCCGTTTAGGTATCACCATGGGATCTGACAGTGGGTCATCTGTCAAAATTCCTCAACCGGAAGTACCACTTTACTTGTTGGTTTTTTTTACTTTTTTGCAATTTTCTCAAAAATCGCTCCAACGATTTTCTTCAAACTTTCATATCAACTACACATACAAACAGCTACAACTTTTATTTGAAACATTTCTCGGGAAAATTCATTTAAGGGCACTTACGGGGGAGGGGTGGGGTTAGGTTTTCATCTAAAGTGCTATTTCAGTTTATTAGACAATTCTATCATCTAATAATGTTAATTAAATTAAATATGTTGTTGAAATTCCGAGTTTGAAAAAAATCGGATAACCGGAAGTACGTTTACTTTACACTTTACTAAATAATTTTTTTTGACTTTTTCGCGATTTTCTCGAAAATGACTCCGACGATTTTCTTGAAACTACCAATATAAACTAAACATACGAAGATCTATAACTTTTATTTAAAACATTTCTCTGGGAAAATTCATTTAAGGACACTTTTGGGGAGGGGGGGGTTATGTTTTTCTCTAAAGTGGTACATAGTTGATTATACAATTCTATCATCCAAACAAAATTAATTAGAAATAAATAGATGGCCTAAATTCCAAGTTTTAAGAAAATTTGTGAGCCGGAAGTGCGCTTTTACTGAACAGTTTTTTCAGTTTTCGACAAATTTCGTTATATTTGGTGCACATTCTATAACTTTTGTCAATTATAATTTTGAGAACAGAAGTAAGAGAAAGTTGTGTGAGTGTTTCACACCAGATTTTTTTATTTCAACACCGTGTATTGAAGTGTGTCAATGGAGATTATACAACGTTTCATTTAAAGATGTTGGAAAATGAAATAAAACGCCAATTTTTTAACAATCTCACTGAACTGGCTGATAAAATGTCAGTTAACCATTTCTATTCCATTATAATACTTGATACTGATGCAGCATGCTTTATTGATACTGGTTTCCTAAATTATGCTATTATTTATTTCCTTCGGTCAATTTATTCAGTTATACTAATACCTAAATTTTTGTCTTGAGATTTTCTATTTTTATCCATTACATTCGATATAAATAACGACGTCATTACTACACAATGTGACGAAAGTAAAAGATATGAAAATGCATAAACCAGTACAATACGCAGTATACATATTATGTACAACATTTATAGTTTTATCAGTGTGATGGATGCAAGAAACTTGAAATAATATTAATTTTTAAATAAATCTAAGAATCTTTATGGCTTTGTTCTAACTCCTTCGCCTTACAAGGGAGGCACTAAACGGACAAAGAGAAGAGATATTTCAAGACAGGCTCGTTCTAGCTACCAAGTTGAAAACATCAGTGCCAGTACCAAGTTTTAAGAGTTTATTCCAATTAATTTATAAGCACTTTGTTGTTAACTTAGTTTCTCTTAGAGAATATATTTTTTGAAAAACAGTGTGACTTCCTTATTATTGCTAACACT
This sequence comes from Triatoma infestans, assembly GCA_011037195.1. Lineage (NCBI taxonomy): Eukaryota > Metazoa > Arthropoda > Insecta > Hemiptera > Reduviidae > Triatoma > Triatoma infestans. The sequence goes on from JAAEAF010000061.1 coordinate 287,950, forward strand.
TCATTCTCTTTTAAGCTACATATTTACAAGCCCTTCATACATAACCGCTTAAGCCACTACAAACTACAAACATCACCAATCACATTACATCAGTAATTAAAAACTAATAATTAGATTTATATAATTGCTATGTTTTAACAGTAAATAATAATAAAAGAATTCTTTGAAGTTTATGACTATTGCACATCATAAATATTCACAAAAAATTAATTTAAGACAAACACAAAGGCAACAACAGCTGTATTTGGTAATAAAACAACATTATTAATGAGAATTCATTTTGGAAAACATACATATTAGAATTTAATTAGATCTTTTTTAATTTAATAAGTTATATTTTTTATTTACATTCAGTTTACCACTAGATTGGTGCGCCAAAAGTACTGTATAAATCGTAACGTATAATTCTAATCCATATCTCTTAAATGTTAAAAATGTCGAAAAAATTTTAATCCAAAATGAAATATTTTTATTCCTCATTTCATTAAACTAGAGGACTGACTATATCTATTCTGTAATATTAGTAAGCCATTTTATGTCACGATTTTGAGAAACGCGTTAATATTGCAATTTAGCTGGGCGGGATATTCAAGCTGTTTGACACATGGAGAATGTTAGGGGATGAGTTCGGAATCCTGGCCATGCAAGAAGGTACATTTGTATTGTAATCACTTGTCAATAATGATTAGTGTTTAAGGGTAACATAATGAATACACTAAGTTATCATACCACACAAGAATAACAGCAATTTTTGAGGAGGACACAAATACTAGGTACATAAATAGAATTATGGACTCTCTAAACTGATTAAATTATTCTTATGAATTTCTATTTGAAATTCTCTTGACCCAAATGATTCTCGAAATTTTTTTTAAATGATAATTGGAATTTTGATCACTTTTGATTTGAAACATTTTTTTTTAGGTTTCTGGGGGGTGGGGAGATGAGTCATTATTTTTACTTCTATACAGTGCACAGAGAGTATTGTTGGGGTTTAATAGAAGAAGCGCTGTCTGCTGGACCACAATGTAATCACAATCAGGTAGCTTGAATATCGTAAAAACCGTGTAAGTTATGGCACCCCCCGCTATATTACTTAATTTGTAATATTAGGCCAAATTAATGATCAAACAAAATTCCAAGTTTGAAAGAAATTTGTTCGTCCATTAAATTAAATTAAATAATTGTGTAAAGCACTGTTAGTGTTTCATTACCAGATTTTGTTTCCTTAGTAAGTGCCTGCTGTATTCCTTTATCTTCTTTTTTTTTTTTTATATATCCTATCTTGCCGTCATATGCTGTTGGGCTATGTTTTCTGGTTGGGCCATTTTCTCCACCTGGCGCCACAGTACAAGCTATAAAAATAGGCATATAAATATAATTTCTTAATAATTCTACTAGAATGTAAACATTTATGGGATGGGAGTTGTGATTTATTTGGGTTGAAAAAGGAGAAATCCTTCCGAAAGTAAAACATTCTCCTAATTCTTGTTTAACCCTCTATCACACAGCAATCCCAACAACCTCTTAAAACACTTTTACAATATCTAAACTTTGTTTAACACTAATACAAATATACATATATAATATTTTGATTTATGTTCTAAAAGACTTTCAGATCCAAAAAGTAAAAAAAAAAACAAGTAAAGTGGTACTTCCGGTTGAGGAATTTTGACAGATAACGTACTGCCAGATGCCATGGTAATACCTAAACGTAATATCAAGTTTCAACTTTCTACGGTTTTTCGTTTTTGAGCTATGCTGTTCACATACACATACACACACAGAGACCATTTTCTAAAAACCACTTTTTTGAACTCAAAACGAATATTTTCGGTGAAAACTCGATATCGAAAATTTGACACGATTACAATACTTCCTCTTACTAGGAGTAAGAGAAAGTGAAAAATATTTGCATTTATACAAATTGAATCATTTTTTTCCGCTGGATTACATACTGGACCTTTTTTTTTTTTTAATAGAAACTAGCATTAGCTTTTTAGGCATGGATTTAAGTTTAACTTTTATTTTTGTTAGTCTCAGTAAAGCCTTTATCTTTGAATTTTCAGTGTCTAAAATCAGTTTTTTCGTAGAGTATTCAGCAGCTTTCTGAAAATGTTTCGAAATTGATTTTGCATCGGAAATACATATTGTAAGGTTTCCTATGAAAATATAGTTATAAGGTCAGTGTGTGTGTGTGTGTGTGTGTGTGTGTGCGTGCGTGCGTGCGAGTACGTAAAAGAGAGAGAGGGAGTAAGAGAAAGTCAGCATAACTAAAAACTAAAGTCATAGAAAGTTCAAACTTGGTATTTCAATTAAGTGTTACTACAAGGAATCCGGACAAGAAGTTTTGGATAACAATAGTTCAACCGGAAGTGTCACTTTACTGATTTCTCAGTTTTAAAAAATGGCTCCAACGAATCCGTTTAAAGTTGCTAGATCAGCTACACAAATAATGACCTAAAATTTTTATTTTGTAACATGTGAAAATATCAAACCATACATATTATATGTTATTAAGGACATTTATTTGTATTACAAAAATTCCCACATTGAAGAAAATTTAAATCCTATGTCTCAATCCACTGGATCAACATTTTTCCGGGACAAAAAAACTGAAGATCCCATTTTGAATAAATTTAATGAATTTAGAACTCTGAGAAATGCATTTACATCAAAATTTGTCGTCCATGCAAGTGGCCTGCAAAAGTAATAGCTGCTGTTTAATGCTGTACGAAAATAATGGATTAAATGATCACGCAATGAGTGAATATTTCATTGAATATTTCACTAGCAAACTCAACCAGACTCACTATTTCAAATTGTAAACTAATCAGCTGATACAATGTAACGGAGTGGTTAAAATAAATAGTTCAGCACCAAGACTTTCCAAGTCTGAAATATACTCTATAATTTTTATCCATCGTAGCATGTTTCGATTCTCATCCATCATTAGAGTTAAGGTTTTCAATCAAATCGTGTAGAGATATGATTTCAACTAAATGTTTATATCGCGCCACTACACTGGTTGATTCAAACTGATATATTATTAATTTATGCATTATTTCAAAATGAAACAGTATATGATGTGCAATTATTATAGAAACAAAATACTATTTTAATCGACACAAAATTAAAGGAAAAATTATCACCACCATTTCCATAGAATATTTCTCGTATTATGTCCTCTTATCAACTTCCTTTTTTAACTTGAAAAATAATTTTAGGCATTTTTAAAATGTAAAAGAATATTGTTTTCAAGATCAATAAATTATAAAAATAAAATTAAAGATATATAAATATCAATATATAGAGATATTATGGCTTAATGAAATATTATTTCATTCAATTTATGTTCATTTACACTTAACAATCTTCTACGAACTAAGTATTTTAGATCTAAAATTAAAAAAAAAACGATCTAATTAAGTAGATAAGATCTTAAGTTAATGATTTATACCGTGCTTTCCCTTTAGTGTTGTTATCTATTTAAACTGTTCCTGGATTCCCTAGCTCGGTGTGCCAGCGATAAAGAGAACTGATTCTAAAACTTCTTGATATACAGTTTAGGGAGAACATTTCTGTATCATTATTCTGTTTTAGAAACAACTGAAATTAAACTTTAATACCATTAAATTAATCTAAAAAAAAGGAAAAGAAAGTAAAATTAATAGTTAATAATTATACATATAATATAAATAATATAATTTATATTATTATAATTATTTTATATTAATTATTATATAATTTAAAGATTAATTTAATGGTATTTAATTTTTTTCATGTTGAACCTTTTGTTTAGGTAGTAATTCAATATTGTAATAGAAAAATTGAAACACGATTAATTCTAATCTATTATTATAGATTAGAATTAATCGTGTAATTAATTCTAAATACTAACAACACTGTTGAATATTGTTTTGAAGAGTTAGCAATTGGTTTTGCCAAACCTTGTATATTTATTTATGCAAACAGCCTGACCAGAGGCAAGGTACTCTTCCTTACATAATTTATCTAACTGCCTAATATATAAAGCATGATTGATTTGCAAACTTTAAAGCTACTTATATTTAATGTATTACCTTAACATAAACATTATATATGTATCCATATATAAATGCATATACAACATCACCCGGTTGCTGCTAGGGGCGCTAGTGTTTCTATAATTTTTTCATGGCTCTAAACAAATATATCTTCTTGTACTTCCTGTTAGGAAGAGAAATCATCCTACTGGGGAGCAATACTTTCTTCTTGTATACGTAGCGAATATTTGGCTGGTAGATCAGATCCGAGTTTTGTGAATACCAACGCTACTTCTGTGAATTCTCTTTCCAAACCATACGGCTGATCCTCCAAGCAATTCTTTATAATCCCCACGAAGGAAATAGGTTTTGTTAATGCCTGTGCACGTTCATCATTTCACTGGAGCGAAACTTTGTGCCGGATCAGGGTCCTCGGTAATTGTCGATATCTAATAATTTATTTTATTGCCTTTATTAACATTTAACACATCATTAGTTTGCGAGTAATATTCAAGTAGTAATAGTAGTTTTTTCGCTTTTTCTGGGAATTTTTGTAGCGAGGATAATCAGTTTTATTTCTTCATCAAATTTGTTGCATTACAAGATCGAGTGGCTATGCAATTCAAACGATGAAATAAATAAAACACACACGCACAGCTTTAGCATTCTCCCTAGAAATGGCGCCGTCATTTATACAAGTGAAACAATGGAGTCCATTTATCAAAATATGCTTGTGCACTCGTTTATATATTCTAAATGACCATAGATTTAGTTACATGATAGTCTGCTTTGGTCAATGATCCATTTTCTGTATTCATCCCCATTCAGGATAAAAAACGGCGCGATAATCACAGACTAACACAGATGCAAAATCTGTGGGCAGTACACTGTACAGGTGTCTGGAAATCAAGATATCCAGATATCTGGAAAATGGGCGATGTTCCAAAACTGTCGATAATCCCAAAATGAGGCTATCATGGAAGAAATCTCTTTAGTTTAATAGAGTAGTGCAGGCTCAACCTTGTTAGTAACAGTTACTAGGCAATAATGGGGTGGATTTCGGAGTGTCCTTTATTATTAGCCTATTGTCGTCAATCTCTCATTTTGAACCAATGCAATATTCATTTAACACGATTAGTAATGACCTGAATAATTTATGATCCATCAATTTATATAATAAATTGTATTAATGTACTAAATATATAAATTATTATTTATCGCTACATTTGAATAATATAAAATATTGTACAAATGTAAAAATATGTTCAGAATATTTGGAGTAACTGAATTAGTTCAAAAATAATCTTAGAAATAATGGAAGCTGAAATAATAACGACTATTTTTACAAAAAATTTGAAATTATTGTTAAGGTGTCGATTGTATTGGTGGCGATGGTAACCTGGAGTATGGCCGCGGAGGGAAGATCAGCTGTTTCAGATGAGGCACTAGAAGCGGCTCTTAAAGATAAGCGATACCTGGCAAGACAGTTAAAATGTGCATTGGGTGAAGGAGCATGTGATCCTGTTGGAAGAAGACTTAAAAGTAAATATTATAGTTAATTAAATTCCTTAAATCGTTTAGAAAATAATAATTTTACTTAATCCTGATTTCCCCTCTATGGGTTTCCGTTAGGTCACCTAAAGATAATAGTTTCTAGACATAAATTTAAACTTTCTAGAAAAATTTTGAGTTTCACACGATTTCTAACTAGAGAAGGATGCGATTATTATTTAAAAATAAGTACACTTTCTTGTCGGAGCGCTAAAGTTTGGAGAGGTCTTCCGGATTTTCTTTTTTTTTATAGTAATTGGTGATCTAAGAAAATCTACATGCAAATTAGATACTAATATATAATGGTTCAAAACATTTCTCATATCTTGAAGCCTCATTTATTCTATATGGAACATACATTAGATTGACAAAAGGGGAGGCGAGCCTCATTCCACCACAACCTACCTACACTAAGAGATCTAATTGGAACACATGTTTACTTAAAACTACACACATAGGCTTGTGCCTATAAACAGAACTTTAGCAAAGTTTAAATAATATAGAATTGAAAACTTCATTCTATCAAAATTTTGTGTTAAACAAATTTGTTGCAACTTTCATTTTTCAATCGATTTCGTTATATGGAAAATATATTCATAAAACTAACACCAAAAGATGATATTTAAAGATTTTGGCTTTACTTATTCTGATAATATGGAGTGATAATTTGGCTATCAAAATATAAAGTCGTTTTTGAATTTTGGGCATAAAGAGCAACCACAAAAATTTCATCAAGACACAAGAAAACATTACATTATTACTCGTATACATCCCTGCTATTAGATTTTTTCTTCCTAGGAGCCCCTACAGCTCACAGTCCGGTGATGAGCAGTGTTGTCTGTAAAGAAAGAATACTGTCTGGAGGCCGGCAGTGCACTGAGAAGGCTCCGGGCGCCAATGACCATAGATGTTGATGCGCCTTAAATTAAAAAAAAAAAAATCCACCTTTTAAATTTTACTTATAACAATTCTAAAAAATAAACACTATCATAAAATGAAACTTTTACTTGCAACTTTATTTCAAAATGTTTTTCTTGATAGAAATAGGAAATAAATGAATGCAAATAGTTCTTAACAACACCAAACATGATTAAATTCTAAAAACAACCAAACACAAAAAAAATAAGCTTTCAACACTGCAAAAAAGCTCCCGGTTACTAGTAGAGTTTACACGAACTTTTAATCAACTGGATTGAATCACACTGGTTGACTGCTATCCCATACTTTTCTGTTAACAACAGCCTAACTTGAAACTTTTCTGTCTAGTTTATTCTGGACATTTATTGCTCTCTCTTTTTTTTTGTATCAGAGTGAATTTATGTTTGGTATTGCTACCGTAAATATTTATATATAAATAATTAAAAAGAAATTAATTTAATATAAGCAACAAATAGGTTAATAAATTTTGTTTTTTAATTTTAACAGCATACGCTCCATTGGTGCTCAGAGGAGCATGCCCTAAATGTACTCCAAGTGAGGTGAAGCAGATTCAACAAGTTTTAGCTCATATACAAAGGCATTATCCAAAGGAATGGAGTAAAATACTCAAACAGTATGCTGGCCAATGATAAATAATAATACAACTTCTTTGGGAAAATATTTTTAAGTATTTTTTTGAAAAATTAAAATTCAGAAAACTAAAACTAAATACCTAATTAATAAAATAGACTGAGTTGATAGCTTTTGTTTTGTTTAAATAAGTCTATTTAAAGAATGATTTAGTCGACCAAATTGTGCATTTATTGACTAGTAGTTTAAATACTTTTTTTTCTTTTAATTTATTCAGATATAACTTAAAAAATAAGAGAAATCTTTTAGAGATTTGGTTGTTTTTTCCTGCTTACTAACATGTAATAGACAAAAAGATGATTTTCAATGTTATTTAAATGTTTCAAATTAATTAACTAATTAATATAATCTGACGGGGAACAGATCATCATTTTTATTGTAAACATGATCTGGATTTCTGTCTCGACCAAAAAACAAAATAGCAATATCAAGAGATTTTATCGCGAAAGCTTCATTTGATTGTCATCAACCGGTTTCTGGCATCTACCCTATCTAATGTTTTTAACAAAATGTACGATCTCATTCATGTTTTGTCCAAAAAACATTCTGATGATGGGCGAACTCCGAAGCTAGTCGATGATCACAAAATAAAACAGGTAATTAAAAATCACTAGACGTCTTTTTTCAGCAGTGCAGGCTCTGCCATCTATTCAGACCGAGAAAGTTTTTTTGGGACCTGCACTAGGGTGGTTAATTATGATTAAACAACAAAGACAGTTAGAGGTTTGAAAAATTAAGTAAAAATTTACTAAATTAATATCTTTAAGACAATCCTTGGATTAAATATACTCTGTTATAGTCTGCATTTTTTGTTTTGCATACACAGTGCCCTTTTAATTCCGTAAATAATTAACTTGGATCTTAAAAATGAGCTTAATTATTTCTAGTACTTCACTGCAAAGTTCAAATGCAACTCCTAATTGTATCTAAAGTAGGCCATTCTCTAAATGCCTCAATTCTTCTCTGTAAATTCTTATTAAACTTACATTAAAAGTAAATATTTAATAAGCTAGTTACCTCACTAAATATTGTAACATTGTTCCTGTCAGTTAATTTTCACATATTCTCACTTAAAAAAAAGAAACAAATAAAATTAATCATAAAAATGTAAAACCTTGGAAATTTAATTTATGTGCTGATTACACAGAAAAACTATTAACTTTATTATTACTATTTGTTTTGTTATTCAATTTATTCTATTTTGTTTTCTTTTTTAGATCTCTACATGAATAATGTACCATATCCATTTTACTGTATATAATAAAATAATATTTTTTATGATAATTTCGTTATTTATTTATAAAACCTTAAATACTGTAGTAGGGTGTTCTCAGTATTAGGAAAAAGTGGAAAAAATCTACAAATTAAGATGGATATTCATTTAGTAAATTACAGTATATAATTGAGCACAACTCTCTTTAAATCTTGAATACTCCATACTGTTCTAGAAACTACAGTTCAGTGTAGAAGAAAGCTGGGGAGTTGACCTGTAGCTTTCAAACTGTAAGGTTGTGTTTGTGCTTGCTCTATATTGAATTTAAAATTTTACTAGTTACAGTGGTTTGATCTGATGAATTTTTTGAACGAGTGATTTTTTTATCATTCGTCTGTGTACTCTGTGACTTATTTTTAAAAAAATATTGAGAAATTAGTGAAAATTTATTTAGTTTAATTTCAATTTTTTCTCCAATTTTTGCAAGACTTAGATAATATTTGTATGAACTTTAACTAGAGTGGGGGATTCTGGATTGCAGTGCCTAATACTAGAGAGGGACAAAGTCAAGGTCATTATAGAGGTTTGTGATTTTAAGTTGCATTGATAAACTTCATACAGTGCGAGATACATTAATTTCTCTCTTTGGATTAAATTGAAAGAAATTTATTTTATTATTATTAATATTATTTTTTTCTATTGGTGAATTTGTAATTTTTTTATATTTTTTTATTTAAGTAATTTATGAGTCAAAAGAAAGACAGATTTTTCGAAAGTACGTTTCATCCTCAAATTTAAATAAGAACAAGAGGAAACGTAGTAATAGTTCTTCTGAAGAGGGGACAAACAAAAAATTTGATAAAATAATGGAGACTGAAATGTTACTTTCGAAAATTAATACCATGTTTGATGATAAAATAAAATTACTCCCTACTAAAGGTGTAGAGATGGTATGTCACTGTAATCGTAACCCAATCTAACCCCTAGTGTTTTTAAAAATTTATGTTGTACTTTTTCAATTCTATTGATGCCAGTATTAAAATAGGGAGACCATATAATGGAATTAAATTCTAGAATGGATCTAACTAAAGAAAAATAGAGGACTATGAAAGTGTAATGTAATGGGTGAAGTTTTGTAATGTTGTTGGCGTGAGCGGTTTAGTAAAAGGGCTTAATAATCAAGAGATCACACTGCTAACAATAAATATATTCTTTCAAAATAATAACTACAAGTTATTTGATATTATAAACTTATTAATATATTATGAAACTGCCACTGATTTTTAGAGAACGATTCCTGAAGCTAGTGTTCTGGCTTTCAAAGCAAAATATAGACTTAGTTGTTTGAAAGCAGAAGTCTGACTGTTCTTGTTTGAAGGTAGAGTACAGACGTCCGAAGGAATGCTCTCTAACAAAGCAGTTGGCCAATCGCATTGTATAAATTTTGTGCCTTTGTTTCCTTACTAGCAGTGACCCCAATTTACAGTACCTGACTCTAAAATACTCTTTTTGAAGGTAAATTTATTATTTAATATATTTTACAAAACTATTTATTTTCATTGCTTTCTTCCACTACAAAAGGTGTGACATTTTTGAAAAATCTAGTATTTCTTATTACAAATCCTAGCATTTTGTTTGCTTTATTGCATATATAGTCTATGTGAATTCCAAACGATAAATCAGATGCCATAATTATACCTAAGTGGCGTATCGAATTGGGCCTCTCTAGAACAATACCATTAAGACTATAGTCATTTATTAGGGTTGTGTTTCTTCTGGTAAAAGACATGACTTGACATTTATCAACATTTAGGACCATACCATTAAACTTACACCACTCAGATAAATTTGTAATAGCATCCTGTATATGCAATGTATCCTCTATGTTTTCTATTTTTTTGTAAATTTTTAAATCATCTACGAACAACAGGAACTTACATGAATCAATAATTGCCCCTATATTGTTAATATACAAAATAAACAAGAATGGACCAAGATGAGAACCTTGGGGCACGCGTGATGTATTTTCTATCGAGTGAGATAATGTTGAGCCAATTTTCACTGTCTCCTACCTACTAAGTAAGACTGGAACCAATAAATTAACGACCCTGTAATACCATATGATGCTAGTTTGGCCACCAATATTTCATGGCTTAATTTATCAAAGGCTTTACTAAAATCAGTGTATATGGCAAACCTTCTTCAAAGGACTCTAATATATATTGCTGAAATATCATGAGATTGGTAATAGTTGATTTATTTTTTGCGAAGCCGTGTTGTTCAGAAATGGCAAATAAAGTCAGGTATGTGCAAATAAAGGTGATACTTTGGCTAATACAATTGATTCAACAATTTTTGCAATGGGCCTATAATTTCGGACATCCGAATTATCGCCCGACTTGTGGATGGGAATTATATAGCTTGTTTTAAGGTAATCAGGAAAATCGCCTAATGAAATGGACAAGTTTAGGAGGATTGTAAGGGGACCGACAATCTGACAACTAATACTTTTCAATATGCACGGGGGTATACAGTCAGACCAGGACCCTTATTTACATCTAGAGATAATAATGCACCAAGGACATTACTAACTCTAATGAGAAATGAACCTAGGTTAATATTACTCACGAAATTAAATTGAGTAGGTCTTAGGTCATGTCTTACATACACTTGAGAGAAATAATCAGCAAACAAATTAGCTATACTATCTGGGTTACTGGCGATTGCATTATCAAGGAATAATTCCGATGGTAAGGAATTGTGTTTTTTAATACTATTTAAGTAACTCCAAAAATATTTGCAATTAACATTTATATTATTTTGAATGAACTCTAAATAATTTGAGAAACAATCTTTGGTTAATTTTTTGCAAAGCTTTCTTTGAGTTGAAAACAAAATAAAATCACTTTCTAAATTTGAAATCTTGTATAATTTATGCAAGTTTTTTTTTTTTGCAAAGCAGATATTAAGCCATTTGTGTACCAGTTTGGGTAGGTTGATTTATTTGGTTTTTTAATTGGTGTAAATTGTATTATTAAAGAATAAATAATTTTAAGAAATGAAGTGAAGGAACCATTTATATCACAAGCATTAATAACTTCTGACCAATTTATGTTATCTAAGAAGGAGCTTATACTCACAATATCACATTTCTTATAATTAAAAATAACTTTATCTTCAGTAAGAATATTAAGCGGCGTTTACACGATCAATAGTATTGACAATACTTTAGAGTATTGACAATAATATTGATCGTGTAAAGTGTTAAAAAAGTATTGATGGTCGGTATTGACAAGAGTATTGATGAAATTCAGATTTTCTATCAATACTGAGAATTGGAGGGGATATCGACAATATTATTGGTCAGTTCAATAGTTTTATCGAACGTTGCAACTAACCTGTACAAAACAATAAAATTTCCATTTTAAGAAAACATTTCAGTTTGAACTCTGAAAATTGCACTATTAGAAAAATCGTATGAGTGTTTCGCAGTTAATTTAATTTTTTGTTTCAAAAAGGGTTTTTATATGCTATGCTGTTTAATATAGAGAGAAAATAGGCTTCTAACTTTCCTTCCGAATGGTAGACATATTAAATCACTACATGTCTACATGAAAAGTCAATCAAACAATTTTCCTTGTTTATGCCTGATTTTGGTGGAATGTTAGATAAAGATTTAGTATTTTGCCTTCTAAGGTGTTAATAAAAAATAAATGTATCTAAAACATGCAATTCAAATTACCAGAATTATATTATATTTTATTAAATATATCATTAGGATAAATGTTTATTTTCGATGTTTTATAAAGGAATTAATTAAGAGTGAACGATAATGGAAGTTAAATAAGAAACATTAGAGCTGCCCCCCTTGAGTTTTCTATACAATATTAATAAAGTGAGCTGCAGGTAAAGAGCTAACTATAACCATGGGCCAAAATAATAGCTACGCAAGCTTTAGAACGATTATTCACTTTTTAAAGGTTAAAAAAAAAAACAACTAAACTGATGAGTATAAACACGTAAATACACTCTCCTAGTGGCAGAAATAGTAAGTAGTATTGACAATAATATTGATCGTGTAAAGTAATGAAATATTGATAGTGGTTAGTATGAGTATTGATGGAAATATTGTCAATACTGGTATTGACAATAATATTGATCGTGTAAACGCCGCTTTAGGAAAAAAACTTAGTGTCTAATAAAATTTCTAATGCAGGATGGATATCTTCTTTTTTCACAATGGTATTATCAACTGCTCAATGAATGGTAACATTTTCGCATGAAGAAAAGACTAAATCTAGGAGGTTGTTATCACAGTTTAAAATAGGAGATACTTGCTTTAGTTCCAAGGACGAGAACGAATCTTGGACACTTTGTGGTTTAAAACATGTACATTCGATATTATTAATGCTCACCCAATTTCCTCCAGGCAGGTTGTAATCGCCAGCTATCAGTATATCACTAAATTGTCTATTTGACAATAATATATTCTCGACCGTTGAAGTATGGGATGAATAGCAGTCTACTGGAGAACTGGGTGGAATATAAACGCCTCCAATCAGTAATTTTGTTCTTCTTAAAGTTATCTTTACAAATTGCTGTTCAATTGTCAAGCAAGTCGTGTGAATCTGTACAGACGGGAATTTTTTGTGAACGGCGATTAATATACCAACACCAGATTTTTTAGCACTAGTCATGGAGTCCCTGTCCTTCCTATATATAGAATAATTATTGAAACCAATTTCAGAATCTAGTATGCTTGAGTCCAGATTTGTTTCTGTTAATATGAATATATCATAACTATAATTTGCAACGAAAGTTCTAAGGTAATATAGTTTTGATCTCAATCTATTAATATTTTGATAATATAGTTTAAGTTGCTGCCCGCTGTAATTTAGTTTTTTGGAAATTGTTTTGTGATTATTTTGGGAACGTTATTTATATATTTTATGGTAAGGTTGTCTTCTTCATTCTTCTGTCGTTGATCAATTGTTTCCTTTCTTTTCAGGTATTCCCTTTCTATGATGGTTCGGTCTTTTGAAATATAAACTTTCTCGCTTGTTTCCGTATCTCGTTTTATACCAATAAAAACTTGAATAGCATGATATTCAGAAGGAAACATTACCTTAATGGGTCTTCTTTTGTCTGAAGTAGGTTTTCCTAGTCTGTACATTTTTATGTTACCGCAGGTGAACTGGGGCAAGACGTTTGAAATAATTTTGGTAATTTCATGTTGTCGTGAGTGATTCTTTCTTCGGATTTGGAAGAGGAACATTCCTCAATATTGTAGATAATTAAGTTTTTTGAGCGTCGAATACGTTCCATAACTTCCAAGCAAATTTCTTCGCGAACCTGAGCTTCACGTTTTAGAGATTCAATTTTATTCTCCTTTAAAAGTTTCTCTTCATTTTTTAATTCCTTGATTGTTTCAACTAACTCAATTAATTACGAATCCTTTTTAGTGCAATTGTCACAGTGGTATAGAATCTTCTTATTTGGTTTTTTAAGTTCTATTTCTTCATTACGGCTGACATTCCCACAGGTGGCATGGAATGGTAATAAACATCTACCGCATTTTAACTCTTTTGAGGCATTAATTTCGATGTTACAATACAAGCACTGAGTTATAATGCCCATATTTACTAATTTTGTAATAAATTAAATAAATTATAATTGTAAAGTAATGAAAAATTGCAGGACGAAAACAACAACAGGTGTTAACAGCCTTGTTGTTGGTACCTTTGTTAGTAACTAACAGGTGGTAACCTTTGTTAGTATTGTACAGAATAGATTTATAAGTAATATTAAGATAATCAGTTATAATGTAACTGGTTTAAGGAACAAATTTCATTTAATTAATTTTTTTAGTTTTATGAAAAGTCTTGATATTTTTGTTACATGAGACATTTGTGGAAGAAGGAAAAACAGACGGATTTAATAATATGTTTAATGGGTTTGAGTTATTCTGGATTTATGCAAAACGTGAAAGCATTTATGGCAGGCAAGTGGTGGTTGCCTTTTTGGTTTTAAGAGTAGTTTTAAATCTTATTTTAATATGAGTTTTACTACTAGAGATAATCTAGCGTTCATTGAATGTATACTAGCTAATAAAGAGATAATAATGTACCAGCATATTTAAACTGTAACAAATGGAATGTAGATTTTAATAATTTGGTTAATTTTTTTCTTAGGAATTACAGTAATAATATTTTGTTGATCGGTGATATGAATGTCAGAATAGGGAACCAACAAGTTTTGTCTCAGGAATTATTAGTTGAAAATTGTAGTTTCTCATCGATTAGAAAAGCTAAAGACGCAGTTTCGGATTACAGGGGTACCAAATACTTAGATTTGTTGACGATAATGATTTAATTATTTTGAATGGGAGGAGTCCAGGTGATGTTAATAGCGAATTTACTTTCTTAGGAGGGTCTGGTTTTTCTACAATTGATCTGTGCTGTATTTCTTCCAGCTGCTTGTCGATGGTATGTGATTTGAAGTTGGGATGGAATTGTTTTCAGATCACCTCCCAATTGTAATAACACTTTTTCACGAACAGATGCATAGTATGGGCGAAGAGTTGGCTTTATTTCCGAAATTGAGTTGGTCTAAGGATGATGAAGTGCATTATTCTGATAGGATGAATACGATTTTATTGGCTGATCAGAGAAAGCTCAATTGCAATGAACCTGATGAGGTTGTAGATTTATTTATTGATTGGATTAAGAAAGCGGCTCATAATGGTAAAAACATGAATCTAAAGGGAATTAGTAATTTCAAAGTTGGAAAAAATATTTGCTTTGATTTCGATTGTTTTCGTTGGAGAAAGCGGTCGTTTGCCCTTTTAAATTTATTTAAGAAATCACAACCTTCTTTAGTAAAATGTTTGTATTTAAACAGTAATAAAAGTTTTAAAGAAATGTGTAAAAATAAAAAGAAAACCTCCCAAAGTTCTACAATTAATAAATAGAATAAAGTGAAGTGTTCCTCTGATTTCTGGTCTATAATAAATAATTTACAGGGTAACAAATTTAAATCAAGTGGGCAAATCAACATTCTTCATTTTGCAGATTATGTTAGAACTTTACTTACAGCTCAGCCTCCGCTTAATTCTGTTTCTTATGCCCTACCGTACACAATTGATCCCAGACTTGATGATAGCTTTTCTCTAACGGAACTTCTTTCTGTCCTGGGGAAGTCTAAATTAAATAAGGCTCCTAGTTTAGATCGTGTGCCTTATGATTTTTTTAAAAAGGCCCCTGAATGTTTTCTCAAGAAAATTCTTGAATTATTTAACCGTATATACTTAACAAATAAAGTTCCTCTCACATTTTTAAGGTCACTGATTTTTCCATTATTCAAAAAGGGTGATATTAATATAATTAATAATTACAGAGGTATTTCTTTTAACACGGTGCTGTCAAAATTATTCACTGTTATGTTATCTAACAGGTTAAACATTGGGTTGATATTAATGATGTGTTAAGTGATTATCAAGGTGGTTTCAGAAGAGGTTTTCTACATAGGATAATTTATATATCCTTACTAGTATGGTGAAGTTGAAATGCAGAGGCAATAATCAAAGAGTTTACGCTTTTTTTGTTGACTTTTCAGCCGCTTTCGATTCGATAGACAGAAATGCCCTCTTTTTTAAGTTGAGTAATTTAGGTGTCTCTTATAAGTTCATTACAATAGTAGAAAGTCTCTATAATAATACACAATCAGCGGTTTGGAAAGGTAAAGAGTTATCTGGATGGTTTACAACCTCAACTGGAGTCAAACAAGGTTGTGCACTAAGTCGGACGCTTTTCTCGCTTTTCATTGATGATCTACCAGCTAAATTGGGAGGTGGTGTTAAAATTAACAACCGAATAATTAAAGTCTTGATGTATGCGGACGATGTGGTAATATTGGCCGAATCTCCTATCGCTCTGCAGAAAATGACAGATGATTTAGAGGTTTATTGTGATCGATGGAGTCTGAATGTGAATACAGACAAATCAAGATTATGATATTTCAAAATCACAAATCAAAATTAAGGTCCAATGAAAAGTGGAGGTTTAAGAAAAAGAATTTAGAAATTGTTAAAACCTATAAATACCTCGGTGTAATTTTGAACCCCCAGATAACTTTTAAAGAACATTTTGAAGAAAAAATAAAGTTAGCTAAGTTAGGGTTTAATCGTACGATGGGGAGTTTATTCCATAATAAAAATGTTATTTTTGACGTAAAGTGGAGGGTGTTTGAAGCAGTTGCACGGTCTATTATTTTTGATGCGGCCCAGGTAGGTATTGGGATACAAAGAATATGATGTATTAGAGAAATTCCAACGTTTCGCAATTAAAAGAATACTTTCCCTCTCAAATAATACCCCAAACTACGCCTTATACTTGGAGACTAAACTTGAAGTTTTGCATTTGTATACTTTTAAATTACATTCTTCATTTATTGTCAAAACACTCAGCAATGGTAATAAACTGGCCTATCTAGTTACGTTAGAATGTATTAGGTCGAGAAGCGGGTGGATCCAAACCCGGACAGATAAAGCACATGATTTGTCAATTCAGCTAAGTGTAGATAATTTCAATGTAGATTCTGCTAAACATTTTGTTGCTTTGCTGTCAGAAAAAATGAGAGTGAATCAGAGGGATACTTTTCTAGCTAATATGTCGGCCTCGAGGTTTCATGTCGTCTACAAGCGGCTCGATCATAGTCTGGAATATATTCGCCAATTTAGTATTTACAAAGTTAGTCTGTTTTTCAAATTGAGATCTGAGATGAAGGACTTCAATTATCAACCATGGAGACAAAACTTTAATTATAATTGCTCACTCTGTAATTTAAATACTTATGAAAGTGTGGCTCACTTTCTGGGTGAATGCCCGATTTTGTCGCCTTACCGTTTAGAGTGTTTTGGATCCAGAAATCTAACTCTGGATAATTGTATAGCCATTCTTAATGGTGAAAATTGGAACCTTTTGTATAAATATTGTTACAAAGCGATGTCTTATAGGAAGTTTTTAGTGAGTGAATTTAAGTACAACTAGATTGATAAGAACACATTTTTTTACTTTGTTAGTTTGTTTAATAGCTTCATTTAAAATTATTGTATTTTTAGTTCAAAAATTGATTATTTTCTTTTTTAAACACAGTTTTTTATTATTTTTTTAAATTTTTGGATACATTAGTTATTAGCCAACTCGACAGACGGACTATTTGTCCATTGTCTATTACTGTAAATATTAATCATTTTTGTATCTCTTTTGGTAAAAATAAAACATTATTAATGTAAAATTAATGTGTAGAAGAAAGCTGGGAAGAAAGTTTGAAACTGCCAGATAAACTCGACTGGAGGTGTGAAAGGGGGAAAGCCTATTAATTCTGATAAAATAAGTTTTTTAAAAAAAGTTTAAAGTTATGACTTATACTTGCCAAGGGTGAGACTACCCAACCTTCAGTATCCCTTCTAGATTAAGATCTCTGAGGGATCTCAGGATCTGGGAAGGCTCTAAGGGGGGTATATCCTTCATCCAACGCCAGGTAACTACCCAGGCTTATGAATCTTCTCTGGATGATGGCATCGCATCGTTAGGATGGTGTATTGGAGTCTCCTCCATTGCAAAATAGAATCTGCGGGTGCTACGGTTCTAGGCACAGCTTCTTTAAGGTACCCCGTGAGAAAAGCACCCCCAGACTACCATCGTACTTTATTGTAGCTGTAAATTTTTTGAGTTTAGGCTTGAATTTTTGGCCTTCAAATTAACATTTATAATTACTTTGAAAAATGTTAAACTTACTTTCATCTGTAAAAAAAACAGTTTACCAAAAGTCAAACACTTGAATTTTCGCGAACTCAAGGCCCCTTTTTTTATTCATAGCACTCACCAACGGTTTCCTCCTTGGAGTCGGCAGTTATTTCTGTCAATGGATTGGGCAATCCCTCATTTTATTAAGGGAATAATGAACCACAAAAGATATATTGATATTTTAAGAGAAAATTTAAAAGTTACTGGAACGAAATTAAGCATTGAAAAAAAAATTTGTTTTTTATCAGGACAATGATCCTAAGCATACAGCTCGAAAAACACATGAGTGGCTAGTGCTTTAACTGCCCGAAAATTCTCAGTACACCTCCTCAATTAGCTGACAATAATCCAATAGAAAATTTATGGGCCCATTTAAAAAATTAAATCAAAAATTATAACATTAAAAGTAGAGAGAAACGAACTCAAAATCGCTCTTCAAACGGAATGGAATAATATATCCTCAGATTTCACAAAAAAGTTAGCGGAGTCCATGTCTTCAAGAATGAATACGGTAATGAAAAATAAAGGCTTTCCCACAAAATAGTTAAGTTTTAGTTAAGGCTTAATTTATTGTTTTTCATGTTATTTTCTCAAGTTTTCACTAGAAAAAAAATTTATATTTATCTAAATTTATGTGTTTTTTTTTAAACGTATCCTTAGAAAACCTGACGTGTACGAATGACTTTATATAAAAAGAAATTAAACGAGAAATGTTAAAACATTAATTAGAAAATAACTTCAGATTTTGATTTTTAATTATTTCTAGTTAATAAAATTTGCACTTTCATTTAAAATCAATTTTATTATTTAAAGAGGGGGGGGAGAAGTATTTTATTTTAAAAATTATATAACTTACTAAGAATGAAAGTGGCGAAGAATCGGAAGACCCTGACACACAAATCAATATGTTACCCAACATACTATTAGGGACCTAGTTGGGAATTCCCTGCTCACAAATTTACAGTTACATACTTTCATTGCACTCTTTAAGATTATTATTTTTATTTACGTATTGTAAAATCCTATTAAAATAAATAGATCCCCGGTTCGAAACAGAAAATGACCAATCCACAATATTGTACGCAATGAGCTATTATGATTTTTCATTAACTACAAACCCAATCTTTATTTTGTGAAAATATATAAAGCGTTAAAAATTAAATACTAAAAAAAAAACATCATCATATACCATTCAATATTTCTCTTAAGTTTATTCAATTTTTTGTAAGAAAAATTCTAAACCATACAACCGTCCGTTTGTTCTTTAACATGGTTCCAATCAAATGGCTTGAATGGCATTTAGGAATCTCCATCCAACCACCAACAAAATATGTTGGATGTATGATACCTGCAACTTCGGACAATTAATTTGTTATTTTTTGCGAAAAACAATTCTGCCAAGGGTTGGATAGGTATGGTGCAAAAATATTATAATAAATATTTTTCTAGTGATGGTTACAAACGCATGTGGTTGTTGACCACCAAATATTTTTTTTTTAAATAAATTTATTTATTTTAGTAAAAAACAGTTTCGAAGAATTTAAAATAAATAATAGGAGAATGCACAAAAGGACATTTCTTAGGAACATTGCAAGAAACCTGGACTAACAATTCATAAGCTGATTCCAACCCAGAACAGCTAACATCTTATACTATACCGATCTAATTGAAAAGGTTGAGATTAATGCAAGTGAGACGGGTATTAGTATAAAAAAAGACTAAAAAAAAAAAAAAAAAAAAAAGGGGAGAGAGAAAGAGGATTTCTTTAAATCAGAAGAGACCAGAAAATATAAGAAGAAAAACTAGCAACCGAAATTACTTTCTTTTATAAAGGCCCAAATGAAAAACAGAACATGTTCTTAAAGATTTGGAAAAGAAAAGTTGAAAGGAATGATTTGTTTTTTGTTTCTTTTTATATAATATGATTTTGTTTTTTATAATAAAATGTTTTCTTATCATAAAATTAATGAAAATCCCAATAAACATCAATAAAAGTGCCATATTGCTTTCTGCAGAAAAAAAAACCTACCCACGAAGATAGAAAATATAGAAAAAACAAGACAACCTCATTACGTACAATGTTCAAAACCAAAAAATTAATAACAGTAAAAAATTTCTTAAGAAAAAGCAAATATATTCAGATTATTAAGCATATTCTAATTCATTAACTTACTAAACTCGTTTTCTGTTTCATTCCCATATAGTTTCAATATAGCTATACGTTTTTCACATAAAAATAGCAAAACAAAATTAAAAGATTCTCCAAAAACACTGTTTACTGCGAAAGTGTATTCCATATGGTTTAGATGCTTTCTTGACAATATAATTTATAAATACATTCTTCTTCGTAATGCAAAGAGTCGCAATATCAGTTTTTTGTTAAGTCTTAGCATTATTGTAGACGGCGAACTCACTTTGTTTATGTTCAAACAAATATAAGAATCTCATTTTGTTATATTATACTCCACAACTCCTTGCTTTGGATATATTTTCTGAAAGCAATAAATAAAAAATAATTAAATAACACAATAAGAATGTTTAATGATTAGGTGATTTGGATAAATATGAGTATATACTGCTTACTATGTACTCTTGGGCATATATATATACATTTAATATGATTGAATTGATAATAATTAAAAAAATTCAACGTCCCCCAGATGTGTGAACACGTACTCTACTCTAGGAAAGGTTATAACCAAATTCTTTTCCATTTACAGCAAGCTTCTACAAAATAAACATTTAGGAGAAACAGTTTCTGTGAAGACAAGACACAGATATAAATACATTTTTATTTTTTTTTTAAAGGGCTCCAAAAGATGCAAGAGAGGTAAACCAGCAAACATAGGAAAAGAAGAAGAAGTAAAGAACGTTTTATATAGCAAAACAATTTGGACCTTTTCACTGAAAATACAGTTGGGTGAAATGATACTGGAAAACCTTTCAGAAAATGTGCAACGACTCCAGAGAAAACGATGGATGAAACTTGCAAGAAGTAGAAGAAAAAGAAGTGATAAAATTTCTGAAATATCTATAATGAATAGAGCTCAAATCTATTTCATTGCTTCTTCTAAGAATGCGATATCAATCATTTGCATTTTAGCTGCAATTACATTTTAGTAGTAAAAAAGAAAGAAAAATTTTTAACCGATCTGCCTGGGTATGTACGATTTCTGTAGCGCAAAAATCTACTGGCATAATGGAAAAGGAAGCGCTTCTTTGTATATATAATTTCATCAAAGGGAATAAAATAAATCTTTAGGGAAGGTATTAGCTCAGTGGTAGAACGCTGGACTAGCAACGTGGAGATCACGGGTTCAAATCCAGCCGTGTTACCCTTAGATTTTCTCTTCCTAGGAGCCTCCACAGCTCACTGTCCGGTGATGGACAGGTTGTCTATAATGAGAGAACACTGTCCGGAGGCCGGCAGTGCACTGAGAAGGCTCCGGGCGCAAATGACCACAGATGTTGAGACGCCTTAAATTAAAAAATAAAAAAAATATTTAGGTATACTTCAGTTCTGTGTACAACTCATTCTATACACCAAAACAACATTATACATATTATACAAATACACATATACAGATGCATTAACTATAAAGTTGTTTCAGATATGACATGGCCAAATGATTAAGAACAAGAGCCACATCGCTCAAGATACCCTTATCTCCGTATAAGGATGGAGAAGGAAGAAGGAGAAGAGGGTGCAAGAGCTTTATTGAAGATTAAAAGAGACATGTTATTTGAAAAGGCAAGGCTGGTTTTTTCCTACCAACATATTGGCAGTTTGAGGTAATTAGAAGCCACAAGTAGATATTAATGTCAATATGTTGTTTTTTTCCAGCCCTTAAAAACAAAATAAATTGGTTAATGCAAAAAAACACAAAATAAATAAATTGTTTCATCTATGAAAATAAATCCAATATTTATTGTATTAAAAATCAAAATCTAATATTTATTCATGTTTGAAATATTAATAAAATATGACTAATAATAAATGTTTCCCTTTCTCAATGTAAAAACCTGCCTAAGCCTGCAGGCAGTCTTAACCATAAAATTTTGATTGTAGATAATATCATATTATATTTTGCATCATAACACAGAACACATTGTCACTGATGTCATGATTCGTGTCTGCACCACCATATAAAGCTATGTATTGCGCACCTGTTACGCTTAAGCGACTCAAGCGCTTGACCAGATACCACTTTAAGCAACAAGCTCGGCCGAAACCCAAATCCCAAGAAATTTTTTTTTATGTATAAATATGGGGGCCTAATTCAGAGTCTAAGGCTGTCTTTAAACAATTTTAGACAAAAGGATTAACAAGAGTTTGTAACAAATCTTCTAACAGCTTTCAAGAGTCTACAACCACTTTACAAACATTCATCAAGAAGAAGATAACTTCGGTCGACGTAATCTCGTGTTGCCGTCTAAATCTCTACACTTTACTTGTAACACTCCTTACTAAAAGCAATCGTGCAAGTATAAAAATCGCGCGTCTCTCTCTCTCTTCCTCAAATTGAAATTCATCAATATTTCGCCTCCAATCCCATACAATTTTCAATAAAATGAACGTTTGTAAAAACTGCTTGCACAATAAATAAAACAACAAGATAATTTCAATTATAAAACCGTGTAAAAGTTATGTAATATTTTATTGAAGGACTTGTAGTTTAATAAAACATTTGAAAATACTTTTAACTATGGCGAAATTATTTAATAAGTATTAGCAAGAGGTCAGGATATATTTAATTACAATATTAATGAAAGGATTGAATATTAAACTTAATTCTGGGAACTTTGTTGAATTTAGACTATAATGTTCTGGTTGCTATTATTCCACATGTTTTTAATTTTATTGTCAATTAAGGAAAACATATTCACATAAGTTGTTCAAAATGGGCACCATCATACAAGAACAACAGGCCCTTTTTGTCCAGTTTTCATTGACTGCACTCACTAAAGAGTCAGGATGGATTTCTTCGCAGGCTTCAGTAATTTGTTCTTTAAGTTCTTCTCTAGTAGTGACAGAATTTAAGTAGTCACAAACTTATTTTTTAGGTATCCATAGAGCAGTAATCCAAAGGCGACAGGTCTGGGCCCCAGCTGAATAGGAACGTGCATGCCAATCCATTTACCCCGTAAGTGCTACCTAGATAATGGACTTACTATACTCACATTATGGGCTGAACATCCATTTCGCTGAATGTACATCATTTGTCGGCGTGCTAGAAAGACATTTGCAAACAGATTTGGGAGAACTTCACTTAATAATATTGAAGATAGCTTAATAATATTGTAAAATTACGGAACAACAAGTAGACTCACTATTTGGCCCCACAAAAAATTTATCGAAATTATTGTATTTAATATTTGGATTTTCATCTGTCCATATTCGGAAATTCCACCTACTCAATAATCCATTATTCGTAAATTTACAATCATAACTCATAAAATATGTTGTTACTTTATGTGACTGTAACAATATGGAATAATAGCAACCAGAAGGCAGTGAATTTCTCTGCATACAAAATTGAATATCTCAGTGTATATTCGTCGGATTTTTTTTTTTTGATAATAATTTTTGTTAACTAATTCTTAATAAAAATTTAATTAAGAATTAGTTAAACAAATATTTAGTCCAATTTGAAATAAGAAAGTTGTTTTCGAAATCTGTTATTTTTGCAGCCCCATCCCCCAAAATAACATATTTGGAATCCTTGAAAAAATTAATTATGGTATCATTTGGAGATTTTTTATGAACAAATTTAAATAAGTTGCATTTCAGATGACAGATTTTTACAGAAATCTTAGTGACGAATTGCCGATGATCGATCTAAAGAGAATAAATAACAAGTTTCAGTCAGTGAGATTTTTTTTTTTTTTTATTCTTGAGATATTATGTATTAAGTAATAATGTATTATGTATTATGTAATAATTAAGTAGGCTTTAAAATTAGTATTTCCGGTGAAAACTCAAGTTCTTAAACTTGATACGATCCCAATACATCCTCTTCAGCATTCAGAGAAAGTAATGGCACTTTAGAGACATAATAGGAACGATTTAAATGATAATTAAAATTTATGAATATGAATTTTCAATAATTATAACAATTAATACAGAAGAAGTGAAAATATCTCATTATGTGTTAATTCACTGTATGGTATTTGTAGAACATTTATCCCCATTATTTTGAACGTAATTAGTATAACTTTAACAGAAAAAAGAAGAAGGTTTTTAGGGCTGTCTATATGGTAAATTAGTGTCTAACCATTAGGCTACTGCTAATAGCGTTGGGAAGAGATAACGACTGCCATCTATAGACAGTGGGAACAAAACTAAAGTAGTTTTTAGGTTTTTCCCTGGCTTGCAGTGGTTAAGGTGTGTTCTGTGTTGGTTTGTGCGTGTGAGGTGGTTAGCCAGTATCTACTAAGTCAGTCCGGCTATAGTCACAATTCACTCCCACCAACTTCAGATCTTTATAAGTTCGAAATAGCCCCCCTCATATTTTAGTGCGTGCGCTTCTCACTCACTTTTTTATTAGGTACTACAGGGGGTGGGGGCGAGGATATTAAAGGATAAGGTTTGGGTTAGGCTTCTTCTTCTACTACTACTACTACTACCTTTTCTCACAACTACTTGACTAACTTTAGCAAATTTCACATTTTTATTGGTTCATAAAGTATAATATAGTAAAGGTAATTCTTTTTTTTTTATTTTTTATGTCTCTTAATAACCCTGGATAATCGTTAACAAATTATTTATTTAAGCATTGCAATCCATGCTTACACCTGTATGAGGTATTGTAAGTAACGTGTCAAATTTTCAAATATTTCCGCGGGGAATAAATATTTCGAAATATGAAAAAAAAAAAAATTCTGTGGGTTCTGTGAACAAACTAATTCATACACGAATAGGTAATTTACAAATTTACTTTTAACACGATTAAAATCGCGGAAGTTCAAAGTTGATAGATATATTGAGTCCATTAGTAGAGAGAGGTTCTTATTATAAATCCGTCACTGGAAATGTAGCTTTATTAAATGATTTTTTTTTTTTTTTTTTAGTATTTCGCAATATTCTCGAAAATGGTTTCGAGATTTTCTTTAAATATAATTTTATAATTAATTATAGGATTATTTGCTATCACTTTTGCTATACTTTTATTTGATATCACTTTTGCACCTTTGTTTTATTAGGTTTTTTGAAGGGAATTGAAGGGTTCAGGTGTCTTTTCAGTATAATGTTAGTTCAATCATTTGTATTATCTTATTTATCATTAAATAGGATGCTAAAAATGAAAGTTTGAAGAAAATTAGATAATCGGAAATGTAACTTTAGTAACTGATTTTCTTTCTTTTTTTTGCATTCTCTCGGATTCAACGATTTCTTAGTCCTCTCAAGGAGTCATTATGTGGCATCAAGTTTCATATTATCAATGAAAAGTGAAAACAAATTTAAAAAAAGGTGACTTACATATTAAGTCAAACAATTTTTTCTTTTACTTCTGGTATAAAAAACTAGTAAATAATTGTGACAAGTGTTTAAAAAATGACGGTGAATTATGTAGAAAAGTGGAATAAATTGAACTGTATAACCATCTGTATCCGCGAATTATTTCGTATAAGGTATAAACTTTTATATTAGAAATTTTAAATTCATAATATACATATTTCTTTTGAGTATATAGCACAAAATAACAACTTGTTCCAGCAAACCCACTCAGATTGGTGCATGCGCAATGATATTATGTATATATGCGTTCCAATATGTTTCAAACTAATTTACATCTGAAAGTCAGATATTCCCAAATAAACTTCAACGGGTTTTGAACTGTATCTGATCGATTAGAAGCAGTCTGCAAACCAAGATATGTAATAACTGAACGGACATGCGCAGTAAGGTCGCATTCACTTCACTCATTGCAAGAAGGTTATAAACATAAATTTAATTTAAAAAAAAAAAAAAATAGAAAAGTCATAAAAGAGCTTCCAATAAAAATCAGATTCGTATTAAATTCAAACCAGTTATAGACTTTCATGTTCGTGCAACTATTCGAAAACATCTTGCAGGAACGAAACATTTTATAGACTTTATCTGACATGATGGTGGTAAATTGTTTAATTCAATGACCAGTGCACATAGAGATTTTGTGAACCGTGGCTAGGGCCATTACGATTTAAGAGGAATATAAAATATTTTATGTATTTGTAGTGCCTTCATGATTTATTAAGCATTACATATACGTGTTGCAGGCCACAGATAACTGATTTTTATTTGTATCCTACAATAAATACCAGAAATAATTCTTCCCTTTATCTTTAAATGATTATTAAACAATGTAGTTATTAGATAAAAATTGATTTACTATTCAAGTAAAAGCATAGGAACTTATTCGTGTGTTAAATAAGTGAAATCATTATATGAAACCGTTGGTCGTGGTACTGTATTATAAATGTAAATACGTGGAAATCGTTCCTGATTACGGTAATTAATCCCAAAGTCAATGGTCAACAGATTGCTCAAGGCCATCAAATCCATTGTTCTAAAGAACAATAAATTCAGGCAAATTAGACTTCTCTTGCACAAATAAATATATACAATAAACAGGCATAACAGAGATGCACCATTTTTTTGCTGAAATGTAAACTAATATATAATCGTAACATGGAAAAAAAAAATTACTTTCTCTTACTCCTAGGTAAATGGATTTTCCATACTACATTTAGGGGTACACAATATTATACCGAAGGTTAGAGAAAACCCAGAAAACCCTCATAATCAATTTTTCCAATCAAAATATTTCAAATAAGTGGATCAAATTAATTGTTTTTTTTTTTTTTGTGTCTTTTACCAGGGGGCTTGTATATTACCTCTTGTAGTAAAACATGTTGGAAGCGATTTCAAGAAAATCATGAAAAAGTGATAGATCATTCGGGAATAATGGTTTCTCTTGAGATTTCTAAACACAGCATCAAGTTTGAGATGCTGTGTTTAGAAATCTCAAGATAATATATATAATAATATATATAAAATGAACATTCATAAAAATATTTTTTTTTTCATATGTAAGGTACCTTGTTAAAACCGGTATTTCCGACGAAAACACAATTTCAAAAAATGATTGGCATGTTAAACTTCCTGTTCCTCAATCTTAGAGAGAGAAATTAATTAACGAAAATCGGATAACATAGCCATTGTAGGAATACTCGCTGTATTTCATGTTATAACCAATTTTCTGCTTGGGGATATTAATTTATGGCTCCTTTTGTTAAAGCCAGCACAACACAGCATACCCGAGCAGCGAGAGTTGACCGCATTCCCTCTGCATATAAGCTGTAAATGAGATAACAAACATCCACATTAAGGGTTTTTAGAATAAATTGAAGCCTAAAACATGTGAAGGTTTAGTTTATATTTAAAATTTTTTACCCGATAAACATTGGCGCTATTTATGCATTTTTTTCAGTCTGCGTACACGATTATTGGATAGCAAAGTATTTTTTGAAATTATTGTTAGTTAACCAAGTATAGGAATAGTACTGCCCGCAGTTCCTGGTGAAACTGATAGCCGACTGTTAATTTCGTTTGTACAAATGATTATTTGTACAACTGACTGTAGTACATCTGGTTTGAGATATTATAGGGGGTATGCCCAGGATGTGACCATATATTATTGGTTGCATAGTCTGGCAGACAAAATTTTCTTTTTATTTCTTAATTGTATCCTACGAAATTTCGATGTCATACGTTTCATACGGTTAAATATCATCTTCTAGTTTACCAATGAAATTACCAATTAGAGTGGTAGTCCTGTCAGTTGAACTGAATTAGTGATTATTTTTAAAACAAGAGTCTCTAGCTGATTGAACTTCGCTGACTTCAACGAAGGCCGAAAAAGACAGAGGAGGCACTGTAATGTAGTAGTAAAGTATAAACCACTATAAATATAATATATTATTAATACACCATTTAGGTAGTAAGCACGATGTTGTTAATTACTTTTATTATTCCCACTTACCCATATCATACAATTAGTCACAATCTACTCTCTCGATATAGGAAGGTTACTTCGTGCTATAATCGATATACAGACACTACATCTCTTTTTTTCTTCAAAGAAACAAAGCCTTTTGGTTTATTAATCTAGCTTAGCAGACAAACACTAAACAGATTACCTCAAGTAGTACAATATACTACAACCAATCAAAATATTTTAGATACTTCCATCTGAACGAAATTAACAAAATAAACTCATTAAAACTATAATAAAATTTCAAATAAATCTTGCCATAATAAAATCTTTAAATTTTCCTGGCGGTCTAATTATTCTTTTAGGTCTTCCTACTTCCTTATCCTCTTCTCCATGTGGAACTATTATAACGTCTGGAAGACTGTTGTTATGAATGTTGCCTTCATTTTGAAATACTTACTTTTGGTTCATCACACTCCCTAGCAAGTGTTTAAAAAATGAGTCGCTATTGCGTATGAGTCGCTCTCCATCAGGGGATTCAAGTGTGACCACAGGACCACTCTTTTTCACCACTTTGTATGGACTGGCATGGAATGTCGACTGCATCTTATTTGTAAGTGAAATCTCTTTTCCTTAACACTTCATCCCCAATCTTCAAACTATTTGGTGCTGCTCGTCTTCTTGCATCACTATACTTTTCCTTTAAATTTCTGAAATTGATCCTTGTCTTTAAACTATTCTTTAGGTTTTAGTTCTCTATTTAAAGAAGGGATTTTCTCCTTAATTTCCCTACTGAAGAACAATTCCGCTGGAGAGACTCCACTGGTTGAATGTGGAGTAACACGATATTGGAATAAATATCTATGTAATTCTTTCTTCCAGTCAGACTTATTCTGTTGGGCAATTTGGAGAATTTTATTGATATTCCTGTTACATCTCTCGACCTGAACATTCGCTTGTGGCCAATAAGGCGGCACATAGAAAAGTTTGATATTGTGAAAATCACAAAATTGTTTAAAATCTTCACTAGTTAGTTGCGAACCAGTATCCAAAGTTATAGAATCCGGAAATCCATATCTGTAAAAAATAGATTCCAACTTTCCAATAATCTTATCTGTACTGATCGATGTCATGACTTCAATTCCAAGAAATCTACTGTAGTAATCGGTAATTACCAAGAGATGGTTACCGTTAATCAAAGGTCCTTTGAAATCAATTGCTATTTGCTCCCATGGCCCTTCAGGTAACTCCCATCTCTTCATCGGATCTGGTTTCAACCTGACAACCTGACAATCCAAGCATTCGCTACCTTTTTTCCACTTCAATGTCCATTTTTGGCCACCACACTTTTAAACGTAACCTCCTTTTCATGACAGTCATACCAGGATGTCCTTCAACTAATTCTAAAATCCTTACCCTTAATGTCCTAGGGACAACGATTTTACTACCTCGCAAAATTATTCCATTATATTCAGTGAGCTCCTACTGTAGGCATTCATATTCTCGAAGATCTTGCGGCCACTTTCTCGACATTAGATATTTCTTTACATAGCCAAGTTCTTGGTCCTTATTTGACTCATCCATCATTTCTTTTAAAGATATGGCTTTTGGCATAGTTGCAGTCATAATGCTATACAAATATAAATTTGTGTCCTTCCGAAATGTGTTGAACATCCTCTCTGACTTGAATTTCTTTACTTGAGATTTCTCTTTCCTGGAATATACTTTACTATGAAATTATATACTTGATATTATATGATTGAAGTCTAAGCATCCATCGCTGGATTGGTGCACATGGTTTAGATGTTGGTCCAAAAATTACTTGTAACGGTTTATGATCAGATAATAACATAAATGACCTCCCATAAAGATATGAGTGAAAACGTTCCATTGCCCACACAGGAGCTAAGGTTTCCTTTTCTGTTGGGAATAACGCTTTTCTTGTTCGCTCAAACTTTTGCTAGCATAACACACCACTTCCTTACCGTTTGGTCCTTTTTGTAGAAGAATTGCTCCTAACCCAATTGGGCTTGCATCTGCCATCACTTCCAAGCCATAATTTGGGTTATAATATGCCAACGTCTTAGAAGTAACTAACATATCCTTCAGTTTTTGGAACGCAGATTGCTGTTCCTGTCCAAAAACGAATTCCGTATTACCTTTAACTAAACGTCTTAATGGTTCTGTTAGGGTTCCTAAATTTGGAATATATCGTCCAACAAATGTTACTAACCCCAAAAAACTTTTTACCCCACTTGTCGAAGTAGGTTCTCTGAAGTTTCGTACAGCTTCAACCTTATCATCTGTAGCTGGATACCATGTTTCGAAAGATTATGGCCTAAGAATACTATTTCTGTTTGATTAAATTTGCACTTACTTTTATTTAATTGAAATCCTTTCTCTTCTTGAACAGTTAAGACCTTCTTTACTCGTTTTTGTAACATTTCTCTATTAAACCATATACACAAATGTCATCCAATAAAATACAAACTCCCTCATAGTCCTTTAATGTCTGTTCCATAGTTTTTTGGAATCTTTCCGGTGCGCAACTCAATCCAAAAGGAAACCTTTTAAACCAGAATAACCCTTTTGATGTCTGAAAAGTTGTAATTGGTCTACTTTGCGGTTTTAACTCCAACTGATGGTAAGCAGATCACAAATCCAAAAGAGTATATATTCCCGCAAGTTGTAGCAGAAAATCATCAATCGTGGGTATAGGGTGTTTTTCAATTAGAATAGCCTGATTTACCCTTCTGAAATCGACACACAACCGTATGTCTCCATTAGGCTTGGATACAGGAACAAGTTGGGAACACCAAGGTGAATACTCTTTTACCGGCTCAATAATGTCCATCACAAGAAGCTCATCAATTTTCTCTTCCACTTGTCTGCGAATAAAAACTGGCACTCTCCTACACGGTTGCTGAATGGGTGTTGCATCTGGTTTTATGGGTATAGTAATTTTAATATCCTTTACTTTATTCAACGGAATCACTTCTTTTCTAACCCTATTTACTCCTGTATTTAATCCAACTTTTAAAACGCCTACCTTTTTTGCAATTCGCTGTCCTAATACTGGAATTCCTTTTTCTTTTACAATATAGACTCATTCTTCTGCAGACTTGTCCTCGATTTCGATATTTACCTGACAGGAACCTAAAACAGTCAAGGGGTGAGACTGTCCATATGGGAAAAGGCCATGCTCCGATTTATTGGGATTTTTATACTTGAAGCCCATCTTCTTTAAATTCGCCCAAGTCCCTTTGTCCACTATACTAGCTCCTGCACCAGAATCTATTAACATTCTGAGGGAAACTCCTCCAACTTTACAAGGAATTATAGGTTCGTCATTTAAGGAAGACTGTGAATGAAACAGAGATGATGAATCTGAATCCGTTGTATCTACTTGAACCTGTCGGACACTTTTTCTCTTCTTACTCGTCCCATTTCTCTAGGTGTGACATGTTGAAGAAAAAGTCCTACTTTGCCACAATTATTACGTTTTTTATTTTTAGCTGGACATTTAGGGTCCATGCGTAAATGTCCTGTAAACCCACATCTGTAACATTTTGTAGGGCTTGGATTTGACTGATTTCCTTGTTTAGAGTTACTTCCCTTTTTATTTTTAAAATTCACCCTGTTACACGTAATCTCGAGTCTCTAGTTCCGCCCAATACTTTTGACTGTATCGATACTGCTTCAAATGTCTTCGACATTTGTTCAATATCACACAACGTAATATCTAACTTTTGCAAAAACCCTCTCCTTAATTCATTTGAAAAACATGATGAAATGACGTGAACTCTTATTTTTGTATATCACACATGTCCCCGAAATCACAATTTTTTGCTTGTGATCGTAACCTGGTAATAAAATGATTCATTAGTTCGCCTTTTTCTTGTTTCAAATTATGGAACAAATGTCTTTCATAGGGAACATTTACTTTCGACTTAAAATGTTCATCTAATGCATTTAATGCCAACATATATTCTAAATTATGTCTCTTATTTTTATCCTCAACTGTTGCCTTGTCGCTAAGAGACGGTGGAGTGATTTTTTCTGGGGGAAAACTAAAATAAATATCTTGTATTGACGTACCTGCACAATGTAGCAATAATGCTTTTTTTCTTACCGGATCTTCTATACCACTAGCTTCTAGAAAAATCTGGAAAGCTCTTTTCCATCTTATCCATTGATTTGTTATATTCGATTTCTCAATATCCAATATCGGCAGACCAGTATTGTTAAGATCCATTATACTAAATGTAATCAGAACAGTTTATGAGCAAAAATACGATCATCAATGTATACCAGTTATTTTAAAGTTAAGCCTCGTTGCCAATGTAATATAGTAATAAAGTATAAACCACTATAAATATAATATACTATTAATACACCATTTAAGTAGTAAACACAACGTTGTTAATTACTTTTATTATTCCCACTTACACATATCATACAATAAGTCACAATCTACTCTCTCTATATAGGAAGGTTACTTCGTGCTATAAATCGATATGATATACAGACACTAAAGGCACCTTGATGGCTTAATGGTTAAGCCTCACTTAATATGCATGGAGTTAAATCTGTCCAAGTTGGGATTTTTATTCTTTTCAAAACATAATTGTCTTGGGTTTTACAGGTGTACTATCAAACGACTGAATTTAATATCTCTGAAACAGAAAATAATGAAAGCATTTCAATTTATATACTGTTTTACTTTATTTCAATTTAACTTAAAATAATTGAATATTATTTATAATGCCTATTAGATTAAAATACTTCATAATTGTTGTGATTGGTTCCGCAGAGCTGGAAAGTATCAGAGACATTTACCGTGATAGCCTGCTTCTTTTTGTAGTCATAGTCTTCTTTTGGTTTCGTGCGTTGACCCATCATCAGGATGTTTTTTACTTTCTCTTACTCCTAGTATGAGGAAGTATTGTAATCGTGTCAAATTTTCGATATCGAGTTTTCACCGGAAATATCCGTTTTGAGGTCCCCTAGTCCAAAAAATTGGTTTTTAGCAAATGGTCTGTGTGTGTGTGTGTGGTGAACAGCATAGCTCAAAAACGAAAAACCGTAGAAAGTTGAAACTTGATATACGTTTAGTATCACCATGGGATCCGACGTTGCTTTATCGGTTAAAATTCCTCAACCGGAAGTAACCACTTTACAAGTTGTTTTTTTTGCGTTTTGCGATTTTCTCAAAAATAACTCCGACGATTTTTTTAAACTTGCAATATCAGCTACACATACAAAGAGCTACAACTTTTATTTGAAACATTCTCTTGGAATATTCATTTAAGGGACTTAGTAGGGAGGGGTGGGTCAGCTTCCTATATGGGTATCTTAGGTTGATTATACAATTCTATCATCCAAACAAATTAATTAATTAGAAATAAATAGATGGCCAAAATTCCAAGTTCTAAGAAAATAGTAAGCCGGAAGTGCGCATTTACTGAACAGTTTTGTCAGTTTTCGACGAATTTCGTTTTATTTGGTACACAAACTATAACATTTGTCAATTATAATTTTGAAAACAGGAGTAAGAGAAAGTTGTTTAAGTGTTTCACACCAGATTTTTTGTCAAACAGTGTGATAACATAGACTTGCACAGAGAAAATTTAGTTGATACACCCATCCTGATGGTGGGCGAACGTCCGAAACCGGTCGATGGTCACAAAAAGAAGCTGGCTATCACGGAAAATATCTCAGGTGCTTTCCAGCTCTGCGGAAGCAACCACAACAACTACACTAATTTGAATAAAAATAAAATTAAAAAAGTTTGTAAATGGAAGTAACTCTTTATATGAACTTAATGAATCAAACTCTGAATGATGGTGTAAAAATAAGTTTCTCTTTTAAAGTAGGCTTTCGCTTTAACGAACGAAGATCAATATAACTTAATAATCATTTTTTTGATGATAATAAGCAGCAATGTTATTAGGGAATAATTTTATTGTTGTTTTCTTTTATGAAATATTATAAAGAGTAACAAAAACTTTTATAGGTATTTTTTGGTTAAAAAAAAGAAATTATAAGTAATTATGTTGCAAATTATTAACATAATAAAAAGACATTTAAATAAAACATAGTAAGCAATTCTATTCTAAAATTAGAATATTCAATACCTTACTTTCGAATGCTTTCTTTTGGATTTTTCTTTTATACAAATGTAGATTTTATGTGAGCGTGTAGCGGTTGGTAGGCTATTAGAGGAGATAGGAGGCGGCGACTTCCCAAGGGTTGTAAAATTTCCATAAGACCGAGGGAATTGCCATCTTTACATGGGTCCATAGAGATGCCTGGGGACCTTCTAAATTAGCTTAGCTCACTCCGTTTCAAGTAATAGTTGTGTACACCCTCTTTTACATGATTTCAAGGCTTCCCCCCCATTCCCTCTTTGGCTGTCATCGCACTGCACAGTATTCCCTCTCTCTCGATTTTTCTCGTTCTAGCTGTTTCATCCTTTTTAACTTGCTGTGCCCAGGGGCCGGTTAACATTAAGATCGTTTATGAAATATTGACTCGTACCCTTCTACATATCAGTGTTACAACGCTCAGACTCCGTTATCATTTTTGAGAACATCAAGCGCGTTTTTTAAAATAATATTCGAATATTATATCTTCCATTTCTATTTTTACTTTCTCTTACCGTTGTAAAAAGAAATATTCATTCGTGTAAGCTGAGTATTCACTCGTACAAAATGTCCCCCACAATTTCCTTTTAACTTTTGGTAAATCAATCCACTCAAAAAGCTCTAAAAATTTTTATTTGAAACATTTCTTTTTTCGGTGAAAAATTACTTCTTGGCGGTCCTGGGCCGAGCTGTGACGTTTGGTTTAGCTTTCTGTCATCTCTGTGTAACATTTGGTGCCCCCCCAAAATATCAATGTATGACAACTACATATAATAAAATTCCCAACAATGAACAGATTTTGTCTGATATCGCAGTAAAAGATAATTAATCGTATGATTTAACACTTACTAGTAGTGAGAGGAAGTATTGCGATCGTGCAGTATTTGGATTCTCGAAATTGAGTTTCCGCCGGAAATACATGTTTTGGAATTTAAAAAGTGATACTTGTTTCTTTATAGTGAATAAAAAATATCTTTTTTTAATTCTTCTATTAAATTAATGAGTATGAGTTTTAACTGTGAGTGCCATAATTGTGGCCAACTCTTTATTATCACAACAAGAAAGTTTCGACACTACAATTTCATCATGTTCAACATGTACTTTAATTTGTAGCTTGACCAACAAAAAAAAAAAAATTTTACCATTCAAGTGTTACTAGTTAAATGATTTTTTAGTTGACCAAACTACAAAAAGGTAATAATACTGGAGAGTTAATCACAATGTATCCATAGTTTCATTATTACTTTCTCTTACTAACAGGAAGTACTGCGAGGTCGTGTTGTCATTTACATATAATTGAATTTTCACCGGAAATTAATATGAAGGATATAATTTTAACTGGTATTTTATCCGTCGCAGCATGCATATTTATTTTGTTTTTGACAAGTTTCGGATTTATATCCATCGTCAGAATAAATCTATACATTTTGTGTACAGACTTCACTTCAAACGCAATGTTTTCGTTTCACTTGACACTTGGTGGTTTGTATGTGCGGGCGGGAGGTTATGAGGTTATGTTATACACACATAGTAATATAATCAGAGATATATTCCGTCATAGCGTGCTTCTTTTTGTGGTCATCGGCCGGTTTCGGGCGTTCGCCCATGATCAGGTTGCGTTTGTCAAACAGTTTGATAACATAGACTTGCACAGAGCAAATCTGTGTTATCACACTGTTTGACAAACGCACCCTGATGATGGGCGAACGCCCGAAACCGGTCGATGTCTACAATAAGAAGCAGGCCATCACGGAAAATGTCTCTAATGCTTTCCAGCTCTGCGGAACCAACCACCACAACAAATATAGTAATATAACCTTATAACTTCCCGCAAATACAAACCACAAGTGTCAAGTGAAACAAAAACATTGCGTTTGAAGTGAACTCTCTACACGAAATGGATAGATTTACTCTGACGATGGATAAAAATCCAAAACTGGTCAGGAACAAAATAAATTTGCATGCTACGACGGATAAAATACCAGATGTTATCCAGTATTGCGGACCCATCCACATATTGAACAATATAGTTTTAATTGTAATTCCTTTCGTGTTTCATCATAAAACACTATAAATACGAATGAATTAATTAATCATTAAATAAAGTAAAAAAAAAAAAAAATCATTTTATCAGTAACAAAATTACAAATTAATCTAATTAAATTACCATCAAATTCAAAAGTAAGTGAGTAAAACTATTAAAATGTCTCTTAAAATTCTCTCTCTCTACAAAATAAAAATATGAAAATTATTAAAATATAAAGCAAGTTATCTTAGCAAGTTTTAAATTAACATTTGAATGTCCAAAGTTAATTAAAATTAACCATAGTGTCATTTCAAACACAGGAGATTTTATTTGGTACTGAAATCAATTGTTGGCATTGCTAGGTTCAAAAATTAATTGTTTTCTGCTATTAGAGTAAGGCCAATATACAAAATCCAATCAACTGTACAAGCATTGATTTTACATGCACAATTTTCCCCAAACATACAATATCTAAAAAATATTTGTCTTTTTTCATAGGAAAAAAAGCCATAAGTATGGAAAAATTGACTTTTTATTAATTATATTAATACGAGATATTTAAAGAAGAGACATTCAAACACGCCAAAATATACAACTTTGAGTAATTGGAAGAAACTGAATCAATTAACTGAATAATTCTTCTTTTGCGAAATTTGGAATCTTTTGTCGGATATTTAAACAATTTTTTTCTTTAACCCAGTTTTGTTGAAATGGTAGACTTTAAATATCATTAACCTGGAAGGTGAGAGCATAACTGAAGGAAAATAAAATTTGGTGTGAAATACGCAAAGGAACTTACTCTTATTCAAGTTTACAAACTTGTAATTGACAAATTTTATAGTTAGTATACCAAATATGGTAAAGAACTCATATTAAGAAAATCGAAAAGCTAAAAAATTTGTTCGGTGAAGGTGCGCACTTTGGGTAATCCAAAGTGAGTTGTAAAGTTAAGAGAATACCCTATGGCGTACAGTATTTGAAATAACATTATTAGAGCAAAGTCTGAGGTTACCCTTCCCCCAGCGCCTTCAAAAAATCAAATTTTCCTAAGAAAAACGTGTCAAATAGAAGTGTCACTATTTTGTGTAGCTGGAGGATGACAACAGAGCATTGCTCTAGATAACCCTCTAACCAGGACTGAGACTGTCTAAGAGTTGTCTTGGCATGTATGACCAAAAAAAAAAAAGCTGAGATGTGCCACAATCTGAGCTGAGAAATTGCCTTCGCGTGCTGAAGTTTTTCTCACGAGTATTGTAAATTAGAGGCAGACCTAAGGAGTTGGCCTTAGAACGTGGTAGCATTGCAGGGTATGGAAGAGACTCCATTAGTCTTTCCAAAAAGACTGCGATTCTATCTTCCGGAGATGATTTGAAAACCTGGGAAGTTATGCTCCCTAGAACCTTCCCAGATTCTAGGATTTCTTAGGGAAATAGGTCTTGGCAAGGGTGATATAGGCAGAGATGTCTCATCCTGGCCCGCCTAGAAAAGAAGGCATAAAAGAACACTTTTTATTGCGGTGCACACTATAGGGACTTTCAGCTGACTAGAATGTACTAAAAATTACCAAGTATATTTATGGGTTCCCCTGCCCTATATTTATGTGTAATTCCAAGTATTCAAATTAAAAATTTGCCAAATAGAATTCTAACAATAAGAAAGCCGTGAAACTCGCTGATACTACAGTTTTTTAATACTTTCAGCGTATAATAAACTTTATTACACAGCTAAATTTTAAATTAAGCATGTACATGCAAAAAACATGAAATAATACAAGCATTTACATGAACAACATGTTGTACTTTAACTATGTTTCCACGTTTATAACCACATAATATAATATGTACCATCATCCTTTAATAATTGTTTACTGCTTGTATTTGCAAAATATAAATTTGTTAAAGTTAGAATAGCAAAATAAGAATATAGGATTTTAATAAAACTGGTATGAACTAACTTTTCTGAATTAATTATTTTAACATGAATACTAATTTTACCTAGTTTACTCAATGCTAACAATAATACAGGTATGTATAAATTTGCATTATTGATGAGCCTTCATTCTACACTAAATAAAAGAAGAAGTAATAAACAGAAAACTTTTGAATTGTAATAATAACAAAAAGCAAGACTAGGGGTTTCTATAGAGTAGATGTGAACTTACTTACAAGATCTACTTGAGAGTTAGGTATCTTCTCTCATATTGTTTCTGTGTTGAATTTCAAAGGGCTCAAGGCAATACTACTAACTTCTTGGGCTTTTAATCAACTCTCAACCCGACCTTAGCGAATGAAACAAACCATCTCTTCACTGTCTCTCCCTTGTTCACAATATCTCCTATATTCATATTTATTCCGATGAATGTGAATGTAACAATAACACTGTGAACAGAAACAAGCTATATAGTGAATACAAAAAAGTGAATGAAAGTTAAGAAAAAAACAGAAGAAAACCTTAATCCATTATATGAGAGCATCTCTCAAAAACGCAATAAAAACTAGGACTGAACGTTCTAAAACTATTTGCTTAGATTTTTTATTTTATTTTGGAAGG
Organism: Triatoma infestans; assembly: GCA_011037195.1. NCBI lineage: Eukaryota > Metazoa > Arthropoda > Insecta > Hemiptera > Reduviidae > Triatoma > Triatoma infestans. The sequence continues at coordinate 326,813 of JAAEAF010000061.1, forward strand.
TATAAAAGGTAATTGGTCCTCACCACGCGCTGATATGGTGGCTAGCGCATTTGCCTTTCGTGCGAGAATTCAACGTTTTGATTCCCGTGAGGGCAAAGTCGCTGTTGACACAGCAACGTGAGAAAAACTGGGAAGCTACACTTGGTATATCGAAATCAGAACTAAACAGCCTACATATCACCCGTCCCCCAATATATCGCCGTCTGGCAAACCTTCGTCCTTTATGCACTGTTGCGCCATAGTTTGTTTTTTAAATTTAAAATAATCGAGCAGTATTGAACTTTTTTATATTTTATAATTTCTCTAACTTGGACGAAGTGTTACTTAATCGTGTCAAATTTATCGTATTTGAGTTTTTGTTGGAAGTATTTGTTTAAAGAAAAAAATATTTTTAGACTTATTAGACTGACGATCGGTCGCGCTCCAATACACTGTTGACAATTCTGGTAAACTTTATTCCCTACTATCTAGATTTATAGTAATGTCAAGACTAAATAAAACAATTTCTCGTACTGCTGTAAATACAATTACATAAAAATATGACTATTTTCAAATTTGTTCATTTGTTCCATCATAAATATAGAGGTGCTGCAGACCAAACTACCATCACGGGCGGAAGGTAATTACATTGTCCAGAAGAGCTCACTGAACCAACTCATAAATTTCACAAAAATCCCAAATCAATATTTTTTTCTTGACATGTTATGAACAAAAATTAGCTTGCTTTATCATTAATATCGTACAATCTTAAAGAAGTGACAGACATTCAAGTTTAACAAACAAAAGAACACAATTTTCTCAATTAAAAGTCAATTATTAATTAACTTTCTCAATTATTTTTCCATTAAAAGCTCTTTTCAAAAAACAAAATAAATAATGTGTTATTACTCTTATTAAATTTTGTTCACCACAATTACATCTCATATTTCACATGATTTTTTTTTTCCAAAAAGTAGGAACTTTTTTTCATCTATTTAATAGTTTTGAACATTATATAATGTTGCTGAAACCAATAAGTATTTTCATAAATATATTCAGATTGGATCATAATTTGGAAGAAGTAAAAATAACTTCAGTACCTTTCAAAATAAAAGTAAATCAATTTTTTCCAAAACTAATTTCAAATAAAATGACAATCTTTTATCAATTTTATAAAAAAATTAGCTATTTACTATTTATTGATCGTAACCTTTTTTTTGTCGGATTCCTAGATGGAGTTTCAAGAGTTTGAACTTACTGTGGTTTTCACAAACACAATTTGTAATTTTTTTTTTCTCTTTGAGTGTTCTTTGTAAAGTGACTTTAGTCTTCAGCCATGTGTAGATTGAATGGACCTAGAACAAGTTTGCATATTATAAATATGAAGAAACTCAGGTTAACCTTATCGTTAAAGCTCTGTCTGTCACTTAAATTTTAATAACATGCTGGAGAAAATGAAAAACCATTTGATTAGCAAAGATATAGACGCCGCAATCAATAATAAATTTAATCTTTACTTCAGAAATATTAGTACATTGGGAAATGTTGAAGAATATCTCGCAAGTTAGCAACCATATAAATAAACAAAGGATTAACGCCCAACTGAGACTTTCAGGAAATATACGAACAGGCTTAACTTAAAAAATTATTCAGCGAAATTTCAAATTGAATCCCCTTGTTCACTCTGATAATCCGGTTTATCCGGTTTATGATAATATAATACATTTTATCTTTCTGTTCCTACCTTAGATTTACTCCGAAATTCATACTTACTATTATATCAACTAATTTGACAATTTATCAGATAAAATAATAAATCTATTCACGATGGACGATAATTTCCTCTATGTCACTTAACAGTTTGAAGTTTAGAAAACTTGCCTCACCCACTTGCTTGCCTTATAAATAAATAAATGAATTAAAATTAAACTCCAAGCCTGTTAACATTATATATGAAGATACTTTTGATTAAGTGTGCTTTTCTTTTTCCGATATTACTTCCAATATTTTTTTTTGTTTGATTTTGCTTTTCAGTTTGAGGGCATTTTATAATTTATACTTTTTTTTGGTAATATACTTATATCCAATCAGGGTAAGGGTTATGTTGTTTTATTCATTTCTTTAATTTTGGAATTCCTTACAAAACTTTTTTTTTTTGAGACTGGTTTTGTTATAATAGCTATTATTACGTTTATTATGTCTAATATTTTAAATTGTACTTATATTTATTTTGTAATGGCCAAACTCATTGCTATGAGATTGTATCTTTAAAAGCAACAAAGTTTGATTGTATTGTAATATGAAGAAACTCAAGTGTAAAAATGAAAACGAGAAAAAAGTGGACATGGAAGAAAAACCCAATTTCAATTATATTTTCCCCCAAGAAAAGAATAATCTAAAAAAAAGAAGGATGATAAAATATGATACTGATTTTCAGATTCGGAGAGCCATGGAAAATTGTATCTTCCAAGCTGGAAAGAAGTGCTCTACTTTTCTTGGAGATATATTACTAAAATATTTTAAAAAAAATTTCTGGCAGCCTGGAACAATACATAGAAGAATTTGTTTTAAATAATGAGAACTCTAAAGCACCAGGCCGAATAACCAATAATATTAAACTGAAATGGTCAAACAACAAAGAAACAACATAACAATTTATTGTATCTAAAATATTTTTAATTATGACTATAAGGGATGAATACTGATAGCTATAAACTTCTACCTGAATTCATGAAAATTCCCATATTCCTTTAGATTCGTTAAATTGAAAAGTTTGATTCAATGAAAGAAAAAAGAATTTTTATAAAAAAAAAAAATTAAAGTCATTACTACATATTTGGTAACCAATATCACAAATTAATTAATAATTACTAGAAATATTTTTCTAGAATTACGCATTTAATTTTACTAAATATGAAATCCTGTGCAAATAATTTATCGAATCAACTGCATCATTTGAAATCAAAATTTAGAATTTACATTTCCTATGAGATTCTGTTTTTATGGTTTACTATGAAATTAATAATTCTACTAATAATAACCATGTTAGGGAAGGTATTAGCTCAGTGGTAGCGCGCTGGACTAGCAACGCGGATATCACGGGTTCCGAATCCAGCCGTGTACTCTTAGATTTCTCTTCCTAGGAGCCCCTACAGCTCACTGTCCGGTGATGGACAGTGTTGTCTGAACGGTGGAGAACAACTGTCCGGAGGCCGGAGTGCTGAAAGGCGCCGGGCGCAAAAGACCTCAGATGTTGAGACCCTTAAATTAAAAAAAAAAAAAAAAAAAATAACCATGTTCTATGATGAAACCCACATATGAAAACATACACATAAATTATAAAATCAATATTTAAAACTTAAAAATCTAGAAACACACCGACTAAAAAAAAAAGAAAAGAACATCAGAATATCTAAATGAGATAGAAGGAGATAAGTTATACATTTAACCTCTCTCACTCCTCTTTCTTTTCTATATTTTATTTTGTCGTAGAGCAGTTCGTATTTAGAGAGACCCCATATATTTTCCTAAAGCGGAAATTGAATTTTCTGTGTACGCTTTTTACAATTTGTTTCCTTGTATATGTAAACTTTGTTGAAGGCATACTTTGTATTACATTCCTTGTTGCCAGATCTTTAGAATTTTAATATTAGTGATTTCCAAAAGATATATTCTATCTAGATTTAGTATTTGTTAAGGATTAAATCTGAGAAATTACTTACACAGGGAGGGTGGGGGTGTATAGAAATATTTAAGGGATGTTGATTGCTATACAGCTCGACAATATACAATGCTTAAAACTTCATTTCGTTTTATATAAACGTTAAGTATGCTATATTTTCTTTTAACAATAAACATGATCGATTTCTTCATTTTTTTTTTTTTTTAACAAATTCTAGATATAAAAATAAAATATTTATTTAACAATAATAAAGTAAGTCTTCAAAGAATGTCATAAAAGAAATTTATTTCAAATAATTAAAATTAATTAACGAAATATTTTTTTACCAACGTTTGGGTGGCGGTGGGGTGGGATATAGTTATGTTTTATTCTAAAGTGTTTATATCATAGTCGATTATACAATTCTAACATCTTAACAAAATTAATTAGAAATTAATAGATTACCAAAATTCCAAGTTTCAAGAAAATTAGTAAACTGATCAGTTTTTTTTTTTCAGTTTTTGCGATTTTCTCCATAAAAACGAACCAACGAAGAACTTCATTAAATGTGGTATACTAACCATAAAATTTGTCACTTACTAAACTGAAGGAAGAGAAAGTTGTGTGAGTGTTTCACACCAGATTTTTTTGTTTGTTTGTTTCATATCACTATATCTATTATCAAAAGTAACTCTTAATCCTTATCTATTTTACATCATCAATTTCATTTCACAACCGCATGGGTTTGTATCAAATGCTCGGAGCAAAGTTAAAAACCTGAAACAATAATTTCAAAATATTAATAATTTCGAATTAAATTGTAATAGCATAGTGAGTGATGGCATATCTCATACGTCAGATTAGTTCGCTGTTATCCGCAAGGAAGGCCAAGATCGATATTCAAACGAAGCCAACCATGAGTCGGTGATGAAGTATCGTCCTGCTTTCCCTACCACAGGGGAAAAAGGTCAGTGAACGCCTCATTTTATCATCATCTTCAAGAAAACACCTTCCGTGCTACCAGCCAACAACAAACAACCAGTCTACACACCATACACTTGCCTATCTCTCTCTTTTAGTTTTCTCTCCCCATCTCTTAATTAAGTCATATCCTTAGAACCATAAGTGTATATATACGATATATATATTAATTTTAGTGCAGTAGTCGTAACATTAGTTTTAATTATATATATATATATATATACATTGAAACTCCCACTACAATAGTTTAAAAACAATGTCTTCCAAGCGATTTAGTATAATTATATATTATAAAACTATGTACATACTTTTAGTAAATAAATATGTAACATTAAATTGGTTCAAAGTATTTATTTAATAGCTAATTAATATTGAACTAATTTTACATAGATATACATATATGTAAATAAATTTTATCAAAGCTCCATTGTCAAGAGAATTTAAATTTGATGATTGTTCAATAGTTGAGCTAAAGTAAAGTGATATATTAAGTAATTTTAAATAGACTACATACTGTGTTTAAACTTCAAATCAAGTTGGATTTAATGAAGGAATTCTCAGTAGTTTGCCATGCATATACAACTACATGGAGAGGGAGTATCTCTTCCAATGAAAGTTTGGTTAGTTGGCTTTATATTGTTATTGTCTTATTGTTGCAATGTGTAATACTGACTAAAATGTTGTGAATATTTATATACCCAGTTTAATAAACAATGATATCTGTTCACTTTCAGAATATTTTTTACAGAGTAGTGTAATACTATCTTATTTCAGGAGTACTAAACCATTATTAAAACCACAACAAGAACAAAGTTGTTCTGAGATAAAATAATGAATTAAAAAGATAAATTTATAATATAACTATTTATTTATTCTGAAGTTGGAAGAAGATAGTTATTTTTCTATGATCAAACTATTGGAAACGTCCCAAAGCGAATCCTCTTTTCTTATTGGTAAATATTAGATATGTTATCATGTATCACACAAACAGAATAGTAGACAAAAATAAGAAAAGATGGGTCTAATACTGGTTGGATGAAGTATATACATATATATTGAGACAGAAGGATATTGTTCTAATATTGCCAGGCCTGTCTACTGGGAGTGCCGATACAACGACGAGCTATTGTCTCTGAATGGTGAGACATGCTGTATTCATAGGGTCGCTTTCTCTCATCGTACAAATTAAAACTTTTTGCTCCCTATCATTCCAGCAATGCGACTCACTTCTTCTTTTTCATTCTCTTCATTGTATATACTTTCTTTTTTTTTTTATTCTTTATAGCCAATTTTGTTCTATCCATCGCTTAAAAGAAAAAGGTCAAAACAGAGACAAATAAAGCTATGAAAAGAAATCTATAAACTGAGTCAAAGGTTTTTTTTTTTTTGAGATAAAAATGGATGCTTAATGAAAATACTAAAAATATAAATTATCAATTTCTTAAATATATTGAAAAAAAAAATGCATTCGCCAGCAAAGAATAAAAGATTTTTGAGAGAAGATATTAAATTACCTAAAAATTATCAAAATACTGATTGGGATGCTGTATGGCATAGCAACTCAAATTAACTGGCTGAGAATAAGTTCATGCCGTTTTTTATTAAGTTTCAAAATGTTTATTTCATTTTAAACATATACGTTTATTTGAACCAAAATCTCAATTGCAACATCAATAGGTACGAACGAATCGGCTGAATATTTTACCCACTGAATATTCCGTTTACATATCACTAACGCATGTGGCAATAAGGGTTTTAGTTGAAATCCATAAACCAAAGTGTGATTTTACTTGTCGCCAGTGATCGGTGAGTTTCTAAATTTCACGGCCGTAAAAAGCCGCATCTTTCGAGGCGAATCAATTGGTATACCAATCTTGCAAACTTTGTTCGTTATCAAATGAAACACCACGAAGCATAAGTAGAGAGCGAAATAAGTGATAATCGCAAGGCGTAGATCTGGATGACCATTTTGGTAAGTTTTGCGGGATGCGGTCGAACGTTGACATGTTGGTCGATCATCTCATATCCGGCATTTACACGACGAGTGCTTCTCCCTACGTCAAAGTATTGGTAATAAACATAAGTACTAATGGTTGTGTTCCTATCCAGCGATGATTCCCAGTAGGTTATTCCATTCATGTCCCACCAAACATAAAGCATTATTTTGAGCGGATGTAGACTTTGCTTGAGACGAGGAGTTGCTTGTTGGTCTTTGTCAGGTCAATGTCTTCACTGCTTCACATTCACGTATAGACACTAATTTTCATCTCCAGGAACAAGTAATGAAAGAAATGGGTGATGCTGATTTACTGCAAGACGATAGCGAGCAAGCAAAGAACCATAAGCGGAAACCCCATCATTTTTTGTTGTTGTTTTGGCTGGGCGCGAACAGAATCCATGCGCCGAACATCTAGACTTTTCCATTGCATATAAGTGCTTGAGGACTGTCTTTCAGCCACAATTCATTTGTTCTTCCAATTCCCGAGTTGTCTGAAGATTGTCTTCTTAGTGAAGCTCACCAACCGTTGTTCATCGAATTCAACAAGGCGACCAGAGCGAGGGGCGCCATTCAAATAAAAATTGCACACTCTAAAGCGGGTATAAAACTTTCTAATTGGAAAATGGACCAACCATGTACTTTGTTTAGACATATAGAGAGCAATCAAGTCCAGCTTTAGTTCCAGTCATAGTGATATAATTGGGTCGTGTGTATCAGAGAACTCGGAGGTATAACTGCACAATTGACAACCTATTATATTTAAATTTCCAGAGAGTGGGTGAAATCTACTAGTACAAATTTACAATGGATGTTGGGCGAGGTACAGTGTATGCTTCAGAAGAAAATTGAATTTGATGGATACTAACTGGCTGTAAAACGTAATGGACTTTTTTTTAGCATATTTTATACCCTGTTTTTTCAAAGTGAGGTATTATCTATCTACCTGAGTACCTAACTGTTAAAGACACATTCATTACAGTAAAAAAAATCAGTAGAACCATATAGATACATTAAGCGAACTTTTATTTAATAAAGATAGGAGCCGTTAATGTATTTATTATTAGTAAATTCACTTTCTACCAGTTACATTGAATAAATCATAATTAATTCTTTGCTCAAATGCGCTCAATGAAATTTGTAATCTTTTATATATATATATATAGAACAAAATATTTCAAAATCAGAACGTTCAAACTTGATATATAAGGCCAGCCTTCGCTCCCCAATTTTTCTCACGATGCTGTGTAAAAACCGTCTTTTTACCGAACTTCTGTTGAATAGTTATTGATCCTTTCTGTGTTTTGAATGGGAGACGATAGAAAATGATTGGCTGCTGTCCTTTCATTATTATTAACTTTCAAGCGAACTGTTTTGTATTCCATGGAACTTGGCACATTGTAATGCTTGCGCGATTTGAAGTATTAAACAATATATATTGAAGACTACAAAGTGAGTAAGCAAAACAATTGCTGGAGTGTTGCAATCATTACATTTGTGAATACGAAGAAAAAAATACAGGTTTAAAAGATATAAAATAGCAGTAAACTCATTCAGCAAAATTCTATTTGATGATCAATAAATTCTCACACCTTTTAAAGCATTTTTAGGTTAATTTTCCATAATCCTGATAGAGCTAACGTGTAAGTAAATATTAGAGAGCAAAATGGGCTATCTGCGTGAACCCCGAATTAGGGTCCCGAACACTAAATTAGATAAGATATCACACTCTCTCCATAACGACCTCAATATCCAAATCGTTCTACAACTCGCAAAGACGTAATATTACAAATGGACCACTTATTTTTTTCATTTTCTAATTCGTTTGTGCAGTCACTCGTCTCCGGTACCATTTTGATAATAAATTTCGCCGTTTGAACTTCCAGTGGCTTCTAAATTTCCTTCAGGACTGATGATAAGTGCAACATTGGGCAGGTCCTATGCTCCTAATTCTCTATCCAATTTATATCCTCATCTTTTTTGTTTATGGATTTGGAAATCCTTCGATTAGTAAATGATCAGGCCTACCTAACGCCATGAAACTAATTTCAAGGTGTTACGAACGGGCATAGATTTTAATTGTACTGCTGATAAGTTCATGGGTAAAAATGAAATCATGGTCTCCACAAAAATGACTCCAGGATTAGTATTGGTGCTGAAATTTTCGTTATCCTAAATTGTAAACAGCATCTTCGGAGCAAAAAGGCAAAAAAAAAATGGCTAATTAATCTGTCAGTCAGGCCGCAGTAAAATCTTTAGAGTCGGACAGTATCAGATCAAAAGGAATGCCGAACAGAATATTGAAGTCTTTGGCGAACTTTTTTGCAACTTTCATGAATTGCCTGTGACCGCTTAAAGGCGCAGAGCAGTTATTCTATGAAGGCCCACTATTCTGTGACGGCTTGTACCTTTTCGGAAGAGAGGTAATGTGTAAAGATCTCAGTCATGGTTATAGGGCACCGCCTCCTAAGGAAACACACATATAATGTGGACAATCCATTTTTGTACAATGTGTAACAAGGATCAAATTTCGTTTTACCCTCTTTGTGAATGTGTAGATTTTGCTCGTAAAGGTTCCAAAAGTTCGGGAAGGAGATACTGACCGGTCCAGGGATAGAATGCAGTGCTTACTGGCAGTACTAAATGCAGTAGGGCTCGATTACGAGCATTAAAAAGAGATTGTTAATTGCTAACTAAAAAAGACAAAAAAAAAGTTTAAACTAATAATGATTGTAGTATACTTTGTTACAGAGAAGTCATGGTTGAAAGAAGAGAAGAGGAATGATGAATTTTAGTTGAAAGTCATCAAGGAATCAGAATAGAATCCAAGAGAACAGCGAGGGGCGGAAGGTAGCTGTTGACATGGGCCCAAGGTGGTGGTAGCAACATGGTGACACTGCCAACCTAATGAAGGGTGGTTAATGGCCAATGAGGGCGGCATACCACAGTTAGCTCACGTATGGGCTAGCGCAAGCTTTTGATCGATAAAAGGTGATTAAAGTTCTCCCTAGTCCCCGGGCTAAGTGGCAAGAGGAATTTCGTGTAAAGAAGCTAACGCTTCATTAATTTCTATACATTGAGGCCCTGGGCTGGTGTTACTAATAATACACTTGGAGCTGTTGAATGTTTAATGCTTTTGGATAACCGTCTACTTAATGCAAGCAACAGCGCTTCTTTTATTAATGCAAAAATAATAATTATTTTTATGCGTTAATTAAAATAATATATATAATACTCGCAATTAAATATGTTCATTAAAAATATATTAATCGAACTTTTGTCTTATGTTAATACAACAAAATTTTATTTAAAAAAAAAAAATGAAATAATTAAATTAAGCAAAATAAATAGAGGTGTCATCGGAACATATATTTTGAGTTAACTTTTAAATAACACAAACAATGATCTGTTTGTATATTAATGTGTGTGAAAATCAAGATATCTCAAAAAACAGAAAATCGAAGGAAACTTAAACTTGATCTTCCATCGAGGTATAATGACATCAAGGTTACCATCAAATCCGTTAACTGTAAAGGGAGACTTTACTAACTGGATTTTTTATTTTTACACGATTTTTTTTTGAAAAAAAAAAAAAAATATTTTCTTCAAACTTATTATTATTATTATTATTATCATTATTATTATTATTATTATTATTACTTGTCTCTGGGTAGGGATCAAGCCTTACGCTATCCAAAGCCCCATTGGGCTCATATAGTTACCCCCAAAAAACAACACCAAACCAGGTCTAGAACAAATATCCAGTTTAATCCACCTAAGATTCACCGCATTCTAAACAAATCGGGCAATAACCTTAAAGGGAAATAGCTTAAGCTCTTCCACAGACATCCTGTTTCCACCAAAGGTCCTGAACCTAATTTCCATTACAACCCAAGCAATCTGTCATATGATGGATGGGTATTTCCTCTCTGTCTCATAGACTCTACAAAAGGGGATCCGGCATGAGCCCTATTATGTACAGCTATCTCCCTAAGGGCTATGACAGACGAGGCTTCCTGGGTCGCGCGACCCAATCATAAGACAGTTTACAATTGGGCGTTCACATTGGGTGGCGCGACCCGGTCGACCATCGGCGACTCAACCCGCCACCCAGTGCGCTGTGGATTTCTAATCAGTCTGTTATACGTGGTCGTAGGAAGCGGACACAGCGATGGAAATGCTTGATGTAAAAGCCTTTATAATTGAAATCCATGCCGTGGGTGGCGCTTCCCAGGTCGCGAATCAAGTGGGTCAAAATAAGTCGCCCGACGCGGGTAGCGCGACCCAGGAAGCATCGTCTACCATAGCCCTAAACCACAATGTCCAGTAAAGAATCCAACCAGATGAATAAGAGCATTCCGTGAAAGACATAACAACGTCTCACTAATAGCCCTCTCTATCACCATAGATTGAGTGCTATCATTTTTTTTTTTTTTGTAAAATTGATGTCTGGGAAGTTTTCCTCGAAAATGCTATTTCAAAATATTAAAGGTTCTATTATCTACAATAAAATTGGGGACAATTAATTTTTTTTTTTCTTTCAAAATCCTACGTTTGAAGATGCTATTTAAAAAGGGGGGGTTTCATTTTGTGTGTGTGTGTGTGTGTGTTTTTCTCAAAAATGGCTCCAAAAGTTTTCCATAAACTTTGTTTACATAACCTTTATTGCAAAATCTTACATAACCTTTATTGCGACATTTGCAGTAAACTTGTTTTTAGAGAGGATTCTAGGCCTTCCTATTTTATTGTAATTGAGTTTCAATCCGTCAATAAATGAATAAATGCCTCGTCAGTACGAGTATGGTTCCGTCAACTGATGAGAGTTAATCAAAAGTTTAGGGAATGGTATAGCTAAGTGGTTAGCGTACTGGACTCTCATGTGGAGGACCTGGATTCGAGACAAGCTGTGCTACCCTTAGATTTTTTCTTCCCAGGGGCCTCTATACACTGTCCGGTGATGGACAGTGTTGCTATATCGAGAGAACACTGTCCGGAAGCCGGCAATGCACTGAGAAGGCTCCGGGCGCCAATGGCCATAGATGTTGACGCACCTTAAATTAAAAAAAAAAAAATAAAAGTTATTTAACATTTCAACGTTTAATAAAATGTATAATTAATAATTGTGAGAATTACGGTCGTAAGAGTTTTTCACACCAGACTTTTCCTTATGAGTGAGCATTACTTTTCCTTATTAAGCTTCATTAATTTTAGCTACCAACATAATACAGTACAGGTAAGTGGCTTTTATACTCGAATTCCATACATTCCAATCATGCCACAAACCATCTACCACTTTACCTTCTATGTTTGGCACCTACGTAGTACAATGGGTTCCCTTTTCTCTTCAAAAGCTACTCAAATCAATGTGAACATGAATATAAATATTTGTGATAAAAATTTCAGCACATTTTTTAAATTTCGTTTTATATATCTTTTACAAACTAGATAACTCTTTAATTATGAATGATCGTAGTAATTTGCTAAATACAAGAGAAGAAAGGGATAAACCATGTGCAAATCAATACTTTCTATACATTTTGTTCTGTACCGCAAAAAAACACCAATATATAATAACAACGGCTTTAATTAAATTAAAGCATGATTCCTAATCTTTCTGAGATTTGGGCAGTAATTTTTTTTTTAATAATTTAAAATATATATTATTAAAAAAAAAATGATCTAAGTAAAAAAATTTTTTTTTAATTTAAGACGCCAACATCTATGGTCATTGGCGCCCGGAGTCTTCTCAGTGTGCTGCCGGCCCCCGGACAGTGTTCTCTCGTTATGGACAACACTGGCCATCACTGGACAATCAGCTGTAGAGGCATCCTAAGAAGAAAAATATTTTAGTCACAACTAGCTTAATTAGTATCAAGACAGTAACGATATAAAAAAAATCTGGTATGAAACACTCTCACAACTTTCTCTTACTCCAGTTCTCAAAATTATAATTGACAAATTTTACAGTTAGTGTACCAGTAATGAAATTCGTCGAAAACTGAAAAAACTGTTCAGTAAATACGCACTTCCGATTTACTAATTTCCTTGAACTTCGAATTTTGGCCTATCTATTTATTTCTAATTAATTTTGTTTGGATGATAGAATTGTATAATAAACTATGAAGCACTTTAGAGAAAAACATAACCCCACCCCTCCAATAAAAGTGCCCTTAAAAAAATTTTCCCAGAGAAATGTTTTAAATAAATGTTGTAGATCTTTGTAGGTGTAGTTTATATGGCAAGTTACAAGAAAATCGTCGGAGCCATTTTTGAGAAAATCGCGAAAAAGTGAAAAAAATCATTTAGTAAAGTGGTCTCGTAAACGCACTTCCGGTCATCCGATTTTTTTCAAACTCGGAATTTCAACAACATATTTAATTCTAATTAATATTATTTAGATGACAGAATTGTCTAATAAACTGAAATAGCACTTTAAAAGAAGCCATAACCCCACCCCTCCTCCAAAAGTACCCTTAAATGAATTTTATCGGTGAAATATTCCAAATAAGCGTTCTAGCTCTGTTCCAGCGTAGTTGCTGTTGCAAGTTTTAAGAAAATCGCAAAAAAGTAAAAAAAAATAAAAAGGAACTAGTAAAGTGGTACTTCAGGTTTGAGGAATTTTGACAGATAAGGTACTGTCAGATCCCGTAGTGATAACTAAACGGAATATCAAGTTTCAGCTTTCTACGGCTTTTCTTTTTGAGCTATGCTGTTCTCATATATTCATACATACACACAGACCACTATCTAAAAACCACTTTTTTGGACTCAGGGGACCTCAAAACGGATATTTCCGGTGAAAACTCGATATCGAAAATTGGACACGATTACAGTACTTCCTCTTACTAGGAGTAAGAGAAAGAAATATAATAGAATTTAGCAATAGTTTAAAATCAGTTGTTTAGAAAAAAAAAAATTAGCTATTCTCATATAGATATATTTAATAAAATATGATATATGTATATGTAAGATTTAATAAGATATAATATTTAATAGAAGACGTTGTAAAAGGACTTTCTGAAATTATGATTTAAAAATATTGTCAATATAATTAAATAGATGTTAAAATCAAATGCAAAGTGGCCTAATATCCTTGAAATAATGTCTAACTAATGGGAACTATAACAAATTAAGCATGAAGAGTATAGCAAGTTGATCTATATATATCAAATTACATTATAAAGTTATATATATATATATATATCAACTCATAAACTTATATGTTATATATATACGTTGTAAGCCTACATTTCTACATAAAAACTTGATTAGTTGTATTGAAAATCCGAAATCAAAGCCAGAATCAACAAAAATAAATAATGCTTCGACGTAAACAAACTCACTGGCACAACGTACAATTTCACTTGTAGATGGGAGCTAGCTGCAACCCGTTTTCATAAAAAAAAAGAAGAAAAGAAGCGTTTTTCATTCGTCAAGAAGTTTTTAAAAAGTCCATTTTATTTTCTTGAAAATTGAGTGGCGGGATAACGAAGAACACCAGAAATAAGTTCATAGAATGCAATCCGAAAAAAATTGGTCGGGTCAATAATTTAACAAAATTCGCAATAAAAGGTTTTTCCACTCAATTACAATTTACAATTTTCAAAGTTTAAATCTTTATTGTTTAGTATATAGTTTTAATGGTTTCTTACTAATCACAGAATTATTTATTGAAGGTAGCAGTAAGATCTTGTTATAAAGGATTGCGGAGGTAAGTGCTAGGGTAAGGTAATTCATGTAAAGAGCCTTTAAGGTCCATTAATTTCCAAGATTCTAGCCTGTCCTAGAATATATAATCTGTTAGAGAAAGCTAGTAGAGGTTAGGTTTCTAACGACGTACAGTTATTAGACAAGACCCTTTATAAGCTTCTCTTAATTCGGCAATACATCAAGAAGGAAAATATGCAAATGTTAATATATCTATAAATCTATAAGTCTACACAAGCTGTGTACACTATTAAATTAAACATTATTTAGGTCATATACTTGAAACTATCCCACAGTAGAAGTAATTAAATTGTAGTCCAGGACGAGCACTACAATAACATTGAACCACTCCCTTAATACATATATGAAATTTCAAGCCACAAATGAATTCCGGAAAATTTTTCAAATCTGATAGGTTTCTATTTATGTTCCACTCCGACTCCAGTCTCACTCGCTACTTAGGCCAGACTAGAGTGGGAAACTCTGTTTATATGCAGCTGCGCTAGCCCTACAAGGTCAGTCCTTAGAGCGAAAATATAAGAGAGAGAGACAAAAATAGAAAGTCTCACTCACTACTTATGCTAGACTACAGTAGGAGACTCTGTTTAAATACAGCTGCATTAGCCATACAGGGTACAATCTTTAAGTAGTTTGTACAGCAGTTACAATACGTCAGCAACCAACTACTACCGTTCTCTGTACTCACTCTAAAACTCTCGCTACCATCTTCTATATTCGTGTAAAGTCCTGGCGTTTGTGTTACTTTCTCATTATAAAGTGTTCAGCATTATTTCTAGTTTATTTCTTCTTATAAATCCATTTCTCTCCATCTGATAAAACATGGTAAAAGGATCCGAAGAGAGAAAGACACAAAAACTGAGAGTCTCACTCGCTACTTAGGCCAGTCTAGAGTGGGAGCCTCTATTTAATACAGCTGCGCTAGCCCTGCAGGGGACAGTCTTGAGTACAGTTCATACAGCAGTTACAACCTGTCAGCAACCAATTACTACCTTTCTAACTCTAAATCTCTCGCTACCATCTTCTATATTCGTGTAAAGTCCTGACGTTTGTAGTTAGCATTCCAAGTTTAAAGGAAATCGTTATAGTTGTTTAACGAAAAAAAAACAAGTTTGAGCTTTCTATTTATTTTTTTCGTTTTTAAGATATTTTGCCACATAACACAAGATTATTCAACATTTTTTTCGAATTCAGAGGACCTCAAAACATATATTTCCGGTGAATACTCAATTGCGAAAATTTTGACATAATCGCAATACTTCTCTCAATAATTGAGACTTTTTATTATATATAAAAAAAATATGTTAATTTTTGTTATGAGTACGATTTTTTTCTAAAAAAAAAAAACACTAAGGCTGCTAAATATTTCGAATAACTTCAAAATGGCTCAAAAAACAAGAAGTAAATTAAATAATAAGATCACTTATTTTATAAGTCAGACAATAAACTAAATTAAATACATTTTAGAATTCTACCTCTCCAATACAAATTGCTGGTTATAGAAGCTAGAGATTTATCGATTAATATAGCTACATAAATGTAAGATATTAAAAGTGATATTAGTTCACTAGATATAAGTCACGTAACGGCTGCCATCTTTTCTTTTTTTTTTTTAATCAATTTGTGTAAAAAGAAGATAAAGTTCATAATGTTCCTTAAATAAACATGTTCAAATTAAAAACAAAACAAAAAACTCATAAGAGTTATTGGCTTAAGTAGTGAAAAACACAGTTTTCAAGTGTTAATAAGTATTAACAGGCGGAAGTTGATGGGGAAAAGTTCAAGTGAGCAGATTTAGAAGGTTGTTAAAAAGAATTGAATCTGTGGAAAATAGGAGAAGATAGAATGGAGTGAAGTGTGAGGAAAAGCAATAAGGATCGGGAACTGGTATTCAGACAATTAAGGGAAACCAATTAGAGAAAAAGGGAGTAAAGTAGCAGGTTATGAGCTCAATAATCGACGATTAGTGCGAATTGTACAGTTTCAACAAATTTCCACTTCCATCATTCAGTCATTATTTAGTTCTCACTCTAAATACTGCAATTATAAAATATACATCTATATATTGGGGGGGCATTTTATATAATTAATATTGTTCATTAAACTTTATTTTCTGTTCAAAATAATAAAGTGTTAGAAACAATAAGATCGTGTGCTAGTTTTGAGTTTTGTTTTACTATTATAACCTAAAAAAACATGATTACAATACTTCCTCTTATTAGGAGTAAGAGAAAATAAAAAAATACTAACATATTTGTAATAATTATTCTACAATCTGTCTCTTTCACAGGCGCAGTTTAAAAATCAAAGAAGACTTTTAAGAAAGACAGTTAAGAAAACTCCGTTGTGAAATACTTTGTTTTAAAGGAGAAAATGGCAGAAAATGGAAAAAAAAAACTGTTCAGTTAAAACGCACTTCCGGTTTACAAATTTCCTTGAAACTCGGAATTTTGACAATAGAATTGTATTTTCTGATATCAGAGATATTTTCCGTGATAGCCTGCTTCTTTTTGTGGTCATCGACCGGTTTCGGAAGTTCGCCCATCATCAGGATGTTTTTTGTGAAACAGTGTAGTAACATAGACTTGCACAGAGAACAGAGTGTATCAACTAAATTTGCTCTTTGCAAGTCTATGTTATCACACTGTTTGACAAAAAACAGATGATGGGCGAACGCTCGAAACTGGTCGATGACCACAAAAAGAAGTCAGAAAATATCTCTGAAACAATAATAGCACTCAAGAGGAAAACCTAACCTCACCCCTCCTGGAAAAGTGCCCTTAAATGAATTTTTCCAGAGTAATGTTTTAATAAAAGTTGCCGCTCTATGTATATGTAGTTGATATACCAAGTTTCAAGAAAATTGTTGGAGCCATTTTTGAGAAAACAGCAAATAAGTAAAAAAAAAAATTAAGTAAAGTGGTACTTCCGGTTGAGGAATTTTGATAAATAATTTACTGTCAGATCACATGGTGAAATCTAAACGGAATATCAAGCATGAACTTTCTGCGATTTTTTGTTATGCTCACACATACACAGACCATTTTCTAAAAAACCACTTTTTTGGACTCAGGACATCTTAAAACGGATATTTCCGGTGAAAACTCGATATCGAAAATTTGACAAGATTACAATACTTCCTCTTACTAGGAGTAAGAGAAAGTAAAAAATACTAAAATATTTGTAGAATATTCTGGTGGGAAACATAGACAGATACTGACAGACAAATTCTCTCAAACGCCGAAATTGGTACTAAATTTTGTTTCTCTTAACAAACATCAGGTTAATGGAAATGTGTATTCCATTCAGAATATATTTAAAATCATTTTTTTTTTTTTTGGAAGAAATGTTTCAAATAGTAACAATTAGTAATAGAACGGCTCATAAAAAGGTAATATAATTTCAACAAAATGGGGCTTTTACCTTTTATTTTGCCTATCCATCGTAACAGTGTAATCTTGTACAGAATAAACTTGTATTACTAAGTGGATCAGATAAACTGTAGTTTCGTTAGGTTGCTCTTCTTGTTAAAATACTATTAAGCTGTTTCTTCTTTGCATGTTATTTTTTTAATTTCAACATCGTTGCCATGCAATTTTGGTTAATAATATCCATAGTACATTTTTCAAATTATATAACTCTGTTTTTCTTACATTCTCTAATTGCTCTCTATATACTTCAAATAGCTCGATAAAAAGATACCTTTTTTTTTTAATATCAGCCTGAAGTTCTCTTATTAAAGCTGCAATGTCTTCTAGTTTTATTTCGTATGGCATTTTTTTATTCATTAAATAAATTACTTACAATTCAAGGCAAATTTATCTCCAAATTTGCTTTTACGTCAAGAATTTGAAAAGAAAAAAAAATCTATAGTTGAGAAAGCTTCAATAAACATCAGTTAGTTATAAAGAGTCCGAGCTTTGTTAGAAATACGAACAGATAAACAAACTTGACCTCGTAACTACTGGTGCTCTCCCCACTACTCACTGCACTAACTTTAATTATTAAAACTATCTCATGAGTTATAAAATTCTAATATTAGTTTTGGGAAAACGAAAAACAGTTCGATAGAAATTAATTAAATTTCACAGTATTAATTAACAACTATTTATCTATGTGTATGCAAAAAAATATAACAAACAAACGATTACACACGTCACCTTGTTGAAGGAGTATTCATTTTCGATTAACCAAAGAGTATATGCAAAGCAGAACTTAGAACAGTCGAGTTCAGATATAACCGCAGACTGTCAACTCAAAATACATGAAACCTCCATAGTTCCACCACACCAGTGATTCTGAATCGCTGGTCCGCGGAAAAATTTGACCGGTCCTCGGAGATTTTTACCTGCCCACGTTAAAAAAAAAAATTTCTTATTAAAAAAAAAAACAATAATAATAAAATTTCGTACAATATTTTTTACGTTAATGCCATAATTTCAGAATCTAGAATCCATAATTTTGTCTTTCAATGTTGGTAACACTGGAGTGTGCTCACATTTATCACTTGTACGTCTTGTATTTTTTTTTTTTTTTTTTTTTTTTTTTTTTTTTTTTTAAGTGGACGGAGTGCTGCAATCCATGTCTATACGAGAAAGCAATGAAAAAGTTAGCCCTCTTCGCTACAACAATTTATGTGAAGCGGGAGTTTCATCTATGACGGTAATTAAACAAAAAAAATTAGAAATCAGCTTTCGGTTGTTTCACCGCTCCGACTTAGCTTCACTAATTTAGAACCCACAATTGAAAGTTAATTGAAGAATAGCAGCAGCAATATTCTCATTAACAGTATATGCCAAATAAAAAAAAATTATAGATATTTAATTTTGTAGTAATCAGAGGACGGATTTTTTTGTTTTGTTTCTATATGCAATGATTTTCTGATTATTTTTTTTATAATTTTTTGGGATTTTTCTCAAACGTTTATAAAACGTATAATATGGTAATAAAAATGTTACAATTAATTTATATAGTAGTTCTTTAATATCTAATAAAGTTTTTTGTTTAAAAAAAACACCGGTTCCCGACATTTTTTCACAAATTTTACCAGTCCGAGGGCCAAGAAAGGCTACTTTTTTTTTTACCAAATCTTTCTCTTCGTAGGATGTGTACAGCTGGTTAGCCTGATTTAAATCCATTGTTTTTGTTTGTTCGGATTGTCGAAATAAATCCACTTTTCATTGCAAGTAATAATTTATTTGAGGAAAAGAAAAAAATCACTCGGATTTTCAAATAGGTTTTTACAGACTTCAATTTGTGTGCAGCTTGTTGATGTGGAATGTTTCGGAAGCTTCTAGTATTATGCGGGCTGCACTATTACCTGCCTTGGATAGGTAAGATACATGTAGTACCATCTCTGTATTTATCTTAGGGCTACGAGAAGATATCCATGTTTAAATAAAATTAGTGAATTTTATAATTGTAAGAGAAAGCCGAGTGAATAATTCACACAAGATGTGTTAAAAAAAAAATTTAAATTAATTAAATTTAAAAGAAAATTTTCTAAATGGTTAGAAAACTAGTTTTGTGAAGTAAAATTCACGTTAAACAATAATTGTGAATACAAAACTATGTTTGTGCTTAGGAGGGGGAGGGAGGGAATGTTTGAGAAATATATGAAGACAAACACTATTATAGTCTAGGGATCTAAATTGTTGTTTACCACACACTTTACATTGTGATCCACTCTGTTAGACCATCGTCTTAGCGAACGGCAGACTGACTAAATAAAACCGTTTTATAAAGAGGCAGAGCCATACAATCGGTTGGTTTAAGTTGAAGAGCAAGGTTGGTAACAATGATGCAATAAGGGCGGCGGAAGAGCAGCACAGGGTATACACAACATTCGGTAGAGTGAGAGTGGAGACGACACGCTCTCAAGTGTGTTGACAATGTAAAGTTGGTCCACCACCGCTCTTGTGCCTTGCTCTTCTCCTTGCTGGGCTACAGTGTGTCTGTTTGTATAGAGACGGAACAATGTAAACAAGGAAGGGCGATGGTTGTACTACCGCAATAGCATTAATTCTACTACCATGGCTACCAATATTATGAGGAGGACAGGTTGCTGCTCCCACCCTCCTAGCTACTCACCACCTATCAAAAACAATCTGGCAATGAAACTTTTGGTATACATCTCTGAGAAATAAAAATTTATTGTGGGCCTTTATTTCGTTTTCCTATCTCTATCTTTACTACTACTATAATAATATTAACTAACGTTTCACAGAAAATATTCAAAAGAAACTTGCAAGAATTTTTCTTTCCAATTCATGCAACATTAACTTGAAGATAATTTTTTTTTTTTTTTCAAAGGATACAACAAATAGGAAATAGGTAAAGTTAAAAGACGCTTTTGCCAAAAGTTCAAATTTAAGAACCCTGAGGACATATTTGCGTCTGAAAACCGTTTAGTATAACCGTTTAGTATAAAAAATCTATGCCTCACTACACCTATCCTTAGTTTCCAAAGAAAGCGCAGCATAAGATATGCAGCATCTAATTTTAATATCTACTGCAGATAATTGTATGGTCAAATTTAAAAGAGAACCTGGAGCCGTTGGAAAAAAAATTGGGAAAGACTGAAAAATCCACTTAGCCACTCATTTTCAGTTGTCGGATTTGGTTGATCAAAACCTTGATGTCGGATCAACATCAGTATTGAGATATTTTTTGTTCACCAACCCACCCAAACACACACATACCTGGGGGAACCTCCCGAGGTGGAGGTGTTTTTTTCCTAAGGGGTTGCGGTCCGAAATTGGATCACATATTCAAATCCAAATTATTGGTGTCCAGAGGATTTTATTAGCACGGATTTGTGGTCCCTTTCAAATAGGGAGACTATAATGGGTTTGAGAAGGGAGAGAATTGGGTTTGAGAAGGGAGAGAATTGGGTTTGAAAGATAAATAAACTGGAAATAAATGCTGAACACTGTATAATTAAGAAGTAACACACACAAACTGCCATGACATTACACGAATATAGAAACTGGTAGTGAGAAATTTAGAGTGAGTAAAGAGAAAGGTGGTAGTTGGTTGTTGACGCGTTGTAACTGCTGTATAAAGTGTTTGAAAACTCCTCTGTAGGGCTAGCGCAGCTGTATTTATCTCTCATTCTAGTAGTGAGTAACAGGAATCTCTCACGCCTAAATACGAAGTGAGACTCACAATTTTTGTGTGTCTCTCTCTGCTTTAGATGCCCCTCTTCGGATTCTACTACACAGTATCCCACCTGTATTTCAAAGTACATTAGTGAACAAATTTTTTTAAATAGAAAGAAATTAAAAATTTTGTCACTGCATAATTCTATATTTTGCAGAATTAACCGGTAACTATTTAGTGCTTTCTTAAATAATGATACAAAAAGTTCGATCAAGAATTATAAAAAGGTTAAATCGTAAAAACGTTGCATTTTGTACCTTATTAATAAAGGTTTAAATTTTAGTATAGAATTTTTTATTCATTTCAGTAACATGAAATGAGATGAGACAAAGAAAATCGTTACTGTAACAGCTCTTCAAAAGGTGGGCAAATCAGATTGTTCAGATTTTTGGAACACTTCATACTTTGGGTACAGTGTATTTGTTTATCGTATTTAACAGGTATACGCGAGACTCTCTCTCTTTTAACGACCGTTCCCCGTTCCGGGAACGGTCAGTTACAAAATCAAGTTACAGGTCAAGTGCTTGTCCAGTTTACGCGATTAAAGCTCTGGCAGCCCGAATGAACTCTGAGAGATCTATGTTAAGACTGCTTAAAACGATTGGAGATGGATGCTTATCGGACAATTATACCTTCACAGACAAATTTTGTAACCGACAAAAAATTTTCGACTTAGAGGAAAACTTTATTCAACAAAATGCTAGAATACATGCACCCAGCAATTAGGAGAGTTGAAAGAGGGCATCATCCAAATTCAGTTACGGTTTGTTGGAGAGTATGGGATATTTGGAGACAATAGAAATCCATTTTTATGGAAAAGATGTGCCGAAGAATTATCAAGAGTGTTTTAGAACTCAGAGACATTTTCCATGGTAGCCTGCTTCATTTTGTGGTCATCGACCGGTTTCGGGCGTTCGCTCATCTTCAGGATGCGTTTTGTCAGACAGTGTAAAACACAGACTTGCACAGAGCAAATACAGTTTATACTCTCCAGTATACAGTGTATAAACTGAATTTGCTCTGTGCAAGTCTGTGTTATCACACTGTCTGACAAAACGCATCCTGAAGATGGGCGAACGCCCGAAACCGGTCGATGACCACAAAATGAAGCAGGCTATCACGGAAAATGTCTCTGATGCTTTCCAGCTCTGCGAAACCAACACCACAACAAATGTTTTAGAACTCGTTACAAAAAAACATCTAAATCAAAACCTTTTTGCTCCATTAGGTTTAAATCCAAGTGCTCCATTAGGTTGAAAATATGGCATCCGTTATTTTAACCTTCGTAGCATGCATATTGGTTTTGTTCCTGACCGGTTTCAGATTTCCATCCATTGACAGAACAAATTCACTAAGTTCGTGTTAGACTCACACTTGTTGGTTGTATATTCTGTGGGAAGGTTATAATTACTATGTGTGTGTGTTTCATGACAAAGTGGAATTATTATAAATTATGATTAGACATAAGAAAGTAGTGTATAACATGCTATTTATTATGTCTAATCATAATTTATAATAATTCCACTTTGTCATGACGATGGATGAAAATCCGAAACCGGTCCGGAACAAAACCAATATGCATCCTACGATGGATAACATACCGGGGACTCCATTTAGGTATTTCAACAAGATTCAACACCTGGGCGTGAGGTCCACTTAAGAGTGGATGAGATGAAATGTTCCTGAGTTTATTAGTGCTACAATGGGCCCACAAGAAAGGCCAGACCTCAATCCCCTGGTCTAGAATATAGAATTACAGTAACGTAATCCCCGGGACTCTACAATCAGCTCACAATTTTCCACTAGAAATTCTGAGTAATTCAATCGATGGAAACAAAAAGCGTGTATTAATTAATGCAAGAGGTTTGACATTTGTATTATTTTTTTTTTAAATTATTCTTTAGGATATTACAGTTTGTTCCCAAAAAAAAGTTTTGTTACATTTGAAATTGGTGAATTTTGTCTCCTATATTTAACTGTTACAGTTATTTATGACAGGCCTAAGTAAATTGAGTTTTTAAATGCCTATATTTAACAAAATTTGTGCGTTTTATAATTTGTTTTAATATCTTTGCTATATTTTCACAAATGGAATTACTGAATATGACAACTGGCCTAATTGCTTGCCCGGTTTTGTGCAATTTCAATAAACTGTGTACATAATATAAGGGAGGTTTACAAATTATTCATGGCGAGAAATTGATTTCTGGTGAAAATTATTTTTTTTTTGCTATTTTGTGTTTACTCTTTTATAATGTTTTATTTTGTCAGCTGTAGCAAACAGCTGATGGCTTTGAAGAAGATTCAGTAAGAAGCGAAAACATTCCTAAAATTAAAAAAAATCAGAAGAAGAAAACTGTGTCTTGGTACACATTCTGCTTTTTTGTCCACTTAATTAAATAAAAATTCAAAAGATATATTTTGAAATAATTAAATCGAATAAAACAAATAAGAAATAAAATAATATCGTGTAACTTTATCAATAATATAATTTATATTAAATGCCTCATTTATTACAATAAAATTCATTATCACCCCGTACAAGATATACAGGTGTGTTAATCAACAAGCATTGGTGGCAGCAGGCAGTTGCCATCCTTGAATTAAATGTGTTAACGGTACAAGGTTTTGTGATAAATTGATTACTGCTACTATACAAAATCCTTCTTATCGTTCACGTATTATCTCTTTGCTGTAGGATCAATTCACATGTTCCAATCGTTTCTACAGCTGAGTTAACGCGGTTAGAAATCAACTTCATCTTTTTGTAACTTCTATTAACACAGGACTTGCCAATTTTTCTTCCTGAGATATAAGGAACCGTACTAAAAATAAATAAGAGTATAAGAAATAAATAAAAGAAATTCGGTGCAGCTATTTTGAGAAAGTGGCAACAAAAAAAAAATCAAAAACAGAAAAATCGATCGCAGTGATACTTCCTGTCGAGGGATGACCGACAACTTCCTGTCGTATCTCTTCTCGTGATACCCAAACGCAATAGCATGTTTGGGCTGTGAACACGTTACACTTACACACTCACCTCGCTCTCTCACACAAACCAATTTCTGAATACCACTTTCTTATTCACAGGACCACAGAACATGATTTTCCGATAAAATTACAAATGGAAAAATCTGTCACTTTTCGCAATATTTTCTCTTACACAGTGAGGAAAAGGAATGTGGAACAATATAGATTTTATTGTTTATATAAATTAGACAATTGTATGACAAAAAAAGTGAATCAATATAAGCAGTTATGTAAACGGAAGAAACTAATGTATTAATTTGTTATTAAAACTTAATAATGTTACAGATAGTAAGGATTTTTAGAATATTGTTAAACTCTTTAAAAAACACAATTTTGTTTTCAAGTTCTTCTATTACAAGTGAACAATGGGTAGTATATTTCAGTAGCCTCCTTAACCCGCAATTGTTTGCTGAAAGAATGCAATTTGCTGCTCCTTACAATAGTATAGAATCTCTACATAAACCTTTTGAATTAAAAGAACTCCAAACTGCTATCAACAAATTAAAATATGGGTAACCCCCAGGTATGGACAGGATCCCATCTGAGTTATATAAAAATAGCACGTTAAACTTTCAGGAGAATTTGTTAAGTTTTTTTAATTTTCTGTTTAACGAAGTTAAAATTTCTAAGAGTTTTCTAAGGCGATTATTTTTCCACTTCATAAGAAAGGAGATATTAACTCTGTCTCAAACTACAGGGGCATTTCATTTCTAGATTCTATTGCAAAATTGTTCATAGGTATTTATTTTACTGCAAAGGCTAGAGCATTGGGTGTCTGATGGTGATATTTTAAATGAATTCCAGGCCGGGTTCCGTAAAGGCTATTCGACGGTCGATAATATATTTAATTTAATGAACATAGTTAAAATTATTACCGCCCAAAAAAAAAAAGAAAGTCTACGCTTTTTTTTGTAGACTTTCGGGCAGCATTCGATTCGCCAGAATAGGCATGCACTGTATTATAAACTTTACACACTCGGCATTTCAAATAAATTTATAAATATTCTCCAGAAACTTTATGTAAACAGTGAAGCGTCGGTCTGGATAAATAGCGGAATCACCAGAAATTTCTCAACTCAGATGGGTCTTAAACAAGGGTGCCTCCTATCCCCACTCCTTTTCTCACTTTTTTTAAATGATTTGCCAAAAGCCTTAGGAGGAGGGTTCCATGTAGGGATGGTCAATATTAGATGCCTGCTTTATGCAGATGATATTGTGCTTCTAGCAACAGACCCATGCGTGCTTCAGTACACGATAAACCGCCTAGCTAGATACGTAGAAACCTGGAATTTAACAATTAATTTAAATAAATAAAAAACCATGGTGTTTAGAAATGGCGGGAAATTAGCAAAAAAAGAATTTGGAAATTTAATAATGAAAAAATTGAAATTGTAAATTATTATAAATATCTCGGAATAGGTCTGACCTGTTTCGTTAACGCAACATCTCAAAGAGAAGTAAGTTTGTCTAAAGCAGCGATACTGATAACGTATAGCAAAATTATTGGAAATAAGAATGTCCCCTTAAGCTCTAAATACAGCATTTTCAATGCAGTTATGCGAGCAATTATGTTTTATGCTGCACAGGTGTGGGGTTTCCAAAATTTTGTAGATGTAGAAAAGATAAATACATTTTTCCTCAAAAAACTGTTCAATCTCCCCATAAATACGCCGCACTATTTCTTGTATATGGAAACTAACATAAAGCCACTATATTTATATACCTATAAATTGCATTATGTTTACATATCGAGAGCTCTGGAAATGCCGCAATTTCGCCTCCCAAAAATTTTAGCGACGGAAATTATTAAGAAAAAGTTATTTTGGTTCAAAGAACATTTAAGTTTATGCAACAAACATGGAATTATAGTGACAAATTATGGAGAGCAAACGGAATGTTTAGACAAATTGTTAGATAAGTTTTACTTAGAATTTAACCAAAAACTGCATAACAGTATTTGTAATGCAAAATTTCACAAATTATATAAAGTGATTTGGGGGTAAAGCATTACATTAACAATAGTAATTCTGTAGATCTTATAAATGTTATTATGAAATTGAGGGGTGAATTATTTAGTCTTAATTATAGTGTTGGCAGGTCTGAATCTGGCTATCAATGTGCCTTGTGTAATACGGGGAATATTGAGAATGTCGTACATTTTTTTGGATTATGTCCCGTGTTGCAGGAATTTAGAATAAGATGGTTAGGTAAGAACTACCTGGCTAGGGAGGAGGTAGTTAATTACCTAAATGTGATGTATGGCTGGCAGAACATATATAGATATACACGGGAGGCATGGGCATATAGATTATTTCTTATTAGAGAATTAATTTTGATTAAGGTATTATCAAATTTTGTAATTGCATTAATTGTTAAAAACAGCTTTCCTCTTTCTTTTTGTAATAAGAGTTTATTTATATATTCTATTTTAATCATTAACATATATGTGTTTCGTTTTTTTTTTTTGTTTGTTTTTATAAGCTCAATTGTGTATTAATTAGAAGAAAAATCTAAATAATTAGCTATTAGTTCAATCAGTTAAACATGAGTCAACTTGGCAGACGGACCATGGTCCATGCTCAAGTGTTTCTGTTGTTTTTTTTATTTTATGTAAAGAAAAGATAATGTACATTTATTTTAATAAAACACTATTATTATTATTATTATTAATTCACATGTTCCAAAACAGGGTTTGATGATTGATGGCAAGCTGAGCTTCGGTAAGTAAATTCAGAGCGCAGTGGATAAGGCCGCAAAGAATGTTGCGTCCCTCAGTAGGCTGATGGCGAACGTTGCGGGGCAGCACACGCCGAGTGTTGATGAGTGTGACACACTCGATACTCCTTTACGGAGCTGAAGTGTGGGCGGATGCTCTTAACAAGGAGGCCTAAAGGTAAAGAATGGCTCGTGTGCAGCGGCTTGGTGCGCTGAGAATTGCCTCTGCATACCGCACGGTGTCTGAGCCAGCGGTTCTTGTGATTGCCGGAGTAATCCCAATTGCACTTCTTGCTAGGGAACGCAAGATCCTTCATGAAAGGAAGGCAGAGGGGAGTAAGGAGGCTTTCTCCAGGGAGGAGAGGAATCGGACTTTCCAGAGGTGGCAGGCTTCCTGGGAAGATGATCTGCGGGGCCGATGGACCGCTAGGTTAATTAGGGAGGTAAAGCCATGGACAAAGAGGCCACATGGGGAAGTGGACTATTACGTCACACAACTCCTGGGTGGGCATGGCTATTTCAGGGCGTACCTGAAAAAGGTGGGAAAGGTAGAGGATGAGGAATGCCTTTACTGCCCCGGCAGTAAAGACGATGCTTCCCACACGTTTTTCTCCTGCGGTCGGTGGGAGCGGCTCAGAGGTCATTTCGAGGCAGTGATTGGGCAACAGACTCCAGACACTATAGTTGAAGCTATGCTGGTCAGTGAGGCCAACTGGCAGACTGTAGCTAGGTACGCTAGGGACATTCTTCAGCGGAAGAAGCAGGACCTGGACGACTGCCAAGTAGGGTAACACCGAAGGAGATACCCAATGAGTAAAGACAGAGGCCTAGCTCTGAAGTAATGCTGGTCGCCAGTGAATCCAGGCTAGGCCTAGCAGTAGGGGGGTGTTTTAGCCGGTAGTCCGATTTGGGAGTCCGGCACTGCAGGGTCTCTGCGTGCGTAAACGCATTTCACCCCTCAAAAAAAAAAAAAAAAAAAATTAATTCACATGTTCCAATCGTTTCTGTAGCTGAGTTAACGCGGTTAGAAATCAACTTCATCTTTTTGTAACTTCTATTAACACAGGACTTGCCAATTTTTCTTCCTGAGATACAAGGAACCATGCCAAAAATAAATAAGAGAATAAGAAATAAATAAAAGAAATTCGGTGCAGCTATTTTGAGAAAATGGCAACAAAAAAAAAATCAAAAACAGAAAAATCGATCGCAGTAATACTTCCTGTCGAGGGAATTTGACCGATAACTTCCTGTCGTATCTCTTCTCCTGATACCCAAACGGAATAGCATGTTTGAGCTTAGTGCGATTTTTTTGTTTTTGAGTTAGTGTTTGCACATACACACATACACTTACACAAACCAATTTCTAAATACCACTTTCTTATTCACGGGATCACAGAACATGATTTTCCGATAAATTACAAATGGAAAAATCTGTCACTTTTCGCAATATTTTCTCTTACAACAGTGAGGAAAAGGAATGTGGAACTATATAGATTTGATTAGCTAACTAACAGTTTAATAAATTTCGCCCAAATACTTTGATATAATATAAAAAATTTGGATAATTTATTTATAAAAAATGTATATGTAATGGGTTACGAATCATTAAAGATTCATAGGATCCGAAGAGCGGAGAAGCTCACATTAAATGAACCAAAAGTTAGTTATTCCCCACCTAGGCATACTAGGAAGGAAGAGTTTGATTGATATAAATGGAGCGACAGCACAAGAATTCAGGACAGTTTTACGACAGTTAACAACAGATCAACCACTCAGCAACCTATCTACTCTACTACCTTCTTATTACTCAGCCAGTCTGTCTCATTACATTTGTCTCGCCTCCTAACTTCTATTTAAGTGCAAAGTCCTTGCAGTTTGTAATAAACATCAAAATGGGGCAATAAAGGGCAAATTGCTCCCTTCAAAAATGAAAACAACCCACAAGAGTAATTTAAGCTACGTTTTTTGAAGGAGATTTATTTGATAAAAAAAAACATCCTGATGATGTGCGAACGCCCGAAACCACTCGATGACCACTAAAAGAAGCAGGCTATCTCGGAAAATATCTCTGCTGCTTTGCGGAACCAACCACAACAACCAATGTTCCATCCTTTTTTTCTATGAACTAGTACATCCAAGAAAGGGAGCTTTCCATTCTCTTCAATTTTCATCGTGTACTTTATGTTCGGATAAAAGTTATTTAAGTACGAGAGGAGAGATAGCAATTCATCTTTCCCATGCTCCTAAATAACAAAAGCATCATCAACAAGCCTCATCAATGGAGCTTCTTTTTCGAACTTTTACTTGTACAAGTTTGCCGCTACTGGGCTTACTGGGGAATCCATGGTGGCCCCTCTTTTTGTTCATAGAAAGTTTCGTCGAAGCAGAAGTATATGAAAGTGAAGCAAAAGAGAAAACCTTATGAGTTTTGCCAAGTCCTCTTGGAAGATATCGTCTACAATTTTGTACTTTTCTGGAAGAAACACTGGTGAAGAAGGAGGTTTTATCAAAACCATTTCCTATCCGTCTTTATTTTTTCGACAAAGTGGGTGGAGTCTTCTATGATGGAATCCGTAAGACCTACATATGCTCGTACATTGCAGAAAAAAATGAGCAAATAATTAATAAGAGGAGAGCTGAATGAGGTAAGTAAAAGACGCAAAATTAAACTGAAGATAAACGTTCCATTTAACAATGAAGCAATACACCTAAATGGTGTTTATATTTTATTTTATCACACTCTGATGTTTATTAAAAAATAAGGGAAGAAATGTGTGAATCACAAAACGGAAACGTGATAGGGAAAAAATAATATGTATTATTAAAGCATGATTGCAAAAGCCGTTTCATGGTCTATTGAGTTTTGTTTGCCACCCACACAGAAATTAGAGGTAATAGCAGAATAAGTGGGTGTACATCATAGCTGTATACGGTAGACCAAGAAGTGGAGCAGCCTATAGCAATACATATACAGAAGAGCAAATAAACAGATGTATTGTATTAGAATGGTATATGAAGATGTGGATAGTGAGGGCCGGAGAACAGAAATGGTAATACGCTACATTTAGATAGTATGCGGGAGTTGGAGTATATGTATCACGGCCCGTTAGGATTGCTCTTGTATAACCAGTCCTTCTACCTTCTCCTCATATACTACTACAACAACAACGTAGCACAGACTCCCAAGGGAAATGTAGTAATGACTCAACAATGAAGGACATGCTGTGCTTGGTGTTCAGGTCCGGCCCATTGGGCATCAATGTCACCATGACAACTTACTTCTACACCATTTGTGTTGTTACACCGGTCGCCTATCTTCTTTTCTTTTTTTTTTGTTCCTAATTAATGAGAAAGCTATTACTGCTAGGTACTTGGGCTAATGTTAAAACTTCATTCATCTAACGGCTCTTTAAAAAAAAAACCTATCGTGATATACTCGCATGACTCTCACTTTCCGTAATTTACGAGTATACATTCAAAAAATTGTCAAATTTTATTTGTGTCAAATTGTCATTTTTATCGAGTGTAGTTGCTCTAACGTAACTATATGGTGGTGAGTGTACGCAATGGAATGTATTTACATTATTTATTTAACTGTCTATACCATGTGGTTGATGTCATAACATGAATTTAATTCTTACATTAATATAAGTCAAGAAGTAAACATTTCTAAACACAACAATATACGAGAAAAATAGAGGTGTAACAATAACAATATAAATAGATATAAAGCATGATTTGTTTACCAAAAGATGCGAAATTGTATTTAATTTTATTTAATAATAAAATTGATATATGACAATTTCACTGCGAAGTCCAATTATTATTAAAATGTGTATTCTATTCCCTTCATACTGTTGACAGAATGTTCATGTGAAAGAATAGGTTTGTGTTATGATGAGGAACGCAGCGTATAGGAATGACTTACTCTTAAGTGGATTGGTGATACACTGAACAAAATATCAGCCAGAAGTTTAGAACAGTCGATTATATTGTTGATCAGTTTATAAAGGAATAACAGATCTGTCTTCAATCTCCTTATTTCTAACTCATTTTTTGTTTAATAACGCATTTTTCGTGGGGGAACTTCCATTTTTTAAATATTTGACAAATCGCCCTTGTATAGATTCTAGTCTATCAACGTTGCTCTGTTTATATGGGTTCCAGACCAGTGAACCAGATTCTAAAATATTTCTAACATATGCAGCTTTAGGGTCTTCGAGCTCTCTTGTTTTCCGGATTCACAAACCCCCAGCATCCTGGAAGCTGCTTTACAGGTTTCGTCAATATGAGCTGCGAATGTAAGGCTAGCACTTAGTTTGATTCCTCCTAGGTCCCTGATATATGTGACGCAATCTAGGACATGATTCTGAAAGGAGTAAAAGAAATCCACATTATTCCTTATTCTAGAGAACGAACTATAGTTCTTGAAAAAAACGAATTTAAATAAAATATCAAACGAATCTACTATTTTGAAATCTAATATTAATTACAGGTTTCCCAAGACCCAGTTAGGTTTAAACGAAAAAAAAAAAAATTTTTACCGAATATTCTGTCTGTTCGATATGTGTCTAAAATATATCACAAAAAACGAAAAATGGTAGGATATTCAAAATTGATATTCTGTTTAAGTACCTTCATGAAATCTCAAATGAAGTTAACGGAGTTTTTTTCATTTTTTTTGGCGATTTTTCTAGAAAACGGATTAAAAAAAAGGAATTTTGTTTATAAACTTTGCATCAAAGGCCTAACCATTTTTATTTGCAGTATTTATCCAGGAAAAAATGAATTTTGAGATTCTGATTCTGAGGGAGTTTCAACACCGTTTTAGGCATCTTTCCTCACAAGGGTGCCAATTGCATTTTACTAGCATTCTGAGAAATATAAGTTAAGAATTTATTAAAACTACAGAAAAGCGAAGATGGCCATGAGAAAGTGCAAATAAATCATGTTTTGTGGCAATATATTTTTTGAAAGAAGGGACAAGATAGATTTCTGTACTTTCTATATCCTACCAGCCAACCCAACAGCCACCTTGTTACCAGGACACGGTTCAAATGAAAAAAAAAATACCGTGATATTGGTAGGGGATGTGTAGTAGAACATATATAGGTGTGCAGTGTGTAGAACAGCGCAACAGTATCATGTAAGAAGGGGGCTGCTGTTTGTGGGAGAGGTGGGACTGCCGGTTCAGGCATTATACCTAAGCCTGATGTTACACAAAAGGAAGATTTGTAGAGATAGGAACTAGTGTAGTAGTGGTAGGCGGAAGGGTGTGAGAAAGATGGATAGGAAGAAGAATGTAGCGGGGAGTAAAGAGGATGTGAGGAGAAGGAAGGAGAGGGGGAGAGAGAGCTGCAGCAAGACTTTGTCAGCTAGATATATGGCGCTATCTCATTGGCTAGACCAACTTACCTATATATACATACTTATTGTTGCCAATGGATCCCTAGCATTTGTCACACCCCAACTACTTGTTCCATTTCCTTTAAAGTAAAGCTATATACACACACACACACACACATTCCTTACTTCTGTACTCGCAACACTCATCCATAAACTTACAAACCGACCTAAATTGAAGCAGCCACCACTTATATTCCATCAGTTTAAGCCACTCTCCAAAAGGTTACTTAAAAATGGTTTTCTATAGAAAAAAATAAAAAAAATCTAGCGTGAAACACTCATACAACTTTCTCCTTCTGTGAGAAATGGCAAATTTTCTTCACATTTAACAATTCTGATTAGTGTTTAAAACCGTCGGCCATTTTTATGGAGAAAAATCACAAAAAAAACGTGAAAAAACCCATTGAATCGCACTACCGTTCAATCGGTTTTCTTAAACTGGAAATTTCGGCAACTTATAAAATTCTAAATTAATACTGTTTATTTGACAGAATTGTATAGCACATTGTTGAACCTAAAATAGCACTTTAGAGGAAACCGTAACCCCCACCCATCTGCCGAAAGTGCCCTTAAATCTTCCCGGAGAAATGTAACAAATAAAAATTGTAGCTCTTTGTATGTGTAATTAGTTGATATAAACAAGTTTAAAGAAAATCATAAAAAAAAAAACCATTCAGTGATGTGGCACTTCCAGTTGATGGAGTTTGCCCGAAAACTTTGTGTCCGATGCGGTGGTAGTACCTAAACGGAATATCAAGTTTGAAAGTTCCCTGCTATTCTTCGTTTTTTGAGGTATCTTTTCACAAACATACAGACCATTTTATGTATTTTTGATGAAATAAAAATACAATCAATTTCCAAAATCTGGCACGATCACAATACTTCCCCTTACTATTTTATTAATAAGAGAATGTAAAAATAAACGAAAATAATAAAAATATAATAATCATTTATATTAATTATAATAAAAATTATATTATAATGAGATGTTTATATGGCAATGGCCAGAGGATCTGTAAAAGAAAGAAAAAAGAATTCTTTGTTGCATATTCTACGTTTCTGGTACCATTGATGCCTATCTTCAGGAGCCCTGCAAAATTTATTGGAGTAAAGGTACATTAATTGTAGTGAAGAAAAGTGCATAAATTTAAAAACAAATTACAAGAAAAATTTAAATTAAAGAAATATTAACAGAACAGATTGAGTTAAGATATTAAAAACAATAAATTATAACATAAAAGTATTATGTTGTAAATTGGATGTTGAGGATCAGTCATACAAAAGAACTTTTTTTAAATTTCTACCGACGTTACGGCAAATTTATTGCCTTCTTCAGGGTCTGTACAAAGGTTTTAATACAAATCAATAAAAAATAGAAACAACTAAAATATGAACTTAAAATAAATATTTTCAAAACAACATTGTTTTAAAATAAACTATATAAATAAACTAAATAAAAAGTATGGTGTTTATAGCACATTTAAATTTATTTTAAACTATTGTTGTAGAACAGATCAATATTAAACTAAATCACAACTATTAAAACTTTGACAATATGTGGCATATATAAGAGTAAAGTATGGAAATAACTTTGAATACAGGGGTCGTAACGAACACCAAAAACATAGAAGTATTGTATGAAATGATATTGACAATAAGAGAAAATTAAAAAGATAAAGATACCTTTATAATAGGAGTGTAGTGTACGTTAAGAACGTTGAAATTGAAATGAAGAGAGAGTATTTTTAAAAATGTAAAAAAAAAAAAACTGTTAAAAGGTGGGAGGGATAAGAAAAATGTTCATAATAAAGCGCGGCAATTTCAAATTTGGAAAGACAAATTACTGGCGAGTGTCTTTGTCTAGCGTTAGAAAAATATTATTATGAGTTGAAGTTATGATGATTTCTTTGTCCTTTTTTAAAAATTGATAGAGTTCCAATAGAGATGAATTTGTAAGGATTTGGATAGAAGACGTTTTGAATGGTTGGGGTAAGTGGTTAAATTGGAAGGGTTGAAAACGCTTTATTTAAAGCTAAATTGTGTCTTTAATTTATTAAACTAAAGAAAATAATTTATGGAAGGATATTAAGTTATAATTAAAGTAATAACCCATTCGTTATTTTAGAACTTTGTATTGATAATGTTTTAATCTAATAAAATTGGAGAGTAAAATTATCAGAAAGTTAGTGAAACCCAAACTAAATGTATCTCTTCTATATTTGGCTGCTGTTCGCTAGCGGTCCTATCCAGATGTTGTATACATACTTAGTTTATTGTATCTCTCTCTATTTCTCTCACACATACAAATGCACGAACACCACACACTCATTATTCACAATTTATATCCTCTCAGTGTAAGTGTAGATATGCATGGTAGGAGGAAGCATCATTTTCGGTTTCCCTCTTAGTAGGACGATTCATTAATTACTAAGAAAGCTATCATTAATTAGTATCAGTTGTGAGGTAAAGGGACGACATTTGTAATCCGCCTCTAACGTGAAATAAAGAGAAAGGGAGAGTATTAGCTTTTGTCAATGTTCATACATAGTGTGAACTAGAATCAGTAGCTAACAGAGACCCGTTGTAAGTCATGCCCTTTCAATACTAATAAAATCTATAAACCATTTCACTTTTTCTTTTTCTCACCACTGTAAGAGAGAAATTGCGATCGTGTCAAATTATCAAAATTGAATTTTCACCGGAAATACAATCAAGGGAAGTAGTTCCTAGAAAAAGGTTTTTTGTTTAGAAATTGGTCTGTGTGTGAAAACTTAGTCTTATTTTAACAGTTTTTTTTGATGATTTGCTTGCAAACATCTCCAATGATTCTCTATAAATGTTATATAACTTACTAATCACTCTTATTATATAACTCCAACACTTTTATTTAAAACATTTTTCCGGGAAAATTCAATTAAGTGATTTCTAGGGAAGGGGCGACGTAAAACTTTCTCTAAAGAGCTATTTCAATAAACTATACCATATATATTTAATGTATGTGAGAAGGTGAGAAAATTAGAGAGAATGGATTTCAGAGAAATAAACTAGAATATATGTTGAACACTGTATAATGAAAGAACACACAAACTGCAAGGACTTTACAAGCAAGTATATAGAAGTTAGATAGCGTGAGATATATAAAGAGACAGACTGGCTGAGTGATGAGGAAGTAGTAGGTCGCTAATTGGTTGTAAACTGTTGTAAAACTTTCCTGAACTGTACTGCTCTCGCTCTATTTATATGAATCGAACTGCCCCCTTTCTAGTCTGGCCAAGGTGGGGAGTAACCCATGCTGTCCGCGTGGAAGTCCAGGCGTTACCACTAAGCTAAACACTTTCCTCCGAAAAAAAAAAGTGAGTAATAACTCCTGGAATCAAGGGAAACAAGCTCATTGGCTATAATGGAAGTGAAAGGAGAGAGAGTTAGAGAAAATGGATTTTTAGAGAAATAAACAAGATGTTGTGCTGAACACTGTTTAATGAATAGAACACACAAACTGCAAAGACTTTGCCGTAAAACAGAAGTTAGGTAACGAGAGAAATATAAAGAGACAGACTGGCTGAGTAATAAGAAGGTAAATAAGTAGATATGCTGCTGACTGGTTGTTAATTGGTCGTAAACTCTCTTAAACTGTACTGTATCGCTCTATTTATATGAATTGAACTGTCCCTTTCAAGTCTGGCCCCAGATGGGGAGTAACTAACTTTTTTTATTCATTTTTGTGTTTCTACGCACTTCGAACCCTATGAATCTTTAATGATTCGGATCCCATTATATTATATCCATATTATAATTAAATGTATTGCCAAAATGCCGAAAGTTAAACTTTATAGAACTGTTTTCTTTTTGTTATCTGCGATTTTCTTTATATCGACTCTAACGTTTAAACTTGGTATACTAACTATAAAGTGTACAGACCTAACACTTTTGTTCGTAACCTTTTTCCGAGAAAATTGAGTTTAAACGATGGAATTCTGGAGGAGCTGGGGGGAGGTTAAGCTTCACGCTATTGCTTTTTTTTTTTAATAATTAGTATCCCTAGAAGATAACGAAAATATTTGGTAAAAATTCCAAGAACATGGTCAATTATAGCTACATATGTAAAATTAAGTAAGTGAAAACCGTATGAGTTTTCCTTTTTAGGAGCCTTCGAAATATTACGTCATTAATATTTCCATATATTTCCAAAAAAATACAAAACACCTCTGTTCCCGTTAATATTACTAATGGAAATATTTTTTGTTATGTATACTTGGTTAATATAGCAATTAAAATTGGAATTTAAATGGCATGTTTCATTTCGTTAATAACATACATGTATGTTTGTAGTGTGGTACGGAGCGGTTTTTGAAAGGTTAGTAATTTTAAGAAATATGAGAAGAATTTAAGTGATTAAGGTATTAGAAATTTAACCACGATTAAAGGGCAACTAATTTAATGACTAGATATTTATACTTAAAAACGAGCTAACTAAATATAAAACTGGGATACATATATAAAAGAAGAGAATGACAGAGTTGAATGTGAATAAGACTGTATAACTGCGTGAATATGACTGCATCTAACTTTTCATTTTTGGCCTGGTATTTATACTAAATCACCTCATTCCAGGGGAGGGTGAATAACTAACAATTGAGTTGGCCAATTGATCTGTCTTTCACTACCTGTTCCTTGTACCCTTTTCACCAGCTAACGTACAAATTTCCTCTAATTGATATTAAAAAAAAAATATATATTTAAAATATTTAACTCTCCTGCTTCTTGCTTCCATCACAGAGAAGCTTGCCTCTGGTAAAAGTAGACTGGCCAGTCTTCAAGGATCTTGGCTTTATTGCAGTTATCGCAAGCCATCAACACGAGCAACACTTCAAGAAGTTGCATTGTGCGTAATTATTTGTATTTAGCTTCTCCACAAGCAAATTCTAACATAATATTCACATTTATACCAGCGATTTCATTCTAAGTACGAGAAATAGTTCTTCTAGATTGCGATGGATTTGACTTATATGACAGTCTCTCTCATATTTAAGACATCTAGGTTAAAGAAAATTAATATATGAGAACACAATGAGTCTATTGAAAAGAAATAAGCATTTGCTTTTACTTGGCGTTTTATAAG
Source organism: Triatoma infestans (assembly GCA_011037195.1). Classification (NCBI taxonomy): domain Eukaryota; kingdom Metazoa; phylum Arthropoda; class Insecta; order Hemiptera; family Reduviidae; genus Triatoma; species Triatoma infestans. The sequence goes on from JAAEAF010000061.1 coordinate 364,586, forward strand.
TCTTTACTTACAACCACTTTAATAAAACATCAGTGTTTACTGAACTCAAAGTGTTTGCTTAATGAAATAAGTAATCTCTAAATTTGTCCAATAATTACTTAATTCGCCAGTATTTACTCATAATTTTCCCAGTGAACTCTTATTTTCGATTGAATAAAGATAAGTAATAACTTTGTGATGCAAGTAATTACTTGTACTTTTTAAGGTTACCTAATATGCAGCATTTAAGTTTTTTAATTAAAATTTCTGGCTACAAATCTACCTATGGCTGACTTTATAAATATACGAAAGTTAAAGAATTACAGAGAGAGAAAAAATATAAGTGCGGATAATTCTAAAGTTTTGTTGCGTTTTCCAAGTGAAAGTGTTGATTCTCACCATTTTCTAAATGATTTTGAAGAAACAAGAGGAGGGGGTCTTAGTTCTCGGCAAAAGATGGAAATATTTCTTCCTTTTCAAACAAACCAGGATTTCAAACAGGTGTCACAGAAGATTTTTGAGTTTTAAAAATTTGATTGTGGTAGGAATCTAAAAGTTCTAATAAATCTTTCTCCCAGCCTTGCAGCTTGATTTTCTTGTTACCAGTGTAGTGGAAGGACAAATCGAAAAATAATAGTTTAAAGTTTCTGAATATTTTATAGTATCCAAAATTGTATTTTTGTTAATATTTTATAATTATTTTAGTGCTGTGAATTTACCTTCAGAAAGTGTGTATTTTAGAACCAGGTATATTAAATCTGTCATTGCTATTGAGAAAACAAAGACACTAAATTCCGTTAGGCCAAACCTTTGTAAGAAAATTCCCCCACTAGAGAGAGAGAGCAATTCCAAAGAATAGATTCTAACATTAGTTCAAAAAAGAGTAGAGGGTCTCACATCAACCTTCAAACAGGACACTTCAGGAATTGCTCTCTAAATATCTGTGCCAGTTATAAATTAAATAAGTTTATAAACCAAATAAGTTGTTATTATTTTAACAGAATATAATTATTTATAAAACAGTGTGTGTTCTTAATTAATAATTCTTATTCGATCTCAAACAAACACACAAGCCCTTTTCGCTAAAACGCTCACGACACAACTAACTACAAATATCACACATCCATTACATTACATTGGTGGCAGCGGTGGGATATTTTCAACGAGAATCCACAAATTTACAAGTACGTAAAAATTTTAATTTCATAATTAAACAAATTATCCATCAGATAATTTGATTGTTTTTTTTAAATTACTTTCTCAGCGGAAATATCTTCAATATTTCCCATTATTGAATTTTCTAGTGAATTTCATTTTTAAATTTTTGTAATTGTACCACTTGTACCTCAATCCCTTTCGAATTTTGAATTTATGAGTGTACTTAATAGATCCCAAATTATAAAGATATTACGCGATAATAACCTTTCTGTTGGAGGCAATTTACTCCAATTACGTAGACGTCTTGAAAAATATAATCTTTCCCCAAGCAATTCGTTCACTGACAAAATGTATAAGATTAATGGACAAGACATGGGCATCGACGCTGCTGTAGAATATTTACTTGCTCAGCAGCAATTAGCAAATCCTCCAATTAATAATCAACCTAGTCCCTTAAGGAATTTGCAATTAATCAATAGCTTACCTACCTTCGATGGCGAAAATTCAGCCAAAGTGTCAGATTTCCTTGACCAAATTAGCCATTGTGCTAGTCTTTCTGGCTGGGACGACGCTGCCAAATTAGAAATATTAGCACTTAGACTCTCAGGGTCTGCAAAAATCTTTTACGACACCCAGAAAGCGGAATTACAACGCCAGGGTACAAATATAACGTATCCTCTAATTTCTGAGCGACTTCTAGCCCGATTTCGTAAGGAGAAAACACCCCTAGTCCTCTTACAACAGATGACTAATATTCAGTCCTTGCCCACTGAGTCTCCTGAAACATTCGCGGATAGGATTAGACATATCCAATCCGCCATTCATTTAAAAGCTCAAGCTAACCCACTCGAGGCCTTACAAGCAATTCTAGATAAACTGGCCACTGATGCATTCTTGAAGTCACTTCCTCAACCGCTTCGTAATGAGGTGCGAACGAAGCTTCCTCAAAAATTAGATGAAGCACTTTCCTATGCCAATGCCCTAAAAGAAGTTCAGGCTTCTGAAACAAACCCCACAGTTTTCGCTGTAACTTCGAAAAATTCTAATCGTACACCTCCATCTCCTTGTCGTTACTGTGGACAAATGCATTTCCACAGAGAATGCCCACATCGTAATAAAAGCCAAAAGCCACAATTAAAACCAACTACCACTTGTAGAGTATTTAATGTAATAAAGAACAGACCTTGTCGCCATTGTTCCGGTCCACATTTTGACGTGGACTGCACCAACAAATTTAGACCAAAACCTCGCACTAACCTTGGCAAAATGCCTAAGAATTTTAATTTTCCTAGAAATTTTAATCTCAGAGCAAATAGTAATAATCGCTATAATAATAATAATAACAGTCAATATTATACTAACAATCATAGTCCTCGAATTAATTCAAATAATTCACGATTTAACTCTTATTCAGATAGACCCCAGTATAGTCATAATAATAATGGTTACGAAACTAGCAATCACCTCCAAAATAGGCCCACTTGCCAATATTGTTCAAAATTTGGACATACGGCTCGTAATTGTTTCCAAATACAGCCCAAAACGAGTTAGCCCTCAGTCGCTTTCTCGAAAACCTGATATGACTATGGCGCAATCATAGCTGCTTCCATCAGTCCTGTCTAACTAGGTAATACCTAACTATGGCATCACGTCCCTTCATTTGCATGCGGACAATGTCAAAAATTCCAAATTTTCTGGCGAATTCATACTTTCGCAATTAAAAGGCAATTTCCAATGAATACTTGTAGAAACATTCTTACAGGGCAATCATTAATTTACGCACGTATCTAACACTTAAATTCAACATTCAATTGTCAACTAGTACTCAAACACACCAATTTAGTACTAATCGCTAAGTTCACTAAAATCCCTAGTAACTAGCCACAAAATTTCTGTGCCACCTCGCGCACACAATGCATGACACTTGAAATAAAATACTTGACATAATCTCTTGAAATAATTCTCAATATATCACACTTCTTAACTTTACATACTACACCACATGTAAATGTTATATGTAAGAATAAATGTATCAGGTTTATATCTAATTAAGTTGTTGCAATAATGACATATTATTTTTGTTTCAGCACTGAAAACTATCGTACTTCGAGTCATAAAATTATTCCGGCTTTAATATTTGTAATTATTGCATTGTATATTTAAATAATAATTGTAATTTATTTTATTTTGCAGAAATCAAGATCACCAAGTGAATTCGTTCTTTTGATGAGATGATATTAATATTTTTTTTATATATTGTCCTAATTTTGACCTAATTAATTAATATTTTTTTCAGTTCGCCTTAAAAGGAAATTAAATAATTTGTATTATTCTTATACTTGTTTATCATTTGTATTTTAATGTTATTTTTAATGTTATTGTTAACTTAAGGTATCTAGAAAACACAGCAAAGCTGAAGAGCTGATGAACATACAGTCGGCTTCACCCTTGTGCATACTCCCTCAAGATATACATTCATCTTTACTTCTTAGCTTTAATAATTTTTGCACTAATATTTGTTGAAATTTAAATTTGTTTAACCTCTCTTTTACAGACCCAAGAATCTTCGTCGACTGCACCATTGCATGAGCACGAATGTTATTGCATGCGCATGAATTTAATTGCATGTTATGATTAGTCAATATTGCACGTTATTTGTTAGAAATTTTATCATATAAATTTATGTATAACTCTGTATGATTATTTTCAGAAACACAAGATTTCTACAAAAGGAAAAGATCTTCATCTTCTCATACCCTTTGCTATCATCCTCACATCCTTGCGCATCCCTGCACGCTTATTAAATATATATATTTTTTTATTTGTATATTTTGTGTATTTATTTATTTGTTAATTATTTTTGAAATACTTAAGAGTTTTTTTTTTGTCCATATAGAGTTAATTCAAGAAAGTACATACACACCTACAGTACCGACTTATCTACACTGATCACCTTGTCTACCCATTGCCAGTCACATCTTCATCCGCAACACTCTCACTCGCCAAGCAGTGTTCGCTGTTCACCTATCAGCCTACCACCACAGCAACGTTCACCCACTCACGCAGCGTTCGCTTGAGAATACATTCAAACACGACGCAACGCTCACACCTTCAAGCAGCGTTAGCCGCAGAAGAAGATGACTGCACCCTACAACACACGGCCACCTTGCAGACGTTACACACACGCCTCTCGATAACTTCCAAGCCTCTACAACTCCAGATTATCTCCCAAATTTTTCGTGCCGAAAAATTTCTCCAGGAGGGGGGATAATGTAGTGGAAGGACAAAATCGAAAAATAATAGTTTAAAGTTTCTGAATATTTTATAGTATCCAAAATTGTATTTTTGTTAATATTTTATAATTATTTTAGTGCTGTGAATTTACCTTCAGAAAGTGTGTATTTTAGAACCAGGTATATTAAATCTGTCATTGCTATTGAGAAAACAAAGACACTAAATTCCGTTAGGCCAAACCTTTGTAAGAAAATTCCCCCACTAGAGAGAGAGAGCAATTCCAAAGAATAGATTCTAACATTAGTTTAAAAGAGTAAAGAGTAGAGGGTCTCACATCAACCTTCAAACAGGACACTTCAGGAATTGCTCTCTAAATATCTGTGCCAGTTATAAATTAAATAAGTTTATAAACCAAATAAGTTGTTATTATTTTAACAGAATATAATTATTTATAAAACAGTGGTGCTTTCTTGATAATATTCTTACATTCGATCTCAAACAAACACACAAGCCCTTTTCGCTAAAAACGCTCACGACACAACTAACTACAAATATTCACACATCACCAAAACATTACACCAGTATTGTTTTGGTCACTTTTTTTCTTCACATCTGTCTTCATATTATTTAATGTTTTTTAAGCTGATCTACAGTCACCGAAGATTTTCCCGTACTTTTCACAAATTCATCTTTAAGTTCCTTCCAGGGTTTATCTTTTGCCTGTATTATTCCTGACGTCATGGACTTATTCAGCACCACTGCACGGTCTTTTGATGATGTTAATACCTTCCTACAAGAAGGATTCTTTGGCTCCCACATTTGATATTTCTTCTTCACTCGATGACATAATTATATTGTAATAATTATACTCACACGTAAGAAAAGACTAAAATAGACGAAAGGGAAGTAGTGTGGGGACTACAAAGCAGGTGGGTTGGAACATGCCTTCTAGGCTGGTGACAAAGCCAGTGTTTACTTACAGTATAAGCAAATGCTCATAAGTAAATACTTATTTTGTCGATGATTTTCCGGTATTTACATTTAAGTAAAAAGTTGCTCTTATTCAATTGAAAACAAGTAATTGCTTATACTTAAAAGTGGTTTTTATAAAAGTAAACACTGGCTTTGATTAGAAAGTATTTGCTTATTTTTATTTAAGAGACCCAATGGGTCCATAAGACCCAAATGCATCTAATTCCCCACTTACAAAATAGAAGCAAAAGTAATATTCAGCTATATGAATAATAGCTAACATAGCTGTAGTATATTTATATCAAAATAATTCTTAAGAAAAGAAATGAATACTCTAAATGACATACAGATACATTTTATATAATAAACATAAACAATCCTTACATAATATTATGAAACGAATATTTAAATAAAATGGATTCGTTCCTATTATTATTATTACTTTCTTTAATGTACTAACTATTAAATATTCAAGCAGGTTTATTAAAAATTCAGGTATATCTTAGTAAAGAACACATGACGTAAATAAAATGTAAAACTAAGGATTCACTGTAAAAGGTGTTAATATCGACCATTATTTTTTGGAAAGTATATATATATATTATCATTTTTTTTTTTATTGAAGAAAACATTTTTTAAAACCATTTTAGAGAAAAATCACAAGAACAAAAAAAAAAAAAAAAATGTATTTAGCAAAATCGCACTCTGGCGTTTTTTGAACGAAACCTTCGTATCAAAATGGTGGTGGCTAAATGAACCTTTAGTTAACCTTTCGGAGTTTTCGTTTCTGAGATCATTTCTGTACACAAAATATTTAAATAAACCATGTGATAAAAACATTATTTCGTACTCAGGGGAATTTCAAAACATATATTTTTGGTAAAAACTCAAATTCGAAAATTTGATCCCTTAATCAGTTCCTCCATAATCTCTCCTCTAAAAAGTAAGAAACTTCAAAGACGATCTGTTTCGGCAATTCTAATCACTAAATTTTCTTCACAGTTGGTACTTTATTAAATGTTTAGTTGCCAATAATATTATGAAGGCATTAGAAAGTACCTGAAAAGGCATTAACGGGAAAGGCTAAATTTACTCGGAAAATATTTTAAATAAAAATGATAAGCTTATAGCCATGTCTATTTAGTACATTCTTTTTTTGATTTGCTTACTTGCTTGGATCACTTTTTATTCTATTTCTCCCAGCCACAGTAAATTATGCCGGATATAAATTAATTTTAATCTTTCAGATAATTATGTTTGTAACAGGATTTATGGCGAGATGAAAGAAATTGGGGTAATAATTCATTATAACATAATTGATGAACTTAGATTGTTTCAAATATCGAATTAATAATTTGATAGTCATGTTTATTTAAAGTCGCATTCTAGTTACGAACTTGCTGATGTTTTTAATTTTTTTCAAACAATCTACTCATTAAAATAATTTTGTACTTTTCCGTTAGCCGGGCGCAAGCGAAAAAGTGTTTACAATTCATTAATATTTGTTTATAGTTGAACTTGATTTGCTTACTATTAATTAATATTTGTTTATAGCTGAACGTTTTCGACTTTTATTCCGTTGACTGTTTTGTCATTCGCTTCGACTTGGCTCCCGAGCGGAACAACACTTTTCCGCTTGCGCCCGGCTAACGGAAAAGTGCCATAATATTTTTTAAGTTACCACAAAACGCATTTCTAATGAAAATCTAATCGAAAATTTGATGCCATTGTAAGTTTCCCTCTAAAAAATAGCAAGAGAAAATAAAAGGTAAGAACATTCTTACTACTACCAATTAAAATTAAAAAAAAAGAAGAAAACTTTATTTAATTATATAGGTTTCAGAATTATTGAATAAAAAACAATTTACATAACGGAATTTAATAAAGTTGAATTTACGGAGCTATAACTTCTAGATGACAGAATACAAAGGTAACTTTTCTAAAGCAAAATGAGAAGTAGTTGAAGTGTTAAGTGCCTTTGAGCGGTTCATATAACCAGGGACAGTTATGTTAATTGTGAAGTTATGTTGGGAGTTTTACCCGCCAGCTTTATGCTAATCCCAGGCTACTCGAACCTTTAATGAAGCACACCTGAAACTTTTATCTCCTATTTGTTCTATAGCCCTTTCTTTTTCTGCTTTAATACATTTCAAACCTCATTAATACAAAAAAGTTTGTGTAAAAATGAATACCCAACCAACCGTTTATCATTACTTTCTTTGACTTTATTTTTTTACCCAAGAAATACAATTAACAACATGAAAGGAAAAAATAAACTTACGATATATTTCACATATTCTATTTCCTTTAATAAAACCAAATTATTAATATGATATTTCAAACAATCTAAGTTCATCAATTATGATGTGATGAATTATAACCTCAATTTCTTTCAACTCGCCATAAATACTGTTACCAACACAATTATCTGATTAAAATTTGTTTATATCCAGAATAATTTACTATGGCTGGAAGTATAGAATAAAAGCTGATCCAAGTAAACAAATAAAAAAAGGCCAGACAAGTACTTTACGATAAAATAATATTTGGGATTGTAGGTATTCTCTTATATGGCTTCCCTTGCATGTTTTTTTTTTTTTTTTTTTTTTTTTTGAAAAGCGAAATTGTGAAATCTCTTGGATGAAATCCGGGGTTTCTGATTCTGCAGAATATTTCAGGATAGGTCCTGAAATACACAATTCTGCAGAATATTTCAGGATAGTATACTTGAAATATACAATTATATTTAACTAAGTTACATTTTGATTTACTATTTATTTGAAGCACCCTCTCACAATCCACGAGCCCGCCAGTGTTAACTGGAAAAACAATATGTCTATGAATAGCCTTATTCAAGAACTAAATATGTTTTATAATACTAGCTAGGGAATGGAGGGTTGTACGTTCCTAGATTAGCAAGAAAACTACTATGATACTGGAAGTTCAAATTAGGTAAAGAACTTCAAGTTACTAGTTAAAGAGAAGGAGTATATATATAAGAGCCCCGCGATAGTAATTATAAATTAATTAAAAATTTTATTTTAATTTACATTAATTTTCTAGGAGATCCTGTACTACCTGAAGCTGGTCCCCTGGCTTCACTATTATGAAATTACTCTTCAGAATTATTCTCTGGAAATATACATGAAAACACTTAATTAAATATTCTCAGAAATGAAATATTATTTCTTTATCCTACATTATAGAGAACTGCATTTTGTCTGCTTTAAGCAGAATAGCTTAGATGCAGCCCAACAACGTACTCTATTGTTATCTTATCCAGTCTTTTCAATCCAAAGGTCTCCAATAATAGCTACCAATAATGACCGTACAAATTAGGCTACAGATAGTTTCCCAATCCTTGTTATGCCAATTAATTGGATGACGATCTAGCCAAAATTCCACGATTCTACTTCTTCCTACCCCAATTCGCTCGTTTAATGATTGTCATCCCGCACCATCCCAATCATGCTCCCCGACAGATGAAACGCCATTGACGTTGTGACTTAGTGTGATTAGAGTATCCTAAACTGTGGGAATCCACAAAATACTTCATCCCTTTTGCTGCCTTAAGTACATTTACTATAAATATTAAATATACATAAGTAAAGTAAAGTAATGCCTATTTTTTCAGGCGGGCTTAACGTCCAACTACCAAATTAGGTGTCGTGGACGGGGGCGGAAGCACCTACTTTACTATTAACATTTTTTAAACAAATATAAAATTTAGCAGTCATACGCTGGACTCGAACTGGGGTCCTCCCACTTACAAGTCCATGCTCATTACCACTACACCAACACCCGTCAATTAAATATATATACTACCTTGGCCAAAAGTATTAGGCACCTTTAAATAAAAGTTAATTTATTAAAAGTTTAGCTGTGTAAACAATTAGAATAATTTTTTTTTTGTTTATTATAAACAAATTACGTTTACGGAACCAAATAATGTCCCTCAGGTTGATTAAATAGATCAAATTCCATCTCCATCGAATTTTTATTTGTTAATCAATGCAGTTAATGGTTATTGCATTATTATACTAACTAACTATTGTACAGTAGTTATTGCATGGTTTTCAAGATACCGGGCTTGTAAGTTGTTTAGCTTTAATTTTTTCAATTTTATTTATTAAAAATGGGGAAATTAAGAGAACTTAGTGAAGTTGAAAGGGGTCAAATAATTGCATTATTATCGGAGGGACTTTCGCAAATACAAATTTCAAAAAAAATGAAAATATCTCGTTGCGCAGTGCAAACGACCATTAGAAGATACCAAAATACTTCTTCATTAAAAAGTTTACACAGACCAGGTCGCCCAAGGAAATCTGGCTGTCGCGAAGATAGGATTTTGATAAGAGAAGCCCTTAAGGACAGGAAATAACTTCTTCTAAATTAGCTAGCTCCTTTAGTGAATGTGCTGGAGCTGAAATTTCGGCTCGAACAGTTAGGCGAAGGTTAGTAGCTGCAGGCTTGAAAGGGTGTAAGGCAAGAAAAAAGCCACTGTTGTCCGTCAAAAATAAATTAAAACGTCTCTTTTGGGCAAAAAGTATGAAGGACTGGGTATTCGATGATTTTGCCAAGATTGTTTGGTCTGATGAAACCAATATAGAGGTAAGATTCTACTTTTAATATAGAGCAAAATACAATAAAAACAAAGGAAAAATTAATAATCAATGTTAGAAAAATTTCATGTAGAAAAATATTGATTTTCAACTTATTTTTTATCTAGCTTTTCCCTGTGCCTGGAGCTACATACGTAAGGCGCAGAGTAGGAGAAGAGTACAAAGCAGAATGCGTGGTTCCTACTGTTAAATTTGGAGGAGGTAGTATAATGGTATGGGGTTGTATGGGTGCGGCAGGCACTGGGAAAATGTTTATTTGCGAGGGAAGGATGAACAGTGAGAAGTATACCTCCATGTTAGATCAGATATTACAGCCATCAATTAACAAAATATTTAACAACTGTCCTCCACAGAATGTCTTGTTCCAACAAGATAATGCTCCGTGCCATACGGCAGCAAATTCTCGCCGCTGGTTTCAAGATCGGGGAATAAAAGTATTGCAATGGCCAGCACAGTCCCCCGACTTGAATCCAATTGAACATTTGTGGGGCATTCTTAAAAAAAGAGTGCTTAAACATAAGTGCTCAACGAAAAATGAATTGGTGAAAATTATTAAGGAGGAATGGGAAAAGATATCACCTGAGATTTGTTGCCGATTGGTGCAAAGTATGCCAAATCGCGTGAAAGCCGTAATAAGAGCAAAGGGTGGTCAAACAAAATACTGAAATTAATGTAAAATATTTAAAAATATATAATTTAAAACTTACTGCTTGTTAATTTATTGCCTTATTTGAAATTAATTGAAATTACATAGGTGCCTAATACTTTTGGCCAAGGTATATATATTGTAAATTTCTATTAAAAAAAAAAGTTTCCTCTTTAAAGTCCGGAAAAAGCAGTAAATTTGCCGCAAACGACTTAGTAGCTTGCTACATTTTGTCTGCATTAAGCAGAATAACAACTTAGCTGCAAAACAATTAAATTTACACTAGACGCAAATATGTGACTGTTGTAATGATTGATGGAAATAAATTTTTTTAATAATTCTTTACCTTTGGATTTCCAGTTTTTCTCAATTTTCTCATGAATGGCTCGATTAATGTTCTTGGAAATTGTGTATTTATGAGAATGTCATTTCAATGGATGATGTAATCAGGGCCGACGCGAGCAAAAGCGTGGCGTCGTGAAAGTTGTTTTTCAATAATAAAAAAACCGTTTCGGACAGCAAAATAATATTTTAATGGTAAAATATGGCCATTTAATTACACTGACCAAATTGTGCAATTGGTTAGGTACATGTAAATTATAAATAATTCTTATAAATCACACTGAGATCCGTTAAATAGATTACACAACAAAAAGGATATATTGTGATCTTTTGGTTTTCGCGGCCATTTTCATGCAAAACACTTTTGTTTGCAAGTGAGACTGCGTCAGTGGTTCGCTAGAAACCGATGTTTCGCCTATGTTGTGTAATGACATGGCAAAGTCATTAACATCGGCAAAGTACGCCAAAGAAATAATCAACAAAGGGTGAAAACAGTAACACTGTTGGCCGCCGACAGCCGCGGTCAACCAAACAAACACAAAGTCTTTTCATCAATTCTCACATCAAAAAGGCAGGCACCGCGATAACTATGGCCACTAAATAAGGTCAGAAAACTACGAAGGTCGCACAAGGCCGCACACTAAGACAGATATCTTGGTGTGAGTGTGAACAACAGTATATATAAACTCTATGATATACGACTAGAGGATTATTATATCATCTACGACCAAACTATACACGAGCGGCAATTCACAGTTATATTCAACTTATCATTCTCGTAGTTGTGCACTTTAGTTCGTTATTTTAACCATTCTAAATTATCATCTTCTATTTATTATTAAGTATTTTATTATAGTTATTAGTTACCATTTATCACGTTTAAATTATTGTTAAAATACAGTTTATTTTATATAAAAAACCGTTTAATAATTCGAGCACTAACTTCCAAATCTCTCAAACTAACTTCCGCCCTCTTCAAGACATCTGCTACTCCAGGAATCACACAACAAACGATTCCATTACAACATCTATCTGATTCCATTACAGTTGCAATGAGCCTTTTCAGTGCCGTTACACCTTGAAAACCAGTAAGTCACCTTCATTGCCTTTCAAGGTATTACGGCTTTTTGGCGAACCACTGACGCGGTCTCAACCCGGAAACTCAAGTGTTTTGCAAAATGGATATTACTTTGTATTTATAAACTATCTACTCAAAATAAAATTAACTTCGACCATACGAAATCAAATTAGTACTTTGCAACTAATTATCATCATTATTCATGTCATAGCGGATATAAGACAACAAATTAACCAATGAACCGTATATCAAGCCACGTGCTTTTCTTGGGAAAAAAAAGAATCTGATTGTGTAGATTTTCGACAAGACTAATGAAATGATCCATTTTTAAATCACACATTCACAAGAGTTGGTTCATGCAGGATCACGGGTGCTTGTACGGTCGCAATACCTTCCCGTCCAGCCTTCGGGTAATTCCACAATGTGTAGTATTAGAGATATAAATAAATATCTAATAAATGATACGATAGATTCATTGGGCCATGTTGAAGGCTGAGAGGAAACATTTTATTTTGTATACAAGTTTAACAATAGCTACAATTAACCCAACCCTTTTTTAATTTAAATTGTAATAAAAATTTAATTGAATTTGAATGAGAAAGCCAAGTGCCAAATTAAAATAGATTCTTTTATGTCCCCTATTAGTACAGAATAATATAAATTTTATTTTTAAACAAAGAATAGAATTTTTAATCACTAATATACAGTTAATTATAAAGTTTGACAGGGGTATATTGTCTAAAAGTTGTAAGAATTTAATTAATGATAGTGGGCATAAACTTGCTTGAAGGGACTTCACAAAAAGTCAAAAATATCATTATATTTCTACTTTTTATTAAAAGTGTTATGAATTATGGTCTCATTTTCCTAAAAGTTTGAAAAACATAAAATTTAAAGTAAAAGTGTAAATTCATCTCTCTCCCAAGTAACAACCATATCTTGACTAAACATGACACCTCAACTTCATTTTCTATCTTCTTCTTTGTCTCCCAAGTGAATAAAATGAAATACGGGTAATGCCGTTTGCGAGGAGAAAGGTGAATCTGGAAAATATAATATCCAACCCAGAAATTTTTGGCAAACACAATCAGAATGGTAATATATTCTCTGCAGTAATAAAACAATAATTTGTATTTTTTTCACTTCTCGGTTATTATAGGCTAATTTGTAGATTAGTTAAAGGAAAATTGATAACCCTTAATTAGTCCCCAGAATTTATGAAAAAGTATTTCAAAAATCATTAAAGCGACGTTTCGACTTTAAGGCTATTTACAAGCTGCATATATAACAAAGGAAATCATTATGAAAAGAAAATCGTTATTAGATAAAATAACTGCCATACAATTAGGCTCTAAGAAGAATATTTTAATTTTTGGTAACAGCAGCAATAATGGAGAGTAATACTAGTCATTTAGTTTTTTCAATTTATTTTTTATCACTGATGAATGTTACATATATATAACTTATAAATGAATTAGTTAAACTGAACATAAGTTTTATAAAATGAACACAAATAGTTAAAATGGTGGTTAAAATTAAATGACAAATAGTCCTGATATATTATATGGATAAAACAATTTAATACAGTATCGAGCTTTCGACCAGGGAGCCAGCCAGGTCATTTTCAAGATAACACAACTAGATTAGAACAACATAGCAGGTTATGGTTTGATGATAGGTTATATTTTAGTAATGTTGGAAAGCAAGCGGTGTAATTATTTCAATGAATTTGTATATATGACATTAAGATCAGCAATATCTATTTTACAATTGATAGATATTCTGTTTCTATTGATGTGGATCATTTCTAAAAATTTTCTTTTTTGTGAATTCTTTCCTCTATCAACTATTGTAGTTTTACTGAAGTCAAAAGTGTGTCCAGTTTTTGTAGTGGGTTGAGAGAGAGCTGTGTTGTCTTTTTTTCTCGTTAAATAATTAATAATTGTGAAATTAATATATTATAGATTATTTACTGCCGAAATGGCACATGCACCACTTGTTACTTGCGGGTAACGCGTTATGCCGATTGAGGAGGAAACCCTAGCACACACATCCTTTGTGAGTGTGCCGGCGGCCTGGCGAGGGCAAGGTTACTTCAACTAGGACAAACAATCCCGAAGCCATGAGCTTCATGACGAGGCCACTCTCAGCTTTGCTAGGCCTGATTAAGAGGGCGAAACTGAGGGATTTGCTATAATTTTAGAGAACCCACAATATACCTTTTATTGTGGTCGCAGTGGAATGAGGCTCGCCCTCCCGGTCGGAATCTAAACTACTGTCGAAATGCTGATCATATTTGCATAATGGTTAAAAAATGTAAGCACAAATTTTAAAAATTGTAAATGATGGTTGATTGAATATGAAGATATTAGGACATGAATTTTAAGATATGGACCTACTAGATTAGGGAGATAACTTCTAGGTGACAGAATATAAAGGTAACTTTTCTAAAGCAAAATGTGAAGTAGTTGAAATATTGAGTGCCTTTGAGCGAGTTCATATAACCAGGGACAGTTATGTTAATTGTGAAGTTATGTTGGGAGCGATATCATAGTTCTTTTTTTAATTAAACAGGTCCTAACTTAATTAATTTTATGGGTAATTCCCTCAGGAATCGGAGCTTACTGGTTCTTCACTCCTTGAAGTGTCACATCTATTTCTCCCACTGATATAGGATCCACATGTTTTGTTCCTACAAATCGTGGCGTTTCATCCATAAATTGAATTCTTTCCCCTTAAATTCTTTGCCACTAGAGTTATGTGAGAATACATTGCCTTAGAGTTATGACCGTATATCCCCATTAGCCAATTACTCAACACTTTTTACTCCCAGAAACGACTAATCAATTAATATCCAAAATATATTCTTATGAAATTTATGTAAGTCTCCCATGACTTTCAACTTAAAAAAAAATCATTGGGGCCATTATCCAGGAAATCGCGAAAATTTTTGTAAATCTTTCAGAATGCGATTTTTCAGATAATTTGTTCATACAGATACATATAATAATGATCATTCACTAAAATCGTTTTTCTACTGAGTGGTACATGAAAATATATATTTAAGTGAAAAGTTAAAATTCGAGAATATGGACACTATTGCAATATTTCTGTTTACAGCATTGAGATCAAGTAAAAATTTAAAAAGATGAATAATTAACCTACAATTTCCCAGATTGCATACTGACAATGGTATCAGATGCCAATTGAAATATTTACTCTACATTTATGGTGTGCAAAAAACCACACAATATCAAAGCATATCGACATAGATTGTTCCTAATTGAAAAAGCGTACCATATAACAATTTGAATTCAATATGAATGATTAATTGAGGAAGAATATACAATTTTAAACTATACACCTAAAACAAAAATACATTAATGATTGATTTAATTGTCAGTTGAGGTCAAAAGAATAATTAGATGAAAAACATTTAATACTATTCTAAAATTCAACAATAAAATTGTTAGTCCTTTACAATACAATATTAAAAAAATAATACACAAATAATATGTGATTACTGTTTGATCATAATAAATATATGTAATTAAAATGACATTATGAGATAAGTTTAAAGTCTGGGCTTTTCGAAACTCCCCAAAACAAAGTTTTTCATAAATTGCCAGGTTTTTTTTTTCTTCTCATATACACAAAAAGTATACTACTAGAGCTTTTTTGGAACAGTTTTCCAGTAAATCTCGTAAAACGGAAAAATTTCATTCTGTACAACGAATAATGGTTGACCGATTTTCTTCAAATTTAATATTATTACTTTACTAATTATTGCGATCGCGTCCAATTGTCAATATCAAATTTTCACCGGAAATACACGTTTTGAGGTCCCCTGAGTTCGAAAAAGTGGTTATTAGACAATGGTTTTTGCATGCGCGCGCGCGTGTGTGTGTGTGTTGTTAAGTAATGCCTATTTTTTCAGGCGGGTAACGTCCAACTCCCAAATTGGGTGTCATGGACGAAGGCGGAAGCACCATCTTTACTATTAACATTTTTTTAAGAAATATAAAATTTAGCAGTTATTCGCGGGACTTGATCAGGTGACCTCCCACTCACAAGTCCATGCTCATAACCACTACACCAACAACATCAGCCCTTTTATGTGTGTGGTGTATGTATGTATGTGAACGGCATAGCTCAAAAACGAAAAATCGTAGAATGTTTGATATTCGTTTGGGTAACAAGGAAGTTATCTGTCAATCCTTCTACCGGAAGTACCACTTTAATGAATGGATCTTGAAGTTTTTTGCGATTTTCTCAAAAACGCTTCCAACGAATTTATAAACTTGGTATATAAACTACATATATTAAGAGATAATAAAAGTTTTATATGAAACATTTCTCAAGGAAAATTGCAGTCTCGTAAAATTCCTCTTTTGTCAGTAATAAGATATAAAAAAACTGAAATTACTTACCAACCAACTATTTCCTAAGCAAAGCTCTGGAAAGACTGGTGGACAGATATATTACGGATGAGGTCCTGTATTTAACCTCACGTCAATACGCGTATCAATCAGGTAGGTCAGCAGAGGCCACACTGGATGACCTCAATAGGCTACTATCAAAATCTTTGGGAGAAAAGGAAATTGCGATAGCCATCTTTTTCAGAGGGTGCATTCAATAATGTCTCGCGCACGTCGGTCACCAACTCTCTCCATAAAAAAAGGAGTACCAGCAGCCACGGCCGGATGGAGTCTGGTCTAAGAAATCGAATCAACATTTCCACAATAGGCCAGACCACCCTCAGGGCGAAAGTAGGAAGGGAGTGCCCACATGGAGGGGTTCTGTCCCCTCTGATGTGACACTGGTCGTTGATGACCTCCTTCACCAACTATCTGCGAATGGCTATGATTGCCTAGGTTACGCAGATGATTTGGCGATTGTAGTAAGAGGTAAACACCCTAGTTCGATTGCAGAGCGGGTGAAAGCAGCTTTTAATTTGGTCAGGAACTTGTAGGGAGGAGGACTTGTCCATAAACCCCCATAAAATCGTAATAGTCCCTTTCATATTACGCCACAAGCTGGAAGGCCTCACTTGGACACACTCCGATTCCATTTGCGCTAAAGGCTAGGTAGTTTGAAGTTACTTTTGACCGCAGATTCACTTGGAATCACAACACATTGACAAAATTTCACACAAGGCCAATGCGCCATTCAGTACGTGCAGACGGCTTTGTGGGAGAAACTGGGGCTTGCACCCAAGTTTGACACTCTGGATCTTACACCAGGATCATCAGACCCATGGTTACATATGGGTCGGTGGCTTGGTGGACCAAGACGCTCAGAAGGGGGCGGCGGAAAGGTTGGGTGGGACCCAAACGCAACCATGCCTGGGTTCCACGGGGGCCATGAAAATCACCCCACTTCTTAATTTGCCACTACTATATATCCTCGTTCAAGGCGAAGCCAAAATGAGAACTCATAGGCTCTTGCAGGAGCCCCCCCCCATCACCTCTAGGCATGATCCTAGTAACCAGAAGTTGATTGAGGAAATTAAGGCTGACCATCTTCTTGGAATGCTAACCGACAGAATGGTTCCTAGGTATCACTTCGAAAGGAACTTCGCAATTGTCATACTGAGCAGAGGCGACTGTGACTCCCCTCTGCTCGGTAACTCGGTCTGGTATACAGACGGATCCAAATCCGACTGGGGTCGGAGCAGGGGGGTCTATGGGGGCAGGCCTAAAGTTAAGATCAAGGCCAGCATAGGGAAGTACGCCGGTCTTTCAGGCTGACGTGGCGTTACAACTCTGCCCTAAGGAGATTATAAGTCAA
Source organism: Triatoma infestans (assembly GCA_011037195.1). NCBI lineage: Eukaryota > Metazoa > Arthropoda > Insecta > Hemiptera > Reduviidae > Triatoma > Triatoma infestans. The sequence goes on from JAAEAF010000061.1 coordinate 382,407, forward strand.
GGCTTAGTGGGTAGAAGAGTGGCCATATACTCCGATAGTTAGGCAGCCCTGAAGGCACTTTCTTCACACCTAATGGTCTCAAGTCTGGTGTGGGACAGTCTGCCCTAACTGCCTCAACCGAGGTGGGTGCTCGGAACAAACTGACACTCGCCTGGGTGCCGGACATGCGGGTTTCTGGGCAATGAAAGGGCGGATGCCCTAGCGAGGGAGGGTTCGCAAGATACCTTCATAGGCCCTTTACCCTTCTGCGGCTTGTCCAAGAGCCTAATTCAACTTCTATCAAAGGTTGGATAGAAGAACAGCGTCTGCTTTGGTGGTAGAGAACACCAGGACAAAAACAGGCAAAACTCTTTATCAAGAGACATTGCCTAAGTTCATCAGGGATCTAGTGAGCCTTAGCCGAAGGATATAAGGCTAATAGTAGGTCTCCTAACTGGGCATTGTAGGCTGAGCAGGCACATGCACCAACTACAACTTGCAGATAGCGCGGTATGCTGATTCTGCTAGGCTGAGTAAGAGACCCCGGTGCACATCCTTTGCGAGGGCGCCGGCCTGGCGAGGACAAGGTTTCTTCAATTGGGAACAGACAATCCCGAAGCTAAGAGCCATGACGGACAGGCCTCTCAGTTTTGCTAGGCCTGATTAGGAGGGCGAAGCTGGGGGATGTGCTATAATCTTAGGGAATCCACAATATGACCTCGTTTTGTAGGTCGTAGTGGAATGAGGCCTGTCCCTACCCCCTTTTTTTGTATTCTACCAACCAACTACATCTCATAAGCATGCAAGTTTAAATATATTTTTTTAAATAAGGTAGCTGTTATTCATTGTGGTTTGATTGAATGATATTTTATATTTATTTTGATTGACAGAAAAGAAAATCTGTGATGAAATATTGAAAAAGATTATTAAAAAAAAAGAACGATTTCAAACGAAACATTCAATAAAATGGCCAGTATAAAAGTTAATTGAACAAGTGATCATTCTACTGTTAAAAAAAATTGATTTTGTTTCCTTTGTTGGAATGAAATTCAGAAGAATAAAAGAAAAATGTTTTCAAAAATAGTTTTTCAAAATATATATAATAAAAATATGGTTAATTTCTGTGAGAATATTGACAAGTTGAAGCTTGTTCTTCTTTGTGCAGGTGTAGATTGTGCGGTTGGCTACAGAGGAGAGAGAACGAACGTCTTCGACCTGCCTGTTGTCCTTTCTACTAGCCCAAGATATATTGCGTGTAATATTGGAGGTAGCCTGCATGTTGACAGCAGTAAGGGTGGGAAAGAGCGCGGCCGGAACGTAACGCCAGCCAACGAACCAATAACACAGCTTTCAGTACGACCACACGCTGCTCCTTCCTAATACAGAACTTTGAAATTATATTCCCAGGCTATATCTGAGAAGATATATCCTTGGGCCGTTGGTATACATTTATAAAGCTATGGTAGCGTCACATTTACATACAAATACGAGAGAGAGCTAGTGGCCAGTTTGCATAATGAGTGGCAGAGAGAGAGAGAGAAGTCGTCCATATTAGTATTGTGATTTAGGTTGTGAGGGCCAGACTCCGCTCTTATACTATTCATCGCCCACAGCACATTTCTTCATTAATAACTCTCTCTCTGTTTAGCTTTCAAACCATCCCGTTGTTGTTTTAAGATTTTCTAAAATATTAACTTGATAAAAATATATTTAGTTTTGAATAATTATTATATGTATTACTTTCTCTTACTGCGGATAAGATAAAGTATTACGATCGTGACAAGTTTTGGGCATAAGGAGACGAGATAGCGAATTACCGATCTTTTTGCGCATTTCATAAGATTATATTATATGTTGTGAATGGGTAAGGATATGTATGCAGGATACATGTAGCATACAGAATATGTATGCAGAGCAAATCTTTAATATGATTATAAGACAATTCAAATCAAGAGATCGGCCAATAAGTTTAGTCATTTCACCAAAATTTGAGTAGTTGATTCGATGAATTTGAGCGATGCGTTTCTTAAATGATATGGCGCCTACACTTGGTAAAACTAGTTAAAAAAGGCACCATTAAGATGGGCAGGAAATGTAGAGTGAATGAATGACTCCTAGACCTCAAGAAGTTTATTGTTGTATGGAACTTCAGAAGCAAAGAGCCAGTTAGGAAAGGCATTCATAACTAGTGAAAGATAACAATACATGTGTAGAGAGTAACTCTGCAAAAGATGGGTTAGAGAAGCAGATTGAGGAGGGTCTTTGCTTCTCTAAGTTGCCAAAATTTACTGTAAAACTGTAGTAACAAGGCTGCGGAGGCCATTAAGATGACACAAGCCGCTGCAGACAATCTTATAACAACTATGGGTTTACAAGAGATAAGATACTTGCATAAAAAAATGCCCAGTACTGTGATTCCTGCTTCAGATGAGAAAAGACATAAAAACAACGTTCTAAGCTGGATCCTAGGCTTGTTAAAAAGACGCTTGAAAGAAAGTATATTTAAAGCTGTTGAGAGAAGTAGACTGGCTAGCACTGACTAATCTAACAAGAACCATTTCATAAATTTACAAGGGTTTCTGCTACAAGGGAGTCGATAAAACAAACATACAAATCTTTGGATTTCGTCTACGAAAATGATCTTTTAAAAATGAATTAAAAAGATCTATACTAGTGGAAAAGGCTAACTTTTCAATAAAACTAAACAGACAATCATAAGATTAATACATCACATACAGTGCCAGATGTGAAGTGCAATGGCCAGTCTTAATAAGGTAAAAAATTATGACATGACAAAATGTGAAGATGGCTAGCTAGTTTAAAGGAAATCATTTAATCCACTTTTGGAGAAAATCCCGAAATATTCAGATATCTCTCGACACTTTCGTTTATCCGATTTTTGTTCAAATTTTGAAAGTTTTAATGATTCACAATACTACACAGATCTTAGAACTGGCCATGTTAAGAAATGGTAATTTAGAGAAAGGATTGCTATTCGCAAAGAAGCCTTCAAACAATTACGTTTCATTGTAAAGGTGATAGTTTAATGTGTGGCCAGTTAGGATGCGAAGATTAAGCAAAGTCGTTGGAATCTTTTTCTAAGAAAAACGTGAAAACTGAAAATACATTCTGAAAAATCTCATTACAAAGTTAGTGGATTATAACAGAATCTTTCGAGACGAAGCTAAAACCAATTAAAACATTAATTTGAACTTCCTTAGAGTTGTGTACACAAAAAAAAAAAAACACAAAGAGATCAAGTACTAAAACATTTGTTCGTATTCATGCCACCTGTGAAATCTGGACTTTGAAATTTAACACACCCACAAAAACTTCCTCACACAGAAATAAGAGAAGCTGGATGGATGGAAAGATTAGGCAATTTTTATTTTCTCTTATACCTGGTAATAGAGGAAGTATTACAATCGTATCAAATTTTCTATATCGAGTTTTCACTGGAAATACATGTTTTGAGGGCCCTTGAGTCCAAAAAAAAAAAAAAGTTGAGACGAAAAATTGTAGAAATTTAAAACCTTAACATTCCGTTTAGGTCTCACCATGGGATCCGATAGTAACTTATCTGTCAAAATTCCTCAACCAGAAGTTATTCATTCATTCCATTTTACATTCATTGGATTTTTCACATTTTTTAGGAAGTTTCTTGAAAATGGGGCTTCAACAATTTTCTCTAAAATTATTATGTCAAAGAACATATAAAGAGCATATACACCTTTTGTTGGCAACATTACTCTGGAAAAATTCATTGAAGGGGGAGTTTTGGCGGTGAAGCGGGGTCATATTTTCCTCTAAAGTGCTAATTTAGTTTATTATACGATTCTATTATCTATATAATATTAATTAAAATTTAATATGTTGCAAAAATTCTAAATTGGAAAATAATTCGGTTGACCGGAAGTGCTTTTCAGTTTTCAGCGATTTTCTCAATAAAATCATCATTGGATTTCATTAAATTTGTTATACCAACTATACATACAGAGAACTATCACGTTTATTTGAAACTTTTTCAGAGTAAGTTCGTTTTAGGGCGTAGGTAATGTTAAGCTTTCCTCAAATAAAAAAATTTTTTTTTTTTTAAGGCGGCTCAACATCTGTGGTCATTTGCGCCCGGAGCCTTCTCAGTGCACTGCCAGCCTCCGGACAGTGTTCCCGTTACAGACAACACTGTCCATCACCGGACAGTGAGCTGTAGGAGCTCCTAGGAAGAGAAAATCTAAGGGTAGCACCGCTGGATTTGGTGATTCCGCGTTGCTAGACCAGCGCGCTACCACTGGGCTAATCCCTTCCCTCAAAAATGGTTTTATTAAGGTTAGATTGTCCCATTGAAATAACATTGAAGACAACTTAACATCTAGTAAAGTTAGAAGTTTGAAGAAAATTTAACATTTATAACTGTGTAAGTTGCACCAGACTAATAATTCATACCAGATTTTTTTTTTAGGGGGCGCCAAAATTGAAATCTACCTAGCCTAGGGCACTAACTTAGCCCAGCTTTGTTTAAATATTCTTCCGAGCGACTACCACTAGCCACCTAGCAGTAACGATACAAGAACAAGAATTTGGATATGAATATATGTGTGATTATTAGTTATTAAAGTTAATATAAAGTATAGTAAATAAAACAAAAATGAATATCAATAAACAAATGGTAAGATAATAAAATTAAAAAACAAATTTCATGTGCGTGGAGTATCAAGTAATAGTTATAATATACTGTAGCTGTTAGAAATTATTTGCGGCTAAACAAATTTAGATTAGTAGCAAATTGTTGGATTGTGCTGCTATCACTAAAACTGTAACAGAACTATATATATCTAATATAAGCTATACCTGTGTGGGCAAATACATAGTGAGATTTGTTCTACCAAACTAATATTTTCCATTGTACATTAATCATAATTATAAAATACATTACACGAGTGTCAATTCAAAACTGGTCCATATTATAGTTATACATTACTCATATCAAATATTTATATTAATAATTATTAGTAATATATCACTAAAATACCACTGTTATGATATATTTACAGAGTTAATTTTTGATGTCTTCTATTATCGTAAATATATCAAAGGCATTTATTAATAAATATGTTGATTTAATTTAACTTATATATAATGGGAAAGGATTAGCTCAGTGGTAGCGCGTTGGACTAGCAATGCGGAGATCTTAGGTTCGAATCCAGCCGTGCTACCCTTAGATTTTTTCTTCCTAGGAGTCTCTACAGCTCACTGTTCGGTGATGGGCAGTGTTGTCTGTACCGAGAAATCACTGTCGGAGGCTAGCAGTGCACTGAGAAGGCGCTGGGCGCAAATGACTAACAGATATTGAGACGCCTTAAATAAAAAAAAATAAATAAATAACTTGTATAATAGAAGGTTCCAAACAAATAATTATTCGTTGTGGTGGTTGTTCCACAGAGCTGGAAAGCATCAGAGACATTTTCCGTGGTAGCCTGCTTCGTTTTGTGGTCATCGACCGGTTTCGGGCGTTCGCCCATCTTCAGGATGCGTTTTTTCAGACAGTGTGCCAACACAGACTCGTACAGAGACTTAGTTAGTGTGAAACTAAGTCTCTGTACGAGTCTGTGTTGGCACACTGTCTGAAAAACGCATCCTGAAGATGGGCGAACGCCCGAAACCGGTCGATGACCACAAAACGAAGCAGGCTACCACGGAAAATGTCTCTGATGAAATAATTATTCCATTTGGGTATCGCAGGCTGAATAGCTATCAAGGCTTTTGCCAAACTCCATATAACTAAGAGAATCTAAATACTAAACACAATTTTTTTTATAAATTTGTCATACTTTCTTAAAATTTAGCATTTCTGAAAATTACTTGATACGTTTTCATATATTCATTTAAATTTAATTCTAATAAATTTATTTACAAAATTATATTTACATATGTACATTTACATCGTAAATTACCAAACAAAAGATATAGAAATATTTAATAATAATAAAAAAGTAACATGGAAAAAAAAAATGAAAAAGAAGAAGAAAATAAACAGAGAATTAGGTGATGAATTAAAATGAGAGATTCTATTTTACCTAGTTGTCACAATTTCCCAACCCTTTGTAAACTAAATTTCTTCAGAAAAAAATTTCAAATAAAAGTGATAGGTTTATTGAATATGTGATTTGTTTCCCCATTCTAAACAATATCTGAATTTTATCCGTCGAAGAACTTCTTTTTTGGTCTGTCGGCCGGTTTCATTAATAGGCATCATATAGGGATATAAGAAGTGAAACTGTCGTAAACTTTGAAGTTTCTAGACAGTGTCCAATGATAAGAACAAAACATCTTGTTTCATATATGACCGATAGATATTAAACAAAACTTTTTTCTTTTTTTTTAAAAAAACAGTTAAATAGTCGTGCAGTAATAAAATAGGAAAATCTAGAAAAATTAGTAAAAACATATTTAGGAGTTTTAATATGATTTCTTTTCTTTTTGGTTTCTGAAAAAATTTCTATTGTCATTGGATTCATTCTTGACAATTTAAAACTAATAATAAAAAAATAAACAAATGTTTTCAATCCATAAAAATAAAATGAAATTATAATAGAAATTTCTTCTTTAACAAGTTCTCAATTTAACATTGAGCAAAAAAAAAAAGATAAAAATAAATTTCCCAATATAAGAGTATTTTCTAACTTTAAGGTAGAAAGATGTTGTAACCTGCAACACCGGAAAAGAGGATTTACTTTGAAGAATTGAATGGTTGATTTGGACAACCTGTTCTCTCCTTTTTTAGTAAGTTTGTAAAGAGGAAAGATTTTATCCATGAATAGTCGCGGCCCAGGCGACTTTTTCCTACTCGTCTATAGTCCGTCGAACGGTATCTCTCACTGCTATTCAATCTACCTGAAACGATCTAAACATTCAACATTTTTCTTGCAATCAAATAAGAAAGAAAGAAAAACTTTTTTTTTTATTTCTTTTGTTAAATAAAAAATAACCATTATTAATGTATTTTGTTGTAAATTTAAAAGTTTCCTCCGAAAGTTTGATAACTTCGCAAAACCAACTTCATATTATTGAAGTGTGTGCCCGTCCACGACACCTAATTTGGTAGTTGGACGTTAAGCCCGCCTGAAAAAAATAGGCATTACTTTACTTTACTTATTGAAGTGTGAGAAAATTAAAAATATATGTGAAACAATCACACGGCTTTCTCTTACTGTAATTAGCAATATCTTCATTTTTTTAAATAATGAAGTTACTTGTTATGGTAGCGTTGCAAATCTTGTTTACTTTTAACATATGTTTTAATTAACATGTGCTCCAGTGGTGGCTCCTGACTTGGCTATGTGGGGGTTCACCATTTTTTTTAAAAATTATCCTATCATTATTAGCAGCTTGGCTAGAAAGAAATCATGAAGTAAGCCAGGAGCCAGGTAAAAATTTGCATCCCTCTCCTACAATTATATGTTAAATTAACAATAAATCTGTCACTGTGCACCCAAAGAAGAAGTGTGAAAAAAAGAGTTGTACGGTTTGAGTTCGAAAATTAAGCGGTTAACTTAACGGAAATTTTTATTATCTAAATAAAGTGTTCGGTTCAAAGGAAATGTCAATGAGTTAGCATCGATTCATTACTGAGTCATACATAGTGATGTTTTAAGTACCAATACCAACATCAAATTTTTATAAATATATAAAAATCCACACATTGGCATGGGCACATCACATCACAAAAAATCTTGTGTGAAACACTCACACAACTTTCTCTTACTCCAGTTCTCAAAATTATAATTGACGAATTTTATAGTTTGTGTACCAAATTTAATGAAATTCGTCGAAAACTGAAAAAAAATGTTCAGTATAAGCGCATTCCGGTTTACTATTTTCTTGAAACTCAGAATTTTGGCCATCTATTTATTTCTTAATTTAATTTCGTTTGGATGATAGAATTGTATAATCAACTATATAAGAGCACTTTAGAGAAAAATATAACCCCACCCCTCCTAAAAAGGCCCTTAAATGAATTTTACCAGACAAAAGTTTTAAATAAAAGTTATACACCTTTGTATGTTTAGTTACATAAGAAGTTTCAAGAAAATCGTCGGAGCAATTTTTGAGAAAATCGCGAAAAAGTGAAAAAATCATTCAGTAAAGTGGTAAAGTAAACGCACTTCCGGTTATCCGATTGTTTACAAACTCGGAATTTCAGCAACATATTTAATTCTAATTAACATTATTTAGATGATAGAATTGTCTAATAAACTGAAATAGCACTTTAGCTGAAAACCTATCCCCGCCCCTCGCCCATAACTGTCAAATGAATTTTCCCAGAGAAATGTTTAAAATAAAAGTGGTAGTTCTTTGTATATGTAGTTAATATACTAAGTTTGAAGAAAATCGTCGGAGCCGTTTTTGAGAAAATTGCAAAAAAACAACTAGTAAAGTGGTACTTCCGGTTGAAGAATTTGACAGATAACGTAGGGTTAGATCCCATGGTGATACCTAAACGCAATATCAAGTTTCAACATTATACGGTTTTTCGTTATTGAGCTATGCTGTTTAAATACATATACATTATTATATATAGATATTATATATTATATATATATATATACACCATTTGCTAAAAACAACTTTTTTAACTCCGGGTAAGATCGTGTAAGTTCGTTCGTAAGATCGTAAGTAATGTTCAACGCTCATATAACCCCTACTCATATTTTAAAAAAGGTAATAAGAATATACACTTTTCCATAATAACACAAAGAAATTTTATATCCTATATATTAAATTCTCCAGCGCGACGCCCAACTGTGAACCTCCAATTTCCTTCTTTTTAGAGGTCTCCTGATAAACATAATTCACTAGTGTACAATTCATTATAAGAACATGTTTAAGGAGCTCCTATACTGATATACGTTCCTATTCTTTTATGTCTGATTCTCTGATTTGACAACAAATTAAATTAATTTATTTGATTTTTGATTATTATAAACAATTTGATAATCATGCCAATATATACAATTTTTACTGTGACTTAATGTTCGTAACTAATACAAAAATGAAAATATTTTTTTTGAAATTGAAATATTAAAATAAAATAAAAATATGAAAATTAGTTATTTTTTTATTTAATTTTTTTTTTCAAACAGGTTTCAATCGCGCAATCGCGAATACCAGCAGCCGCCACTTGCTCAATTACAATAATATTTGGTTATAATGAGGTCAATCATATTTTTTTGTTACACACAATACTTTGATTGTTGTTGTTTTAAACTTTTCAAGATTAAAAAGGTAGAAACAGTAAAATTCTTGAAAAAAGATGTGTTTATAATATACTGGTACAACATAATACCATTTAAAATTTCTAGAACTTGTTTCCAAATTTCGAGGAATTAAATCTTCATTTTTAATAGTAGAGTTCTTGCATTCACATTAACACTCATCTAGCCGTATCTGTGGCGACCTTCTCTGGCAATATTCCCTTCCATCATGATTCTCTTATGGTTATCATCTGTCATCAACTCATCTAGGCAGCTCTTCACAAAACGGCTTACGATAAAGATCTGTCTGCTGGAATGCCTCCTTAGTTGTTACCATTCCAGACTTGGGACATAGTACCACATAGGATTTAGAATATTTTTTTATTAAAAAACCGACTCACAAAAATCAATTTTTCATTCGGAAAAATGTTTAAATAAGAAGTGATTAAAAATAAAAATGTATGGTTTATAACGTTGCAGTCAAAATCTATGTTTACAGAGAAGAACAAGACCCAGTTGCAATAATGCAGCTAGTTTCGAGAAATTTTCACAACATTCAATAACCTCTTCTGTGACAAAATCACACTTACAATTAACTAATTTTCTTCAAATTTGGTATTATAGCAATATTTTAATATATCTTACTACTATATGAGCAATAAAACCATACATTATACTAAAATAACCTTTAGAAGAAAGCTTAGAACGTTGCAGTTTATTCCAGATCCGTCCAAAAATCAATTCAGATAAAATTTTTAGGCATTTAAATAAAATTAATAGGTATTGTGCTAATTTTCGTTTTTTGTTTTGTTTTTTTTTATATATATTTTTGTCTCTAATTTTTTTTTTTCGTATTTTGTGGACACAAAACAACGATCACAATACTTCCTCTTACTAGAGAAAGTAATAAACATATTATCTCAAACCCTTTCCTATAAAGAATTTTGCGTCATATATACAGCTGGTATATATAAATAAATAGTACTGAAATTTCTGATCAAATATTATGTTATAATATTTGTCAAAAATGTAAGGTAAATACTTAAAGTAAATAAAAATAAACAAACGAAACACTTCTGGCTGGAGAATTACAACAATTTGTTTGTTTGTTGTTTTTTATTTTTTTTAATTAAAGAAACAGGAAAGTTGTATAAATAAGTATTAAAAGTAAAACTAGAGAAATTTCTTTGGATTAAAAATTGTATTATGACAAGACTTTATTAAACTTGTACAAATATTGAAAAGAAAGAGTGAAAAAATTAATTAAAAAAAGAAAAAAAACAACAACAAAAAAATCAAGAGGAGTAATACTGGCGGAGGAGGGGGTAAAAAAAAGATTGTAATTACTCTCCACCAGTTGAGTAAGAAACTTAGGAGCAGAAGAAATTTATCGTAGTGAACAAAGATAGAAATTCATGATGGATTTAATTATTGTGTCACCATGATTTTACAAGACTTTATCTAATTAAGCCTAATTTGACACGTTGATTTTAACTGAATTTGAACACATAATGAAATTATGAATCACCGCATTTAGGGATTTCTTTTTCTTTTTTTTCCTCTTTTAATTAACGAAAATAAAATCACATGTACCTCTCATAAAAGTACCTAATATTCTTGAAACTTAACCAATCTTAGAAAATTAAGGTACAGTTATAAATTTAATTTTTTACTTTCTCTTATACCTAGTACGAGGAAGTTTTGCGATCTTGTCCAATTGTTGAAATTGCGTTTTCAACGGAAATGTTTGTTTTGAGGCTTCCGAATATGAAAAATAATAAATTATGAAGATCAGAGGAATATACGCTACATTAAGGCCGGATAGCATGCTTATATAATTTTTCAATGATATATTTATAAAAAAATTGTATTTAAGCTCCGTTAGACTTGTTATATTTAAGCGTGTATTATTCAAGCTATCTCCAGTATTATTTAACCTTTTCCTTTCGGATACTATTGAATTTTTTAATTCCCGTGATTCCTGTTGTGTCAATGTTCATGGACCTTTTAATGTATTAATGCTTTGCTATGCGGATTATATAGCCATTTTTGCCACCTCAATAAATGACCTTTAGGAAAAACTAGAAATTTTAAAAGAATATTGCAATTTAAATTCTCTGCAAGTGAATACCAATAAAACTGAAGTAATGTTTTTTTATAATAACTTTAAACTTAAGAGATTGCGGCCAATTACTTATTCAGGTGAACCTATTGAAATAGTTAATAATTTCATATATAACGGGACTTCCGTTTGCTTCGAACGGTAAATTTCATCAAGCGCAGAAGCATTTACTTTCTAGAGGTAAAATAGCATTAGCAGTATATTGATTATATCTAAGGCAAATAGGAATAAATCCCGTTTAAAACTTCTGAATGCTATAATTTCTACTGTTCTGTATTCTAGTGAGATTTGGGCTTCTTCCTACATGGACAGCATTGAAATAATACAGCTGCAATTTTTGAAACAAAGTTATAACCTCCCAAAAATCACACCAAATGCATTTGTTCGGCTAGACTGTGAAATTTATCCACTTTAGGTGCATATATTGAAAAGTATGGTCTGTTTACTAATTAAAGTACTCGAAATGCCCCCTAGTCGCTTGCTCTATATTTGACTGAATATTCTCTTGGATTTGCATTCTAGTAACATGAATATTACTTGGAGAAAATACATTGAAGTCCCTGTTTTCTTCAATTGGTTGTCTGGAAATTTCGGCCTCTGGTGACCTTCACACCTGCTCAAGAAGAACAAATCGAATATTATTGAACAATTTCAGAACGCCATTCGATAGACATTCACAATGTTTTAAACAGTAGATACAATTACTTATATAGACTTGTGAGTGCCTTGGGAAGCGAGGGCCCTATTTAGATTGGAACTGGGCTATTACTAAAATAAGATTGATTATTCAGCTTCGATTATGTAATCTAAAGTGTTCAAGAATCTATGTTGAGGGTTCTCCTCTTTTGTCTTCGATGAGGGCAATCTCTGTTTGATCTGCAAGGTACCGGACTCTGTGTTACATTTCCTCTTCTAAAGTCACGCATTGCAACCATGTAGAGAACACTACCTTAATGCATATCTTGCTGACTCGTATACTGAATCCAACTGTTTCGAGAAACAGAATCCCTCACGGTTGGGGCCGTCTCTCAGATAAATGCTATTTACAAATACGTTATTAATGCTCTAAGAATTAGAAGTTTCATTCTCTCTGATTAACAAATATCATTTATTATTTTATTAATAACACTTATTCAGTTTCTGACAGTAGTCATGAGTTTCAATTCTTTTTATGTATTATGAATATCATATTATTTTTGTATATTGTAAATCCAAACTCCTTGCAAAAAGAATGTTATTCCTGTATGCAATAAAGAAATAAATAAAAAATATTTAAGCCTGTAAAGAACCCATATTTAAGTTTATGTGCGTGCGTAAATGGTGTACGTGAATTATGAAAGGTAAAGTGTGGAATTTATAATACGTGGATTATCAAATAACATGCTATATTAATGCATATATTAATTGTTCAACAACAAATTTAGTTATTTATATTATCTTACGATCATTCGGCTCGTTTTTATCATTTCTTATCATTAATTATTCCACAGTAGTCCCCGGCTGGCACAGTAGTCTTTCGCTTTGTTCTACACTCAAAGAACAATTAAAAATAAAATAGTAAGGTAAGTATGGATAATTATCAAAGTAAATCTCCTTCAAAAACGTAATTTAAGTTATACATCTCCACTTGTTGGATGTTTTTAAAAGGAACAATGTACACTAGCCTTTGAAAATGGAAGAACATGTGTTTACCCATCCAAGTACAACGAACCCCTTCTTAACCTAGTTAGGTCTAACAAAAACACTTTTAAAAAACCAGCGTATTAACAAAATTTGCTTTGTGTCAATCTATGTTATCACACTGTTTTGACAAAAACATCCTGATGATGGGCGAATGCCCGAAACCGGTCGATGATTACGAAAAGAAGCAGGCTATCACGGAAAATATCTCTAATAACTAAGGAAACAAACACAAAAATTATGAAGATATTTTAATTTAACAGGCAATTATAAAAAAATATTCAACTATTTCAAGTTAAATCTGAAATAAATAGCATGCAAATTGAAATAATGCTTCTATAATTCTCTGTTTCAGAGTTATTAATTTATTCTCTGATAGTACACTGTAAAACCCAAGACAATAATGTCTTCCTAGGAAGGAAATGAGAATACACATTAAATATTACTGGAGAAAGGTAGAAATAAGGAAAAGATTTGAAATTAACCACTATGAAAATTTAAACAACACTGCAAATTATTGCCGTTACAAAAAAAATAAATACACAAGAGCATCCCTACAACCCATTATATATAACTTCATGTACAATACAAGCAGTGTAATATGTATATAGATGTGAAGAACATAAGAGGAAGTGGAATGTCATAGTATATTATTGCCATTCTGGGTGGTTCTACAGCGATTGTATAAATCGTATAATGCGACGCACTTGTATTATACATATATATCAACTTTAAAATTTATTATTTAACAAAAAAAATAAAAGGAAGTGTTATACAACGCTCTCTCTAGGAAAATGTTGTTAAGCGTGAAAATATATTTTATCTTGCTCTTCTTAGCAAAGAAATACAGCCAATACAAATGAAAGCCTTACTAAGATAAAAGAAATTGTTATTTCTTCATTACATCTTATATAATAATTTGTTTTATTTCTGTTTAAAATCTTGTTTAATTCCAAAAAATGATATATTATTATTCTTAGCTAAGACTTTAATAAAAAATATGTAATCGTCATCATCTCTTCTTCTTTTTTTTCTATAAGAGAAAGTTTTAACAAATTTTGAAAATTGAATTTTTCATGGGAAACACGTGCTTTTTGAAGACTGTTGAGTATATGAGAAATAATATGAAAAATCGCGAAAGGTTTGGATACTCCCTTTAGTGATCACCGCTCTCACGAGTTGGACTAATATCTTAGTGCACTCGCCTTTGCTGCGAGGTTCAATTCCTGTATGGGCAAAGACTCTACCCCAACAATGTAGGGAAGTACAGTTATTATCTTGATAGATAGCGAAGGCAGACAGTGGTGAGGACCGCGGCGTGCTTAGCAAATGTCCCACCCCGTGCCGATTAAAAGGCAGTGTGACAAGCCCTTCATGGGCTGAAGAGTCAATCCCATGTTGGCCCGAAGATTTAGATATCACTAGAGAATGGAAAGGGCAGGACAACCTTTTGTTTTGTTCCTGATGCTGCTGAAGGCAGGAGATTGGTTCCCTCAGAGTTCTCTTACGCTGCGTAGCGCAATTGGTGACAGGGCATGGTCTTTTAAATGAAAAGTGGAATGATATGGGGTTTGTGAAGGACTTTCGGTGTCACCGTGGAAAGCGTGAGTCCGCGGAACATATAATCTTTGATTGCCATTTATACGAAGACTCAAGCGTGCATATGTGGGGAAGATTGGATTTCAAGTGGGCCTAAACAGTGAAAATCTTGGATTTTTCTTGGAAAATAAGTTTGATTATGAAACTTACAGTAAATCTGCGTTCGCAGCATTATCTAGAAGGATCAACAATAGCTGGGTAGAGTAGGCGGAGTGAACCTGGGTATGTATTTATTCTTGTGTATGTGGTATGAATGCGGTAAGGTTACGGTTTAGAATATAGAATCTATATTCATATACTAGGTTTAGCATTTTAGGTTAGTTTAATTGAGGTTCCCCTGGAATATCGAGTATGGGGGACCAGGTTTGTTATGTAAATAGTTTAGGAAATGTAAATATTGTATATAGCTGATTTATTACGCAGTAGTTTATAGATTAGGAATTTCTGCCGGATATAAATTATTTGCACATGGGTCAATGGATCTGATAGATATTATATGTTGGTTGTCTGTGTACGGGCAGGGTTGAGCGTGAGCTCCGGTACTGCCCTCTAGTGGGAATTAAAAAAAAAAAAATAGCACTAAAGGATTTCAAAACATGGAGATTTCTGTGTTAAAATTCAAACATGTAGATAGTTGATTTCAACTTTAAGTTTCTTAAAGAAAGTTTTCTATAAAGTTGGTGGGAAAAAAAGAACTTTATCAAACATACATGGATAAAATACTGGATATAATAATATTTAACATATAGATAGGAGAAATGAAATCCCCATTTTTGATGATCCTATAATGACCGTAAAACACGACTTTTGTATTTAAATAGTGAAACAATATCCTCACTATGTTTGTTTCAAGGCAGATATTTTTTCTTAAGAGGAAACTAACAAGATGTTCTAGATTTTTTATTTTTTGAAAGAAAATACATCATTACATTACATTACAGACTATAACATAGTATCTATTGAAAACGGGCATCGATATAGATTTTTATACCTTTTTTTATCAAGAAATTCTCCCTCAATCGATCGAAAAAAAAAAAACACTATGTCAACTTGCACACTAGCAGATGCTAACAAGCATCATTTGTTACTAGGAAAATTTTTCCATTGGAGAAATGTAAAATTTTCTTTACTATCTAAGATTTCAAAGATGAGATTTTTTTTTTTTATACGGAGAGAATAAGAGAGAAAAGAATATTTTATTAGACAATGTGCTTGTTGAAAATTAAATTTGATACTTTGGGATAGAATATTCAGTCTCAACATTTGACTAATTTGCATTATGTTATAAAAAGTAAAAGTTTAAATAAATGATTTCCAAAAAATAATTAGTATTTAGTTAGTAATATTTATGTATATGAATATAATTCAGAAAGCACCTCACCCCTCTTACCATTCTCAAGAAAAATCTGTGTCAAATTATGCAAACCGTTTGAAATTCCAACCAGCGGCAGAATTTGCAATATTGACGTATTTCAAGGGGAAGGGGAGCAACTCCCTCAACCCTCTCAAGAAAATTCTATATCATACGGTGAAAAACCGCTTGAAAATTCGTCCAGCCGATTTTGCAAGATTAAAAAAAAAAAACATAAAAAAAGTGACCAAAATCGTGACGGTTATTCGTAACCGTTAACGGATTAAAAAAATCGCTTTAGATTTTTTAGATTGTTATAGGGGATTATTGCATTGCGACCTGAAAGATCTATTGTTCCCTCCCCGGAGACTTCTCAGTGCATTGTACTTTGAACGTGTCAAAGTCTACATCCAGCTACATCCAGCATACTGCGTATCACTGGACAGTGAGCTTTCGAGGCTCCTTGGAAGAGAAAATCTAAGGGTAGCATGCTAGATTCAGACCCGGGCGATGCTAGTCCACTGCCCTACCACTGAGCTAATCCCTTTCTTCTCCCTTGGCTTACGTCAATTAACTAGGGACGGAGTTTAGTCTGTGTCTGCTCTTGTCTGTTAAGGGTAGAGTGTATGTAGTTTAAGTGTATTGTGTACTGTTCTGACGAAGGTCCATGTCAGCTCCCCTATGTTAGCTGTCAAAAAATTGCTTACTTTTAAATATATATATATGTATATATAGTCCATTCGCTAACATTTTTTCGTTATTTAGGAGCATAAACTTGTATTTCCCGTGAAAACTCAATTTCCAAAATCTGGCGCTATCGCAATACTTCCTGAGAGAGTAATTAGTCATCTAAAAGGACAAGTTTAAGGATTGGCATTCTTTAGTTGTTTCAAACCTTTTTCGATTTCCCAGGATTTTCTGTAAATTTAGTATATACATTACCCCCACTACTTTTATTTCAAAACATTTTTATGAAAATATTTATTTTAAGGGGTACACCATGGAATCTTCACTGTAGGCTTCTCTTTAAAGTGTCATTTCTTCAATGTTTCATTCATTTACACTCATAATTTTTTAACGTTTAGCAATAATTTCTCAATCTTAGAAATATTTCTCAATAAAAATTATTAATGGAGTAAATCGTTTGAGTTTTTCAGAAAAAGATTTATTTTTAATGATTTAATTATTTAAATACTTGCCAACAAGCGACCAACAGAAAGTAATCATTAATATTCATACAAACAAATATTTTTTTTTTTTTTTTTTTACAATCATTTGCCGTCTTTTTATTTATTTATTTTTTTGTTTAACGAAAACATTTGGCATTTATTTTTCAGAATTTAATAATAAAAAATTTGCACCTATTTGTGGAAAAGTGTATAGATAAATAAACAGACGTATGTACGAGTACAGCATTTACAAGTAATTTGTTTACTTAAGGTGTGGAATGGTATAGTAGACATACATACTGTGTCCCACCTTGTGGTACCATCTAGATCTTACATACATGTGGGTCGCGTTCTTCGCCCGTGAGGAGAATATTGAGAAGTAACGTCTCTCTCTCTCTCTCTCTCTCTCTGGCCAACCTTACTACATCTCTAACTGCACCACATCCATCCTTAGTGTGTAAGAGCACTGAGAGACCCATGGGTTCACCATGGGTAGTGATGGCGGGTTTCCCATAAATATTAACAACCTCTCGCACTCACGCCTTTTATTTCCGGCCTGCTGCAACTACCTATTCGCAAGATAAATAACCTTTATGCATATAAATCGCCATCTCTGTTAGTATTAGAGTAGCAGGGGCGGGGCGGAGGGGGGAAGAGACGCGATTTCCCGCTGCCAATGGAAGGAGTGGAAACATCCATAGTGGAAATGGGCCATGTGATGAATCGGCCACCATTATAGTCCAGCAACTCTTCAATCCTATTAAATCTACTAGTTTCTCTTCTCTTGGTCACAAAGAGATCCAATACTTGCACAAATTTACGATTTACATTGTTTGTTTAATGAACCGCACACACACATTTCATTAAATTATTATAATAAATTATAAAATAAAAAAAATACCTAATTATATATATATATATGTAAAACATTCATACAGTGTTTCTCATTTCCCACTTGACCAATTCTATTCCAACTTGAAATTTTACCATACATATTATCGAAGAAGGCCATTCGGGGAATTAAAGTTCAAACTTGTTTAAGAGTTGGTATCGTATAATATATTTAAGTAGCACTGCAAAGTGTGGGTTTCACCTAATCTGATGTGATGACATCTCCGGCTGCGATATGATTATAAGACGAGACAGCTAACTCCCAACATAAATAAAGCACTACTATTTTCTAAAAGAATTAACTTAATTGTTCTACTAACAATGTGATGGTTGGAAGGTTATCGTGGACTTTACTTAATATGTCTGATAATTTTACAAATATGAATTTTAAATATGAATTTAGCTAATTATCCGAACTCGAACTGAAGACGTTTCCAAATCAAAACCAGGCCTTCTCGGGCCTGCCTTACCATTTTTTTTTTTTGATGTTACTTCAAAATAACGTATTAATTTAATATGGCATACTCATAAAAAAAACTTATATCTTTATGATCTCCTTGCTGATTGAAACTAATTAAAGTCTTATTAATGAAGCACAGTCGTGTCCATACTCTGGGCACATGGGGGCACTGGTCAGGGGCTTCGACGCCCTCAGTGCACGGAAATGAAATTGAATATACAAAATTTTTGAGAAAATCTATAAAAAACCAGAAATGATATTTAAGTAACTTTATAAATATTTTTGAAATTTTAATAAAACTTCCATAAGCGGATCGGCACATATATTATACTACTGTTCTGCATACTGGATCAATGCATTCTTTCTCTTTCAGGTAGCAAATAATGATAACAATAATAACAGCTTACTTTTTAATATGTCTTGGTTATAAGATGTATCTTAAATGGGACTAGATAATAAACTAAGGATGGTAGAACAAAAACAACTAACCAAAACAAATAAAATTTTGTTGTGGTGGTTGGTTCCGCAGAGCTGGAAAGCATCAGAGACATTTTCCGTGGTAGCCTGCTTCATTTTGTGGTCAAAATAAAGCAGGCTACCACGGAAAATGTCCCCAAATAAAATTTTCTTTGGAAAATTGCTTCAAACAATAAAATAGACATGTCCTATGATGTCATTATGATAACCAGTGAGGATGATATTAAACTATGGGTGTAATAATTGTGACGAACTTCGCAGGCGTTATATTATTTATTTTATTGTCACATAGGGGCTGGTTTGGATCCTAAAGTGACTTCTTCGGACTGTAATTTATTATTATTATTGTATTATTAAATTATTATTATTGTATCTGGTCAACAAAAAATGATTTTTAATAGATTTAAAGCATTTTTTAACTCACCCATAGATAGATGTAGGCGAAGAGACAGAGAGAGAGAGAAAGTAGTTGAAAATTTGTACCATTACAAGATGCTAAGAACATAAAAGAAATGTAAGCATTAAAAGCTTGGGAAGAAAAGTTCTGGTGGCAGACAGAAGGTTAAGCAGATGTAATAGTAATTCAGGAGGAGGGTGGTAGCTTGGCTGAGTAAACTAGGAAGAGGAGGTCGGTCTGAGCTTAGTACAAATTGGTGGCTGTAACTAGAATGGCAAGGGTAAATTGTAAAAGGGGATGTACTAGACCAACGACCTGCCTGCCGGCTACAACTAAAGGGGGGTTTTTCACTGTCCTAACAAATACTGGCTTTCCCCGGTGTAAAGAAAACTAACACATGGCCCCGCTCTCATATCTCTCCTCTCTCAGTCGTCATACACAACACAATATCCACAGACAGACAATGATGTTTGTTTATGTAATAATTCACATAACTATAGAAGCGTATAGTTTATTAGCTACAATTCTATGATCCATTTACTTTCACCCTAATAAAAGTACCTATAATTTTTCATAGCATTTAAAAAAAAAAAAAAAAATTTGGTCTCAGACGACTTCTCTTACAGCTATACTTAGGAGGGCTTTAATGGCAAAATTTTTCTCAAATTGAAATTTTTATTAAATATTTAGTTTCCTTATCTCCCACCAGGTGATGCAGTTTCACTGAAATAGCATTATGGTTGGGGGAGCTAACGTCTCAGTTCTGCAGAATCTTCCAAAAATTAATATTTTCCAAGAAAATATTTTAAATAAAAGTGATAAGTTTATAGTATACTGTAGCAGCAACCAAAGATAGTAAGAGAAGAGAAACTAACCCAAGCACTCTCTCGGATTGGAGTGGGAGACACTATAAATATAGCGACAGACAGTCCATAAAAACACAGTTCAATACAGTTGAGGACACTACGATACAGAAATCAATTTTTGTTTCAGAATTTGAAATACCGATGTACATTGAGGAGCATAATAAATTAACAAGGAATATAAGCATCATATCATGTCATGGAGTGCCAGAATCAATACCGATTTAGTCGCTTGTTGTAAAAACGGTTGAAGGGCTAATCATTTTCTGAGTTAAACCAGAAGCCTTAGCCTTAGCTGTGTGCCCACGCTTTTCGCATAACTGGCATGTTGGGGGAATCCAACGGTTTGAATTATTGCTACTATTAAATTTTTATTGTTACTATTATTATTCTTCTTCTTCTTATTATTATTATTATTACCGTTATTATTATTATTACCGTTATTATTATTATAATAACTTCGTATTTTCTTATAAGGGCTACTTTGCCTGAAGGGACGATAGCTTGACTGAAATTGTGGCTTTTTGCCAAAATTAGTGCGCGTTTTGTTTCGATTTTTATTACTACACTCACGATTCCAATGGTCACCTTCACGAATTTGCATGGCGACGGTGGGTTGAAACTACGTTCCGCTTTCGTCGCGATGTTGCTATTTGAAATTTTTCCTTGCATTCATTATGCCAGTGCGTACCAGCACAATGTTTACAAGGCGATGGCGGTTTTGTCGTGGATTCTTTGAGCGTATCTATCGTTTTCATCGCAAATATAGAACCTTGCGATGGTTCTGAATTCTGTATGTCGCTAAGAGCTGTGGCATAGGCTTGCGCCTCATCGAGGGTTTTAGGGAGTTTTATTTGAACCTGAGCCTTATTGAATCCGGTAAAGATTTAATAAAGGCGTCAGTTGCTAATTTGTCTACTAAACTTTTGCAGGGTTAGCAATGGGTTTTCCTGCGCTGGAATTTCTTCAAATATGATATTTTTCTTTAACACATTAAATTCGCCTCTAGAACATAGCTTTGAGACCCTTAATCGTTCGGAACCTGAGGTCCCTCTCATCCTCCTCCTCCCGAGACTTACACCATAAAATCAATTTTTCTGGGAAAATGTTTCAAATAACAGCAACAGGATTAATATAAATGCTATATGTGGGGGATATTTTACAAAGATTGAAAACAAAATCCATGGGACCACTGTTCGAAAAAATAGAAAAAACTAAAAAAAAAAATACAGTAAAGCCGTACTTTCCCTAAATGGATTTTATTAAACCTGAAAATAATGAATTTTTTGTAGCTTAATTAACTTTTTCGATGAATCCCACCAACTAGTACAAAGAGAATATTCCCCCAATTAAATGTATAGTTTTTATCTAGTTAACCAATTCTCTTTGTCCTGTGGAACCCCTAAAAATTAATTTTCTCAGAAAAAGATTTCAATTAAAAGTTTTAAGGAAATTAAATAAATTCATACGATGGTTAATGAAAGTTATGAAAGCCAATTTCTATGCTGAAGACTGGTGATTTTTTTATTAGAAGAAAATGGTGGGCAAAAGTGAAAAATCAATTCGAAAATTTGATACATTACAATACTCACCCCTCTCTCAGCAATATGAGAAAATTAAAAACATGAATTCAACAGAAGAAAAATAAAAATATGTTCAATAAGTAAAATACTGTTCTTGATTTTCACCAAAATCTTATTATCAGAACCTTGGCGATGCTTAAGAGAAATACCTACCATGTTTGAACTTTCCGTAATTTTCCATTTTTAAGTTATGGTGACCACAAATACATAAGTACATATATATATATATATATAATATACATTCACCGGCAAAAAATTCCGGCCACTTGAAAAATTCACTATTTTTATGCATAGCTTTGAATCTGTTCATAATTTTTATCATTCATAACCTTTATAGGTTGTCTAATTTTCAAAATAAAACAAAGAAATAGGATTATATAGGAAATTTAAAATTATTAATAAAAAAAGAAGTGAATCTGGAAAATTTTATTTACTTTATTTTTTTTAATTTTTGCATTATTGGTGGGGTGGTGCTAATACCGAGTTACCTCCTCTTGCCTTTATCACAGCTTCTAGGCATCTTGGCATGCTCTGAATCAAGCGGAAAATTTCGTTTTGTGAGAATAGAGCCTATTCGTCTTGAAGTGCTTCAAGTAGCTCCTGAAGCGTCTCAAGAAGGACTCTTCGATCTCTTATCCATCTTTCCCACAGATGCTCTATGGGATTTAAGTCAGGGGAACGGATAGGCCAGCTTATGAAGTCAATATTATGGCTACTAAGAAAGGCCTGCAATATATGGGTTGTGTGTGGACGAGCGTAATCGTGCATTAGCAGAAACTCCTCACCTATCTCCGGCATAATAGGGATCAATGTACTTGCAGTATATCCGCTAAGTACCGAGCAGCAATGATGGAACCTCCTCAAACGTTTATCTCTCTACGTCTTTGTAAACTGATCCCTGCCCAAACCATCAGAAAGCCTCGTTGGAAAGGACTAGTGAGAACTAAATTGCTTTCCGCAAATCTCTCACCTCTTCTGCTCTACAGTCGTTCATGGCCGTCTCTGAAGACGAGCAAACTCGATGCCCTTGTTTATTCTGGCCCTCTCGTGGAGCGAAAAGCCACCAAACTTTGGTCATTCAATATCATTCGAGCTGTTCTCTAAGAAATTTGAACACCTCGAACTTCTTTGAGGCGATGAACTACTTCAACAAGCTGTCACATGACAATTTCGAGAAAAACTGTCAGACTCAAAAAATGGTCGTCCCCCAGTTCAGTGCCCTTGGACTCCTGAGCCTGGCCTTCTTGAGTATGAGCCTGTTTCTCTGTAACGCTACAATGCATCTCGCAGAGTTTGGGAGGGAACACCACGCTCGAGGCTTTCTCTGATCGAATCAAGCATATTTCCAATTCATTGCTGTTTAAAGCGCAGGAAAACCCATTGCTAACCCTGCAAAAGTTTAGTAGACAAATTAGCAACTGAAGCCTTTATTAAATCTTTACCGGATTCAATCAAGGCTCAGGTTCAAATAAAACTCCCTAAAACCCTCGATGAGGCGCAAGCCTATGCCACAGCTCTTAGCGACATACAGAATTCAGAACCATCACAAGGTTCTATATTTGCGATGAAAAAGATAGATACGCTCAAAGAATCCACGATAAAATCGCCATCGCCTTGTAAACATTGTGCTGGTATGCACTGGCATAATGAATGCAAGGAAAAATTTCAAATAGCAACATCGCCCTTATAGCTTAACAGAGCAAAGTAGCCCTTATAGGAAAATACGAAGTTATTACAATAATAACAATAACGGTAATAATAATAATAAGAATAAGAATAATAATAGTAACAATAATAAATTTAATAGTAGCAATAATTCAATCCGTTGGATTCACAAACAAATGTCAAACATGTGATCAAACAGAACATCAGT
Source organism: Triatoma infestans (assembly GCA_011037195.1). Lineage (NCBI taxonomy): Eukaryota > Metazoa > Arthropoda > Insecta > Hemiptera > Reduviidae > Triatoma > Triatoma infestans. Next base: position 406,102 of record JAAEAF010000061.1, read on the forward strand.
TAAGAGCTTGCGTCTAGCATCTGGCCGCTCACTCCTGCTTTACAAAGAGCGAAGCACTTCTCTCTATGCTAAATTTTCTCTTGTAAAGATTTCTTTCTTATATATGATATTTGCAATCATTGCATAGCAGTAAAGTTTTTGAGTACATGTTTAATTAATTTTTTGTTCACACTAAGTTACTTAATTTTTATTTGCCTGTCTACAACAACAAAGCAGATAATATGATTTAATTTGTGCGCACCCTTACAATTACTCCGCAATACCCACAGTTTGGAAAACAATGGTTCTACGCATCTCAAACTATGTCTTTCCGATAAAAGCTCAATATAATATCGAAAATATGACGTGATTATTACACTCACTTAGCAATACGAGTAATAGAAAGTAAAGAAGATAATGATCTATTATTCTGCATCATTATGTAATCATAATGGAAATAACTAAAACGTGTATCAAAAATGCTAAAACTAAGAAGATACCATTTTTATCCTAATTTTAGTTGAATGAAAAATAGTTCAGAAAAAAATAATTTCTGGTCAAAAACTGCCAAACTACTTTCTCTTCCTATAATTATTACAAATTATAAGTTAAATTTCCACAAACCTGGAATTATTGCTGAACTTTTTTTGGCCTTAGCATCATTTAAATATTTAGCTGGTGGAAATTATAGAGGTGCTGGTGAAGTGGCATTTTGAACAAAGCTCTTTCCCCAAACATTCCAGTTCCTCCAAGCTCACAATAAATCAATTTTCCTGGAAAATTTGTTAAGTAAAAATTATAGTACTTTATATTTGGAGTAGGCAATGTTAAAAGGAAATCATTCGAAATCCATAATCAAGAAAATTGGAGGGAAAAAAAACAACAAAAATTCAATAAAGAGTCAAACTTTCGCTCGACGGATTTGGATGGAAACTTTCAAATCGGATGGAAAATTGTAATTTCCAAAAAAAAAATATTAAGTTCACGCTTTCTGTGTGACAGTAGTAAGAGAAAGGTAAAAAAACATCAATTCAAAAGAAAGAAAAACAAAAATAGTGGTAAGTTATTTTGTTCCATATAAAATGATGGGTTTAACCTATATGAAGTATGGATAGTCATGAATATGGAGAATATAATATAGTAAACAACGAGATGATCTCCAAAAAAGAAAGCATGATGTGTACTAGACTGGAGCAGTAACTGTTTGGTTAGTATGTGATGATATTATAGTGTAGATATATAGTTTATTTTTTTTTTATTATGGCCATAACAGCGCACTCAGGTCAAAGTATCCCCCAAGCACTATCATAAATATAATATATACATACAACACTAAACAGCTGTATGTATGGAGCTTTAAATTTATTGTTAATAGCAAATATTACAGCCAGATATTTTAACAATACAAAAAAAAAAAATCTGGTATTAAACACTTACACAACTCTCTAATCGCAGTTTATAAAATTGTAATTGACAAATTTTATAGTTAGTTTACCAAATTTAAACGAAATTCGTCGATGTTTTTATGTTGTAGAGAAAATCGCATAAACTGGAAAAAAACTGTTCAGAATAAAACGCACTTCCGATTTACTAATTTTTTTGAAACGTGGAAATTTTGACAATCTATTTATTTCTAATTAACTATGTTTAGATGATAGAATTGTGGCATAAACGGAAATAACACTTTAGAAACCTAACCTCACCAGTCCTTCCGAAAATTCCCTTTAATGAATTTTCCCGGAGAAATGTTTCAAATAAAAATTGTAAACCTTTGTATGTGTAGTTGATATATCAAGTTTCAAGAAAAACGTTTGGACCACTTACGAGAAAATCATAAAAAAAACAAAAAAACTATTCAGTAAAGTGGCCCTTCCAATTGAAATATTTTTACTTAAAACTTATTTTGAAGGTCTCTTGGTAGCACTTTAACGAAATATTAAGTTTGAGTATTCTGCGATTTTTCGTTTTTGAGATATGCTATCTGACACAGACAGACATATATACAGACCAATGTCTGAAAACGACTTTTTTCGGACTTAGGGGACCTCAAAACGGATATTTCCAGTGAAAACTCGATTTCGAAAAATTAACACAATTACAATACATTCTCTTATTAGCAGGAAGAGAATACATGGTTACAAAAGTTTTTTTTTGTACGAAAACAGTTTTATTTAAAAAAATTTCTAATAGCAGTTTTAAAAAGTTTATATTATAAATTTATTAAATTTTCAGTTAATGTTTTCTAAAGAGCAAAAAGGTATTTACCAATGTAATTATTATTCAACTATAGGCCTATAAATTCCATTGCTAATAAGAGAATACAAGTTATCAACTACACTAAGCAATTATTAGCACTATATCATTCCTTTCGAATAGGAAACGAAAGCCATTAATACCTAGAGTTGGAACTACAGGAATTCTAGCACCTATTTCAAAATGTAACAATGTGGCAAATCTTCACTTGTTCAAAGAGATAAACTACCTTTCTAGTTCATACAAACAGATATATCAAGATTGTTTTTAAAAAAAGGAAATAATTGTACAATACACATATTATTTTGTAATAATAATATGAAAATGCTATGAATTAATATGAATTGATCATATTCAAATATTGAGCAATTTATACTTTCTATAATTAGAGCAGGTTTCTATTATTTATAAATACCATCAGTCAACTAAGTTTACACAATATTTACTTTCTCTTAATGCAATTAAAGGAAGTATTTTGCAGTCTTGTCAACTTTTCAAAACTGATTTACCTAGGCATTCCTAAAACATATGAAATCAGTGATTTAATGGCAGACGATTTTCGAATAGGAACACAAACCTCTGGAGATTGAACTGGATATATCTTCCAATTGCATAAATTTTTACGCCTACAATATTGCTGGAAAGGTTACCTATTGACTCTATATGGGTCATATACTCCAGAACGGATTCATTGCTACACTCTTCTTTATTTAGTCTCAAGGAGAATTTTTTTTGGATGGTGTTCCATCCAAAAAAGTGGAGCTTGCAAGTAGGGATTCCATTCCTTGGTGGCAATGCATCCTCCGTAGCTATTCTGAGGGGGTAAAAGCCCCCTTTTCGCCAGCCTCTCAACCACATCAGACTTGTAAGCTTGAGAAAAACTTGTATTCCGGCTAGGAAGGATATTCCTCATTGTTCGCGTCATAAAAAACATGCCAGAGGTGATCCTTTTTAAGGATGTTTTCAGTAACATGGGCCTTAGTCGTCCATGCACCTGTGTCATCTAATTCAAGTTTCTAAGGAAACATTCCCAAGTGATGCTTGCTATGTCTCTGCACTTGTCTATCAACACAAGTATTTTCCTAGATATTTAACCACTTTCTTTCATTCAATTTCCACTCCCGTTAGTGGGAATTTTTTCAGTTACGTATTTGTTAAGATTCAACTCTATGGATAGATTGCATTTGCTAGTTATCTCTAGTAACAGAAGGCTCCTCCCAATCTTTTCTGTAGCAATTACGACAATATCATTCGTATAGCTTTAAAGAGAAGTACGGAGATCTCCCAGTTTGCAAAGAACTTGTTCATTTCTAGGCTGATTTCTAGTGCAAATTTAATTTTAAACTAACTGACAGATCTCCAATGCTTCTCTAAAACAGATTTATAATTTTTACTTTTATTGATTACTTTCTCTACTAGTGAGAGGAACTATTGCTATCGTGTCATTGGAATAAGAGAATAAAACTAGTGCGATATTAAACATATGTAAGATTATAGAAGAATGTTATATTAGTAATGTCTATCTTTTAGCAGGCGGAGTTACGTCTATCTAACGATCAGGTGCTATGGACGGAAACGGTTGTAAACATACTTTACTTTATATTATTCACAATATATCAAATAAAATTCCGAGAGAAGCCGAGAACAAACTAGAACCAACACCATGATACAAGAATATTAGATTAATGTTTAATTTTAACAATAATGTGTTTCTGATATTTAATTTATTGTTATATTGATTTGAAAAATTGTGTGAAAATGTATTTAATTTAGAAATTTATATTTTCGTTTGGAAACTATTAATTATATTTTTTGTAATTTTATTTCAGACTTAAATTTTGTCTTGACTAAAATGGTCAAATTCACTGATTATTAGGAGAATAATTGTCACATCGTTACGTGTGGCAAAAGAGAAAGAGAGAGGAAAAAATTTATACATTATAGAAATAGTGAGAAAAAATTAAGGAAGAACCGTGGTCCCATTAAATAAATGGATAATATACAGGTAGGCCTAACTACTCATACTCTCTTATCGTTATTACCTGTCAAAATAATGGAACAATGTTTATAGTAATCCTATAAAATGATAAATTGGAATAGTTTGCTAATTAGAAATATATCAGATAAAGGGCTTCTATTACATATTAATGTAGATATTAAATGACCTTGTACAATATGTATAATACAACTGTTTAGTCCACTTTATAACTTTCACTATATATATTCTGAATTGAACAATCATAATTCAGGAAAGTGATAAATAATACCTTTTCGAATGAATATACCTGAACGGCGTAACAAATATAAAAAGTTGCAGGTAAAAATTGGTAGCTCTTTATTTTTGTATTTTCTGTTAGCTCTTTATTTTTGTTTGGGACTGCGGGGTGGCCTTTTTCTCGAAACGTCTGCAAAGATTAAACTTTACATATAAACATCACATATCTGTATGATGCCCATCATAGTTCTATTTTTTTCTGTTAAAACAGTTTTAGAGAGTATCTGTAGAGGGGGGGAAGATTGCGTAAGCCTTCCTCACAAAATGTCTTTATACGATTCTGCAAACTAGAACTAAACCTGTTGCCAAACTGAAAAAGGTTGATGAAAATCGCAATGCGACTCAGTTGGTTTTTCAGTTAGCTGCTTGAACTGCATGTACATTACAATTGGTGGATTTGGATTTATCTAGGGCCCATCTATATAATATTAAGTAGGAGAAAGTCGGTGAATGTTTTACAAATCCTTTTTTTGTTCTTTTTAATACAAAATTTAGTTCACAGTAAGAATACATTTTAAAATATATTTAATTATTATTAAATACTATATTTGATGAGGCTAAAATAACGTATTAGGAATGTTACCGCCTTCCGCGTATCAGAGACGCGGCAACAAGATAACAGTGCTATCTCTCAACCTGCTGCCCTGTGCGACTTTTGCTTGCTATTCAATGTTTTGTTCTTTTTTCTTTTTTTGTTGGCTATTGTCCCACTGGCTTGCTAGAGCTGTTCCTTGTAGCTGATTAGTAAACTGAATGAATCTAAACAGCCAAGCGGCCCTTCTTTTATAGCCGGGCGACGGCTGTGCAGTGCAAATCTTGCCTTCTCATTGGCCCGCTCGGTTCGCACCCACAGACGCCCCCCTAGCTCATAGCACCTCCAGTGGCCAATAACCGAAGTTCTAAAAAGAACTTATGGCTTGCTACTAAATTTATTTATTTATTTTTACAAATATACAGATATTTTTACATAGTATACACAAAAATACAGAAAGAATATAATTTAGAAAATTTACAAAAAAATACATATTCCTTAAACGAGCCTCAATTAATCAATAAACGTTGGTCCCCAACATACCTCCCCACTAATTGAGGGTTATGTTCGAAACCTTACCGGCGGGCGGATGTTCCTTCGGCTACTGGTCCCGGTTGGTTGTTGCTCATGGGTGTTTGGTATATTTGGTGGCTGCTGATCTTCCTCACTCAGCAAGTACGCTGGCTTGAGTAGATCCAGTGACACTCTTATGGTCCTATGTGGCAGCTGTAACTTGGCCGTCTTGCTATCACGCTCCAGTACTGCATGAGGTCCGGAATAGGGCGGAGCGAGAGATTTCTTATTCCCTTCTCCTCTAATGAACACATGCGTGCACTTTCCCAAGTCCTGACTCACGAAGGTTTTCTTCTGGGCAGTTGGTGAAGTGAGTCGGGCTAACTCCTGCCGTAGTGCCTGTAAGCTGGCGTCTGTTGTATCGAAGGTTTTAGAGGGCATAAAAATCTCGCCGGGCAAGCGCAAGGGCTGCCCAAAGACTGCTTCTGCTGCGCTCAAACCTGTCTCTTTCCTGAGAGTCGCCCGAAGGCCCAGAAGTACTGTCGGTAGCAACTTACTCCACCTGTTGGATTCTTCCAAGTGAGCTCTTAGTGCGTTCTTCAGTGACCGATGCCACCGCTCGACTTGGCCGTTGCTCTGCGGGTGATAGGCTGTCGTCCTTATTCTGGCAATTCCCAGGAGCTTGATGAGATGGCCAAAGAGGTCCGATTCGAACTGTCGTCCTTGGTCCGTTGTTACTCGCACTGGAGTGCCATATCTTGCTACCCAATGGTGATAGAAGGCCCCGGCCACGGTTGCTGCTGTGATGTTTCTCAGCGGTATCGCCTCGGGCCATGCTGTAGCTCTGTCGATCATTGTTAAGCAGTACTCCATCCCATCGCAGAGTGGCAGAGGACCTACAAGATCCAGGTGAACGTGCTCAAATTTGACTGCAGGTGGGTACACCCCGAACGGCGTTTTTGTATGCCTGCCTATCTTCGCTTGCTGGCATGCCAAACAGCACTTTGCCCAGCTTCCCACATCCTTTCGCATGGAAGGCCAAAAGAATCTTGCGGCGACCAGACGTTTCGTGGTTCTACTGCCAGGGTGGCTGAGGTTGTGAATTCTTTCGTAAGCAGGCCTCCTAAAGGCAGCTGGTAAGTATGGTCTTGGCTGTCCGGTCGAAGTTTCACAATACAGTGAATATGCGGTTCCTGGGACTGCCAGCTGTTGGAGTCGTAGAGCCTCTCGTTGCTCGAGTGTTTGAATTTCGCTGTCTAGTGCTTGTGCTTCAGCCCACATCTTGAAGTCATCAGTCAGCGTTACTTCTCCGATTCTCGACAGAGTATCGGCGACCGTGTTGTCTTCGCCCTTCCTATACATGATGTTGGTGGTAAATTGCGATATGAAGTTCAACTGTCTAAGCCTCCTTGGACAAGCGGTCTTGTTACTCTGCAGCATAGCGTGAGTCAGCGGCTTATGGTCTGTGATGATGGCGAAATTCCTTCCTTCTATAATAGGTCGAAAAAATCGCACTGCCTCGTAAATTGCCAGCAACTCTCTGTCGTATGTGCTATAGTTGAGCTGGGCTTTGCTGAGAGCTCTTGAAAAGAAGCCAAGTGGTTGTAATTCTTCTCCTTCCAGTTGTTGTAGTACAGCTCCAATTCCGATGCTGCTTGCGTCGCAAGCTAGAAATAGCGGGGAGCTCCGTGAAGGGTGAGCTAACCGAGCCGCATTAGCCAGTGCCAGCTTGGTCGCTTCAAACGCAACCTCCGTTTCTTCAGTCCATGGGACGACAGTCTTGTCCTTGCGTTTACTGTTATGGAGGAAGCTATTGAGTCCTCGCTGTATAGTGGCAGCGTTGGGAATGGAGCGCCGGTAGAAATTCACCATTCCAAGAAATTTCCTCAACTCGTGGATAGTTGTAGGCTTCTGCAACTCCATGACGGCTTTGACTTTGTCCGGTAAAGGAGTTATTCCCTGTGCTGATACTTCATATCCAAGGAAATTCACCGTCGGCTTGGCCAAGACACACTTGTTTGTGTTGAGCGTGAGGCCATGTGTGCTGAGATGCTCGAACACTAGCTTCAGGTGAGTCTCGTGCTCTTGCTCGTCCGCTGATGCCACAAGGATGTCGTCGACGTAGACGAATACGAAAGGTAAATCCCTGAAGATCTGGTCCATGTAGCGTTGAAAAGTCTGGGCCGCATTTCTCAAGCCGAACGTCATCCTGACAAATTCAAAGAGGCCGAAAGGCGTTATTATTGCAGTCTTCTGTATGTCCTCTTCAGCCACAGGTATGTGGTAGTAAGCCTTATTAATATCAAGCGTGGAATATATCTTGGTCCCGTGTAGCTGGTTCGTAAAATCGTGGAGATTAGGTACACTGTAGCGATCTGGAACTGTCCTGCTGTTGAGCTGGCGGTAGTCTCCGCAAGGCCGTATCGACCCATCCTTCTTCATGACCACATGTAGAGGACTGGACCACGGGCTGCTGGAAGGACGGCAAATTCCGTCGGCCATCATCTGGCGAAATTCTTCACGTACAGCCTGGTACCTGTCTGGTGGTAGTCTGCGAGCCCTGCTACTAACAGGTGGTCCGGTAGTCACTATGTGATGAAACACTCCAGTCGGTTTAGGCTCCTTCTTAGCAGATGAACTCCTGGTTATCGTTGGAAAAGTCTGTAGCAACTCCCTAAAAGGCATGTCTTCGGGTATCGTTGATAAGGCCGGTTCCTTGACCACTCCAATGGAGCCAATGGTTGTTAAGCCAGTAATCTTGTCTATCAACCGTCGGCGCGCCAGGTCCACTAGTAGGTTGCAATGGGCAAGGAAGTCTGCACCCAGTAAAGGTTGGGCCACATCGGCCAGGACAAATGTCCATACAAAGGATCTTCTCAGCCCAAAGTCTAGTGACCTCCGTTCTTCGCCGTAAGTTGCAATAGGAGTGCCGTTAGCAGCATATAGGTTGAAGCTGACGTTCTTCTGTCTCAGCTTGTTGCGATTGGGAGCAATCGAAATAGAAGCGCCTGTGTCCACCAGATATCTTTCCCCTGTCTTGCACTCGGTGACAAAGAGTCGGCGGTATATGTGGTCGGCAGTGGAGCCCGCCTCTTCCGCTGCCGGTTCTAGTTTGGGTCCTGCCAGTTGCAGGGTTGTTGGCACTTAGTTGCCTTCTCCTTGAACTTGTCGTGGTAAAAACAATAGCCAGATGTAGAGGGCTTCCTAGTGTTGCTACGGCCACGGCTGTGGCTGCGCCTGCTGAGGGCTGTGTGTAACCTGGCTACTTGCTGCTGGATCTCGTCTATCTTCTGCTCCAGTTTGTCTAGCCGATCATCTGGTGGCTTAGGAACAGCCTGAACAGATGAGACGCCGCTAGCATCCACCTCCATAACTTTGTCAGCAACACTTGCAAGTTTTTCCAAGCACTCCGATTCGATGGCGGCTAAAATGCCGCGGATGCGTTGAGGCAGAGCCCGTAACCACACTGTTCTGATCACACTTTCAGTAACAGTGCTAGGAGCCTGCATTTGTAACTGTCGCAGCAGCTGTGAAGGCTTCAAGTCGCCCAACTGGGTCTCTTCTAGTAAACGAAGGATCCGTTTTTCTTGGCTTTGACTGTAGATAGTAATGAGCTGGTGTTTAAGTTGTGTATACGGTTCTGCCCCTGGTTCGTGCACTAGGCCTGCCACCTGAGTCAGAATTTGAAAAGGCAGCTGACTTATGATGGCTTGGAAACGCCTAACCTGGCCTCGCACTTTGTGGCAGTTGAATATAGCTTCGACTTGTGCGAACCATAAGAATGGATCTTCTTCCCAAAAAGCTGGAAGCTTCAGTAAGGCAATACCTTCAATATGTTCTTCTTGAAGCCCTGTTGAGGCCGTACCGCCCTGCAGGTCCGGCTCGTGCTCCGACTTCACTGTTGGCTCGGCCATGATACGCTAGCTAATCACGTCGGGGTCACCAATTTGTTACCGCCTTCCGCGTATCAGAGACGCGGCAACAAGATAACAGTGCTATCTCTCAACCTGCTGCCCTGTGCGACTCTTGCTTGCTATTCAATGTTTTGTTCTTTTTTCTTTTTTGTTGGCTATTGTCCCACTGGCTTGCTAGAGCTGTTCCTTGTAGCTGATTAGTAAACTGAATGGATCTAAACCAAGCGGCCCTTCTTTTATAGCCGGGCGACGGCTGTGCAGTGCAAATCTCGCCTTCTCATTGGCCCGCTCGGTTCGCACCCACAGACGCCCCCCTAGCTCACAGCACCTCCAGTGGCCAATAACCGAAGTTCTAAAAAGAACTTATGGCTTGCTACTAAATTTATTTATTTATTTTTACAAATATACAGATATTTTTACATAGTATACACAAAAATACAGAAAGAATATAATTTAGAAAATTTACAAAAAAATACATATTCCTTAAACGAGCCTCAATTAATCAATAAACGTTGGTCCCCAACAAGGAAAAAAAGCTTTTCATCAGAGTATTCCTTCATTACCTTAAAATAAAAGCTCTTGTGTGTTTTGAGAGAAGCACAAACCACTGGAAAATTAAATGTGTGTGAAGAGCGAACTTCTGGTTGACCGATTTTAACTTGAAATCTTTGTATAGTGTCTCGTTTTGGCACTTAAAGAGAATATGAAATTTCAACTAAAAATTCTTATGTTCTTAAAGTTCACAGAAGCAAATAATGAACCATTTTTCAAGTCTGGATTCTCCGCTAGTCTGTTTGTCCATTAATTTCAGTTTGTTTAGTAAGTATTGATTAAGGAAAGTCAACAATTACGAGTCCTTTTTTAGAAACAGACATAATTGAATAATAAAGCGAGGAGTCAGCCAATTTCTTGTTATTCCTGCTATAAGCAGAATAGGACTGTACAACTGGACAATTTTGTCAAAACAGATCCAATACTATGAAACATGTTAAAGTGATAAATTGACATAATCTCTCAATGGTAAAACTGGAAAGGATAAATGGTAAAAGGTGGGTAAAATAGGATGTATTTGTTGCAAACAATTCTAGTTTATTAATCTATGATCGTTTGCTGGCCGGCTATCACAAATCATGTGCACCAATCTGTTATAGGGCGAGTGCAAACCGTCTGTGACCATCCTAATGAGTTTTACTACTACTATAACTGAAGAGTACTGTTTTCCATATATATACCGGAGGCCCTATAATCACACCCTAGTGCGAACTACCCTTTAATGAACTAATTAGCCAACATGTGTAATACAACACTTTTAGAGAGTAATTTTTTTACATCTAATTATAGGGCCTTCTTCTTGAACATCCTAATTGTAAATTCTTTGTTAACAATTTTTTGGATTTAGGTCTTTAATAAACAAAATTTGTTTTTTTTTTTTGCTATACGTTTCGACGTTTGGTACATACTTTCTCAAGAGCCATTTACTGATACAAGATAATATATATTTTAATACTTATGTAAGTTACTTTACATGATACCCTATGTGGTTAAATTACTTACAAAAAAAAATTATAATGTCTATATTTCTGCTAATATTTCTTGTTTATACATTATTGCAGATGATATATTACTTATTTTTGGATAATATCAACTGTACTACAAAATATGTCCATCTAACAGCATAGTCATGCGACAAAAGTGTTGCTATTAAGGAAGTAATAGCAACTATTGGACGACAAATTTAGTGTTCCTAACGACACGCGTTGGTCTAGTGGCTAGCGCCTTTGGTGCGAGAATTCAGGTTCGATCCTGTGAGAGTAAAGTAAGTGTTGACCCACCATCGTGAGACAAATAAGAAAGCTACAGTTGGTAGCGCGCCTACGTAACAAAGGCCGGAACTAAACAGCGAGGGAACCGCGGCGTGCTTTTTTTTAACGACAATTGATATTGCAGCAAATTACGTTGCCCGAACAGAAAAGTAGACTTTCAATTTATTGTTAGAATATAATGATGAGGTTTAGCTGCATTTTTATCAGTTTTTTCGCATAGCTGATCAGCTGGCGAGGAATGGGGCGAACACCTTTCGCGAGGACAGCGGCTAGAGCCTTTCCTGGGGATATCCAGCAGCACGGTCCGTGATCTATCGGGGATTGGCTCTGAAGAGAACATGGGACAGGCTGGGAAGCGTGGGCAGATAAACAAAAAGTTGTTTAGAATGGGCCTGGTGAGAGATGGTCGATGTCGTTGTGGGGAAGAGGATACCGATGAACATGTAGTTTTAGACTGTGAGCTCTATGAAGATCTCTGCACAAACTTGTGGCAAGGAATTGGTTTTCATGTGATCCTTAGCAATGACACTCTGCCCTTGCTTCTGGAAAATGAACCTGCATATAATGCCTGCAAAAGATTTGCGGAGTCTGCTCTATTGCAGCGTATGTCTAGGGGGTCTTTCTCTTGGGTAGGCGGAATGAACGTTTGGCACGTTAGTAATTTATTGCTTGTCTGTGCAAAAGATTTGCGGAGTCTGCTCTATTGCAGCGTATGTCTTGGAGGTCTTTCTCTTGGGTAGGCGGAATGAACGTTTGGCACGTTAGTAATTTATTGCTTGTCTGTGGTCCGTGTAAGTGGGTAGCTTTAGAATTTTAGTAGACCTCTCAGGCATATCGAGTCCTGAGAAGTCCCTTAGACTAGTTTAGTACGCATGTGCAAGGTAGCTTATTTATTGACTATGTGAGGTTTGTATGTGTGCTAGGTTATATTGTTGTTGATTTAATATGCCGATCTTTATATTTTTTTTTTACGCACTTTTGTGTGCCTGTCCCTCATTTACTTATTTATGTATGTATAGAAACAATTCTATTATAGCAAACTCTATCGCGATTGATGAATAGTTTGCGGGTTGGAATGAGCTCGAGCTCAGCTACGCCCAGAAGTAGTGTGAGTTCTTGATGAAAAAAAAGGAAGCCCAGAAGCAAGGCACAGCACAAGGTTGATGCCTAATCTGTGTAAAATCAGGAGGAAATAGACCCTTAACTTGAACGGGAACCAGATTTCTCTGGTTAGGGCAGGCTTAGGAAACATCTGCACAAGATAGGGGTCGGGAACCTTGTGCCAACTATGCCATGAGGAGGAGGAGGAGCCTGCCCAGCGTCTGTTATTTGTTTGCGTGGCAATAGTAAAAATTCCAATACAAAACCTATGGTACCTTGCGACCTGAGGAGATAGTAACGCAAAAAAGATCTACTGTTGAAAGCACTGAAACTCCTTAAAAGGGGATGGTTCACCTACTAGACCATTAGGGATGGCACAATAAGCCTATAGTGGCTAGGTGCTGGGATAATGCCCATCCGAGTTATTAATCTAAATCTAAAAAAAATCTAACTGCAATAGGAGAAAGTCGTATGAGTGTTTCACACCAGATTTGTTTGTGTCTCTATTTAGGTTTTGTTATAATCAGAATAATATTATTTTTAGCAATGCGTTAAGTGAGATCTATGAGGCAGGTGGATTGGACAGTCCTAAAAACTGGCTCATTTTTCACTAAATAGGGGGGGAAGGGATCCCCATTCTAAAAATAGTGGTTAAACACTATTCCATTCACATTTAAACTCTCTAGCCAAACATTGGGCAAGATATTATTATAGTTTCTATTTTAAAGAATGAATATACCATTACTTCATTCAGAAGTCAATGACATTAAACTTGACTTTCATTCAAAAATTTTTTAAGAAAGATGTCTTCAAAATCAAAATGATCGAAAGATATTTGTTTACCATGATATGTTAAACTGAAAACGAGTCATTAATATAATAAACTATGTCTGTTTGTTATTCAAAATTCCAATAGTAAGAAGTTTCACTTATATTTCTTATATTTTCGAAACTGATTTTTTTTTCACCGAAAATGCATGTTGCTGAGTCTGAGTTTCACCGGAAATGTTTTGTCTGAGTGCGACAAAAATGTATTAAACAAATGGTCTGCGAGTATTTATGTAAGAACAAAATGTCCCATCAAGAATAATCGCAGGAAGCCTAGACGAGGTTGCAACCAACTGCATCTGACAATAAGTTTTTGGTCAAAATCCATGAAACGGAAGTGCGACTTTACTCAATTGTTTTTTTTCCACTTTTTAATCAACGGATTTTTCTTCAAACTTCGTAAGCTATATTAACTCATAAATGCCTATCACTTTTGTTTGAAGCATTTTCTCAGGAAAATTGATTTTTAGGGGTTCTGAGCAACTTTATAAAGTACCATTTGAGTGGGTCTGCCATGTATTTAATATTATGGTACTTTTTTGGATAGTGACTTTTCATTACATGAACTGAACGTTATTAATAAAGTAAAAAATAATAAGCTGGGCGGAGTTGGTGGCCTATCGTATAAACACCTTACATCAGTATTTATTAAATCAATTCAATATTATTTCTAAATCATAACGAGTTCGGGGAAAGAGGTGAACGAAAACTATATTAATATTGCTATTTCAGAAAGGATTTAAAATTGGCCCTGTAAATTATCGAGGCATTTCATTAATTAAACACAATAACCAAGTTGTTTACGTCCTGAAAGATTAATGAATTGGGGCGTGTTTAATAATATTTTATTCGAAGGTCAATCTGGACTTCAATGTGAAAGTTTGTGTATCGATAATTTATATGTACTCAGTTCGACCATTTTAAATATCATTCAATGTTAAATAAAAAGTATCTTTTTAATGCAATATTTATCAACTTCCGTAAAGCATTCGTCTCAATTAATCATTGGGATGGATGCCAGAAATTATATTAATAAATATAATTTAGAAATATTATTTGAAGGATATTTGAACGTTGGATGGTAGGACAGGTATAAGACTGCCGTTAGAAGAGAGGTCGGAGAACTATTGTCTTTTAACCCGTGGCAAGTTAACTACAAGAGAAGCATTCTTTCAACCAATCTAAATTCGACACTCATCCACTATACATAGAGACTGAACATCAATGCCAGTTATAAGCGTTTAACATTTAATCTAGCTAAATAATTGATTTTTTTAAGCATATTATTGTGATACTGAAAAGTATTTAAATTTCTTTAAAGATACGATTAATATATTTAATTTAATCTAGAAGGGATTAAACTACTTCACTTCTCTTTAAACATACACACCTCAAGCCCCTTACAAAACCGCTCGTGCTACAATTCCTACAAACATACAACAACACATCACATCAAACATACTTCATTAGAGTGGCAAAATTATTCGAATATTAAAATATCTTTAGCTTAGCATCCACACCTTAAACTTAGACTAAAGAACGAACTTTGTGAATGGAAATTAACAATAACTTGTGGGCTGTTACAAGGGGAATCTCTTTATCACCAGTGTTATTCTGGTGATCTCTCTCTCTCTCTCTCTATATATATATATATATAAGAGATCAGGGTTTTGTACGAATAAAAAAATAGTTGGGAATACTGATTTATTGAGTTTGTCATTTATGGATGATACTGGTTTATTTGCGGATTCAGAACAGATTATTGTGTTTGATACGTGGGGTATCTAAATAGAATATCAAGTTTCAGAGGAGCTTTCTATGATTTTTCGATTTTGGATATCCTGTTTTCTCACTTACACACATGCAGACTCAGAATAATTGGAGAGAGTGAGAAAGACCACTCGCTAGAACTCTTTTGGGATTTGAGGATGTCAAAATATTTTTGTTTTTTTTTTACTACACTATTGGTGCGGTTATTCAGCCATTCGACGTTAAACTTCCTAATACAATACCGATCTCTATATTGGTCTGATATTAATAACATTATTCCTCACGTCCGCTAAGCGAGGGCATACGTCAAAGTGCTTTGATGCCATAGTTTCCTCTCCGCACAAGACGCAGGATGAGTCCGTCACCACTCCAATTCGATGGAGATGGGCCTGTAAATAGTCGTGCCCAGTTAGCAAGCGGAAGCAAGCCACTCTCCGATCTCTTGTAAAATGGGGGGTGGGGGGGAGACTGCGTCCTCCTTGGTTTCAACAGTGCCTGCATTGCTTTTCCCTCCCGCACCAATCTGTGAGTGTTCAAGCTCTAGTTTTACTTGGAGGCGGGCTGTCCGTTTACAAGGTATAATGCATTCTTGAAACCGACTGTCCGCTGCCATTTCTCGTTTTTTTTGCCTAAACAGATTAGCTTTCGTCCATCCTGAATATGCCACAGTCCCCCCCCCCCCGTATCTTACTGCTAGTATTTTATTTCACTAAGAATAATGGTACACTTCATCAATTATTTCTTTTTTATGTGTAATTAAGGCATTTGCTCATTCAAATATTCCTTCATTAAAAGTCACAATGAAGTCTGGGAGATTTAGGTTGTTAATAACCTTTCACAAACAAACTTAGTGAGCCAATTAGATTTCAACCAAACAAGTGAGCCACTAATTGGGTGATATCTTTGAATAATGCAATCTGATTGGCTGATGAGTTATTGAAATTTTATTCACTTTTTTACTAAAAAAAGCCCCGTACTTTAGCCCCGTATATGGATAACCAATAGCGCCGCTCGGGAATCCATAAAAGTGGCAATACGCTCCCAAGGCCCAGTGTCACTGCAATTACGGCTAAAAGCATTGCCATTAGCTCGCCTTCAAAGTTTGAGGCCATCTTATCCACCGCAAACGCCTACTGGAAAGGTTCCAAATTGACTCCGGTACCCCTCGTTACACCTCGCATCCTTGGCAGAGCCATCCGAATAAACATGGAACCATTCCGGACGGGTTTACTAGGAACTTATAGTTTCCAAGGAGATAGAATGTATAGGAGCCATTCTTCTTTCTATGAATAATATTTAAAGCCCGACGTTGATAGGTTTATTATTTAGGAAAATGCCTAGAATTGCCATAAAACTACCCAGTGTTTCCACATTATTAGGCCTATTAAGACAATTTGAAAAAAAAAGTTGAATACAAAGTTGTTTAAGTTTAATATCAAGTTTGTTAGCTGGAGTAACATTTTGTAAAATAGAAATTTGTCATTTAGCTCATCATTTAAGTTGCTGTTTAGGAAGATCACATTATATAACACTATTAAGTACAAACACTGCCTTAAGTATCTTCGGAGAGATATGATCTGTTACAGTGGAGCTGTGTGTAATTTGAGAAGAGACACAGAAGGAGAGAGAGATAGAGAGAGAGGAAGAGAGAGAGTGTAAGAGAGAATGTTCACCTTAAAACTACACTTCTCTTACTCCACCTATTTCCCATTAGTTATCAGTAGGCGGGAATTCAAGTTAAGTTAAAGTACGCCCCTCAGGGAACACTCCAAGCTAGATAACAAATGTTAAACTTTACCAATGAAAGATCCATTCTCAGAACATTCCTGAGAACTGCTCCATTAAAACACGGTGTTCCATGCTCATAAATACCTTACTCTTAGCAGTGTTGGATAACAGGCTATACTAATTATTGAACTCCAAATTGAATAGTTTTCCATTATCGCCTGTTTGCCAGGGGGGGCTACCACTTCCTGTCCTGGTTTAAAAACTGTTCCAAAACATTACTTTTTTGATGTTTTTTATGCTTAATCCAGATATCAAACCTGCATAAAGAAATTTCTAAAATTATAAGGAAATCAAATTTAATAATAAAATTCTATTTTTCTTATGTATAATTGGATTAGAAGTAGAAGCAAAAGTTTTTACTTACAAAATAATAAAAACTTTGCATCAGATACCAAAGATATTCAAACAGGCTCAAACACAAACCAATCTTTCGTATCATGACGTATTCAAAACAATATTCCCGATGAGAGATCAATTAAAAAAATTTAAAAAACAAAGAAATAAGATAAAAAAATTAATCTTTACATAAGTATTATTTTAATGAACATTCCTTTGATTGGAATAGATAAAAGTATTTTATTTCACTAAGAATAATGGTACACTTCATCAATTATTTCTTTTTTATGTGTAATTAAGGCATTTGCTCATTCAAATATTCCTTCATTAAAAGTCACAATGAAGTCTGGGAGATTTAGGTTGTTAATAACCTTTCAATTCCATTGAACAAACAAACTTAGTGAGCCAATTAGATTTCAACCAAACAAGTGAGCCACTAATTGGGTGATATCTTTGAATAATGCAATCTGATTGGCTGATGAGTTATTGAAATTTTATTCACTTTTTTACTAAAAAAAGCCCCGTACTTTAAAGAGAGTTGTAGACTAAAGTCTAGAAGTCAAGAAAAACTGTGTGAAACTCTTGTATGCCGCACCATTATCCAAATAACAAGGGTACACTGTTACTCTCCATGGCGACATGAAATACTAACTTAACTTTGAAATTTCTGCGATTTACGCAGTAATCTGAGTTACACAAATAAAAATCATACTGACACGCGACCGCGCATGCAGGCCGCGTTTCTAAGATTCGGTAGCATTTCCGTGTGTTTGTCGAAATTCTGTAACGAGCTCAATACTTTCTCTTACAGCCTCACGGAAAGTAAAAATGGTTTTTGTGAATCAAGAATAGATCGGCGATTACAACTCCTCTTTTATATACATATATATAAAATTTGTTTTTTGTTGTTTTGTTTTTATTAAAGTAGTTTGCTTTATTATTAAAAAACTTTATTGCGTCCTGATCACTGAAAGAATAAAGAATATTAATAAAATCCTGGCAATCCATTTTTGAACATTAAAATCACAAACTTCTCATTAAAATCGAGAAATTGTACTTCTCAAAAATTTGTTATTGTATTTATTGACTTATTCAAAAAAATATTTTCATACAATAACACTAGGGCAAGTTGTTTTTTTTTAATAAGGAGGAGGAATGTTATTGAAAGAATGTATTATAATTCAATGTCTGCTTTTTGCTATCGAAAGAAGTCTAATAAATCATTTCTGGATAATGGTATTGCTTTACAACTTCAGCTACATTATTCGGCAATATCAAATATTTACCATTTATTATTAATACAAATATATATGCTTAAAATATATATTTCGTTTCTTGGTATAATATAACTAAACAAAATAGAAAAAATATAATTTTAAATTATGTTTTGTCTCCAATAAAGTAAAGTACTGCCTATTATTTCAGGCGGGCTTAAAGTCCAACTACTGCCAAATTAGGTGTCTTGGATACGGTGGCGGAAGCACCTACTTTACTATTAACATTTTTTAAACGAATATAAAATTTGCCGGGACGAATATAAAATTTATTTGTTATACGTCGGGACTCAAACTGGGAATCTCCCACTTACAAGTCCATGCTCATAACCACTACACCAACGCGATGGCCATAAAATATATCTATAATACAAGTTACAATCTAGTTATAGGCTTATTGTAGAATAATGTAAAATAATTGTTACCCTTATACATATTGGGCGGTATTCCTCTTCTTTGTTTGCAAAGGTAGGGAGTTGACGAATTGCTTTGTACTGGGAACTTCAGGTCTCCGCCTAACAGCTGATGGAGTGGAATTAGCTACCAGCTGTTTGATATAATGGTGCCCATCAAGACCTGTTTATTCCATTAAATAGTTGAACATCCAATAAAGAAAAATGTAATACTATCTTGCCTGATAAAATAAAAATTCAAAGGAACCCTATAATAACAATAATTTCTAAAAATATGTTCTGTAATCCTAATGTAGCAAAGGAAAATAAATAATAATAAAAAAAACTATATAAGACAACTTATTTTATAAATATATACGAAAAGGATCAAACTAAAGGTGTGGAAATTAGATGCAATGTGTATTTAATTTGGTAAGCTGTGTGTCGAAGCGACAATGACAACCGAATAAGAGGGGTGTAGCCTTTCTACGTCTTCCTTTACTACACATTTGCCTCTTCATCTGTAGACAACATTCTGTCCAACTGGCAAGCATCCAAGTACTGTCTCTCCCATAAGAGCAGCATATCATCTCCTTTTATCTTATTTTTCGTCCATGTACTACTGTTCAACCGCTTCTTTTTGACTTCTTTCCCCCTTTATATGCTTTCTCTTATATTTCGACTAACATTCTTTTCTAACGTCGACTTGCTTTGGTCTTATATACATGTGTGTGTGTGTGTGTGTGTGTGTGTGTGTAGTTTACTTTTGATGATTTACAACGTAACTATTTTTCAAGAAAGTCTTTCTAACTTTTGCTAGATATCACCCCATACCGTAACTATATAATCTATTAATGTTTTTACTTTCTCATACTGATTGCATAGTGTCAAATTTTCGATATTCGGTTTTAACCAGATATATATGTATATATATTTTGAGGCTCTTTGAGTACGTAAAACGTTTTAGCATACATTTTATGCGCGCGTGCGCGCGTGTGTGCGTATCAGGATGTAAATCAAATATTCCAAACAAGCACTTAATATTCCGTTTGTTTGGTACCAAATGGAATTCAACAGTCAAGTTTCGGCGAAAAGCCGTCGGAGAAAATACGACTTCACAGTACGAGAAAACAGCGTACGGAACTATTGACCATAAATTATATAGAATATTTCAATATGTTTAAAAAAATACCGTTTAAAGAAAATGATAGACTAATTTAATTTTTGCTATAACATTGGCTGTTCTTAAACTTTGATCATTCCTCTTCTCTAAAGAGATTTGAAAGATCATTTCCTAACATCTCATCCTAATTAATAACCTATCCGTGAGCGTGAATTCACTTGGAAAGAATAAATTAAACAGAAGATTCACGATTTTCTTGAAAATAGCTCTAAAGATTTTCACACAAACAATATAAAACCTTTACCATTTATTTGAAAGATTTTTTTCTTGAAAAAGTTATTTTAGGGAATTCTGGAGGGCCTAAAAGTTAGGTCCCAATATAATTCTCATCAGTACAATGTACGCTTCGACCATCTAGAGGAAATGAGAATAACTAAACAACTAGTAAAAAAAATCCTACTTTCAAGAAAATGTTTAAATAAGAACTCATATTTGTAATAAAAGTCACTAATTGTGAGAATATCTCACTACTTTATTATTATTATTATACTTGCACATCAAATCTTTTGAAATTTTAAAAGATCGAACTTAATATTAATAATATTCTATTATTACTGTATCAACTTAAAGATTGTTTTCAAACTTAATAATATTATTTATAATATGGAAATATAAATAAAAGCATTAAATAGATGTCGGAAAGCGAAGGGGACTAGAAACTTTCATTAATAATAATCACATTGCTGTCAGAGTTTCCGGGGTATGAAGAACCACCTCCCGACCTCTCGTGGGCACATGAAGCAGATGTTTTTCATCAGAGAGTGCGGGTTCTATTCAAACGATCTGCGCGGGAGCCCTCTAGAAAGAAATCAATATAAACTAATGTCACTATTTTAATTAAATGTTTAATTAATTTTTACTTATAAACAGACTTACTAGCTGAGGAGTCGTATACGGACTATTTTTCTTTTTGTATAACATTGCCCGTTCTTAAATCTTGATCGCTCCTGGACAAGATTCTATTCCAATTAATAATTAAATCTGTGAGCCTGGATATAGCTGGAAAGTTAGTTCAGATTAGAAGTCTGTTCAATCAAACATCTATATGGTCACGCTTCGCTGTCAACACATTTCATCCACCTCGAAATGAAATGTAGTTTTTTTTTTTGACAATTCATTTTTAGAACCAATAAAATCTATCTTTTTGAAGGAATCTTCCGCCTCGCAGATTCATCTTACAAACTCTTTCGATAGTGAAGAAACCTTGAAAATGGATTTACACATAAATGTTATAAAATTTTATTTATTGATAAATTGTTGGAAAGCAACAGACCGGTGAGAAAAAACGGTTCTTCCTTGGATTTCAGCCGATTGCTCCAATGATATGAGCGCTCTGCTTGAACCAGCTGGATTCAGGCTAGTAACCAGTCGAAAGCTGCGGATGCAGCAAGCAAATTGCTCATAGAAGTTCGGTAACAATTAATCGGAAAAAAATCAGACGTTGATAAAATGAAATCATTTTAGTTTATTTGCTAATTTTTTTCCCCATATAAATTAAGTGAATTTTTACTGTATCTCAACATTGGCATAACCCATGGTACAGCCTATATATATATATATATATATGTGTGTGTGTAATATGGATTACAGAAGTTTAACCTTATTAAATAAAAATATTTCGTTCAAAATTCAAAAAGTCTTTGTCTAAAGTAGATTATCTGGAAAAATTTTATATAAAATTTAAATTTAATATTACCTACATGATTGATTCAACTAATTTTTATAATTTGTGCAATCTAAATGAGCTAGAAACTCTGTTATCATTTAGTATTAACTTGCCTAGTCTATGAGTCACTTCGTAGGTTTGCACGTGTAATGGAATCAGATATTAGATGTAATGGAATCGTTTGATGTGTGATTCCTGGAGTAGCAGATGTCTTGAAGAAGGCGGAAGTTAGTTGAGAGATTTGGAAGTTAGTGCTCGAATTATTAAACGGTTTTTTATATAAAAATAAAGTGTATTTTAACAATAATTTTAAACGTGCTAATTGGTAACTAATAACTATAATAAAATACTTAATAATAAATAGAAGATAAATAGCTGATAATTTAGAATGGTTAAAATAACGAACTAAAGTGCACAACTACGAGAATGATAAGTTGAATATAACTGTGAATTGCCGCTCGTGTATAGTTTGGTCGTAGATGATATAATAATCCTTTTTGTCGTATATCATAGGGTTTTTATATACTGTTGTACACACTCACACCAAGATATGTGTCTTAGTGTGCGGCCTTGTGCGACCTTCGTAGTTTTCTGACCTTATTTGGTGGCCATACTTATCGCGGTGCCCGCCTTTGATGTGAAAATTGGTGAGTAGGCTTTGTTGTTGGGTTGGTTGACCGCGGCTGTCGGCGGCAAACAGTGTTACTGTTTTCACCTTTTGTAAATTATTTCTTTGGCGTACTTTGCCGATGTAAATGACTTTGCCATGTCATTACACACGTATTTAGATAATTTGTATCCAATTATACTACTGCACTTTTAGGAATTCCGATTAAAATTATAGATTGAGAGTTATTTAATTAGAAAATTTAGATGTTAGATTGCGTATAGGAAGTTGATATATAGCCAGCTCTAATGGGATCTAAATGATCGTGGCTCCCTTGGGACAGTCGTCTATAAAGACTAAGTGTACTTTTTTAGGACGCAGTGGATTTGACTTTCCTCTATACATCAAATATCATCTAGTGTTTAAGTGTGAGTAATATATGTGGGTGATTTTGACCTAGAAGTTTGCCTGTCGATAGTCTCTTGACTCAAGAAGATGCATATTTTCAACTACACTACAAACCTTTGTGGTACGGTAATGTTCACAATGTTAGACTGTATACCCGCAGGAACGCCAAGATCCCTGAAGAACATGTCAGACCATTTCCTTCTACGGGATGAAGTTAGTTGTTAAAAAAAAATAATTTAAAACTCTGAAAATTACAGGTTGTAAATATTGTAAAAATATACTGAGCTTTACAGGAAATATTTTGTGATCACTGAGTACAAAAATTGATTTTAGTTTGATCTCTATTTGTGTTTTTTGTGTGTGTTTTTGTGGTGAATATCTCAAAAACGAAAAATCGTAGGGAGCTCAAACTTGGTACTACAGGATTCTGTAGCAGTATTATCCAAATATGTCAACAGGAACTGCAACTTTACTAAATAGTTTTTCCATGGTGTTGAGATATTCTCGAAAAGGTTCACCATTCTGTCTCTTTTATTGGAAAATTTTTTCAAAGATCTATAATACAAAATATCTATATAACATTAAGTTCTTACATCGCACTGCTAGCATTCCAAGTTTGAAGACAATCGGAAAAGGAGAATCGATTTTCTTTATTTTTATTTAGAAGTTTTTTCAAAAAAAAAAAAAAAAAAAAAGATCTTCACAGGGGTTCTGGAGGAAGCTGAAAATAGGCAAAGCTTAAAAAAAAACCTGATTAAATAAATATAGGTTAAATATTCCAAATCCAGGATTAGTTAGAAGTGTCTGGATTAAATTTCTAAATGAAATCAAAAAATTAGTATAAATCTTAATATAGTATAATCTTAATTAGTATAACCTTTAGATATAAATAATAATAAATAAAGAAAAGTAATAAAAATAATTTCATACACTCTTAGATAAAATACAAAACTACACTCAACATACACTCTTTGAATAAAGAGAGGGGAACTCGGGCAATAGTCCCCTGGGACTGAAGGGTGATACTGGCTGTATAAATTTCAACTATACCAGGATGGATAGCTTGGAGAATTCATTTCATTAGTTGCATTAAGCAAGGGAAAATAGGAACTATATCATGGGAATAAATACTATTTCACATGTCCTGCATGTACATAAGTAGTAATTGCAATCAAATAAATTCTACAGAAATATAAATGAGTTTAGCCCCTTTTTAAAAATTGAACAGTTAATTCTTTAAGCAACACTGAATCATCATCAATAGTGGGAACACTAAACAAAATTAAATAAATATTGTGAAATAATAGGAAGATATTGAATATGGGGGTTGTGGGTCCGCAATGCTGGATAACAGCTGGGATTTGATCCGTCCGTAGCATATTTTTGATGTTCTTAAACTGTTTTCGGATTTTCGTCCACTAGGAATTCTGGACTAACATTCCCGGGTTCATGGAAGGCAAACAAATTTCTTCATTTCTTGTTTCAAATTGTACATAAGATTAATCTTTTTTCCTAAATAATGGCATTACTAATTTATAGATACATAAAGATAGAAGTGTAAATAAGTTTAAAATGAGTTAAAATTAAAATGGGTTAAATACAGCGGTCGTAACAAACATTATTTATTACTCTTAACGGCTTTCTAATAAAAAAAAAAAATTAGCCTGTTTATAAAATAATAAATTTTAGAAAGAAAACTTAGCTATGAATGAGGTCAGTTGTACCTTTGCACTTCAAATCTGATGAAATGTATAGTCCGGGAAATCAAAATGGAATTTGTTATACTGCTATTGTTTGACTTGACTTAGGAAGAATAGAAATTAGAAAAATTTAACTCAATGTTAATATTTTTAATTATTAGCGCCTTATTAAAAATGGCATTGGCTCAGTGAACATTTGTAACATAATACTAAATTTCAGTGCCATTAGTGTGAGCTGGAAGAAAGATTTTAAAAAAAATTGTTGCAAACTTTGTCTTACTTCCATTATTACATAATTAATTATTACATTTTCTTTCAATTAGATTTTTGCTAAATTTATCTCTACTAAATTGGCTTTAATTTTACATGCAAATATATATATATATATATATGTATATAAATTATGGGGAATAAACTTGTTGGTTTTTAGGACAGATATGTGGACTATGTTACAGCTCTCCTAGAAGCTTTCAATAAATCCACACTTCTTGGAAAAATGCCAGAAATAAAAGTGATAAGCACTTATGAGTATAGTAAGATGGAAAGTTTAAAGAAAATCGTTAAGAGCCATTTTTTAGGAGGAATAAAAACGCTAAAAATTGGAAGAAAAATACACAACAGTAAAGTCGCAGTTTCGGTTTTGAATGGATTTTGACCGTTACCTTTGTGTCAGATTAAGGTGTGGTTTAATTAAACCGGAATATCAAATTTAAAAACCTACATACCAGAGCACTTGCTAAAGACTTTTTTTCCTTAACTAGAGTTCTCAAAATAAATACTTCCGGTGAAGGAGATCAATAACAAAAATTTAAGGAAATAAAATTCAAGACTTTGTAAAGAAAGAAGTAATAGTGGTTTGTATTTTTAATTAATTTATAATTTTTCAGTAAAAAAAAAAAATTAAATACTTTTTTCAACACTACAAATGAAAATAATAAAACAAGACTAGGTATAATAAACAAGTCTGTTTAGCAGAATATGTTAAAAATGGTTATGTCAGTTTTTCTTTTTTGTAAACGTAATAAAGAAAATAGAAGGAAATATTTGGAACAGTCTGGAAGTATTCAAGCAGCTCTAAATAGTGTAGCCCATAAACTGTTCAGTGTGTTCTCTTACATAAAAGTCTTAGTGGTACTTTCTTCATAAAGTCTTAGTAAAAGTACTTTCTTCATAAAATGTAAATGTTACCTCAACTACCTCCTCCCCCGTACCACTACTATCTTTTGTATTTTTATTTTTAGAAATATGGAAAGGTGTTTATTGTACAGTGTTTCTCTCGTACTTTAAACTTAAATGGCCTCATTAAATATTTAATCAAGTAATATAACAGTTTTGCTATTAAAAATATTCCCTTTGATTAGTGGAAATGAAACCATGATAAAACATGGTAACTACGATTTACCTCTTGCTAGATATTACTCCAGGCTTTTCTTCTAAACTTTGCCATAAAACGAATCCTGGACAAGTGCTTACGACTCAGCAACATTCCACCCTGTATACAAAAAAAAATTAATACATAAAAAGTATCTAACGTGAAAGCAGATAACTGGAAAAAATATAGAAATTAAGTGATATGTTTCATATAGTTGCTTAGAAAATTATTCACTAATTTAATGTCATGAAGAAAAAGTTTTGGGGGGAGGGGGGTGCAAACAATATGTCCCTAAAAAAACTCGGCCCATGCGTTGTTTTGTCCAACTTTTCCACAAATTTTATTGAAATATTTATAAACTAACTTAATGAAAATAAGCTTCGTTTAGTTTTTCAAACTGTTTCGTTTTATAAGAACCATTTTCTTATGAAATACATGTTTTGAAGAATGCTGAATGTGGGAAAAAATGCTGTTTGGGAACAAAATTTCAAAAATGAAGAATTAGAGGAAGCTTAACTTTAGTTTCCGTATAGGTAGGTAATACCACCATGCATTCTACATGAAGGTCTTTTTTTTCTAGGGGGATTTGCACTGCGACCTGGAAGATCTATTGGTCCCTCCGAAGCCTTCTTAGTGTACTGCCAGCCTCCGAGTAATGTCCTCTAGCTACAGACACACTTCCATCACCGGCCACAGAGGCTCCTAGGAAGTGAAAAATCTAAGGGCAGCACGGCTGGATTTGAAAACCCGGCACCTCCGTGTTGCTAGTCCAGGGCGCTACCACCTTCTCATGAAGGTTTCGAGCAAAATCATCCATCAACCACAAGTGCGACTTTAGGAATTTTTCGCCCCAATTTTTGGAGGCGATTTTCTGGAAAACGGCCTCCAAGGATTTTCTTTAAATATAAATTTAAATTTAATAATGAAATTCAGTTTAATATCAAACACTATCACTTCTATTTGAAACATATTTCAGGTGAATTGTTTTTCTGAAGCGTTCTAGGGAAACTGTAAAGTTAAGTTTTCCTCTAAACAGCCACCTTCAGTATAATGTGTGGTTCTATTAACCAATTTAATGTTAAGCACATATATTAAAATCACTGCTAGATTTCAAGTGTAAAAAATAAATTCGGGAATGCGATTTCTAACGAATTTTTTATGGAAACCTGCAAGGCCTACGTCTATTATGAGAGTGTTATTTGTATCAGTTCAAGTATTGTTAACAAAATATTTATTTAGTGTTAGGAGGGTACAGCTTGGGGGCTTTTGATGGCGAAGTGAGGTTTAACCAAATGACGTAAAACTGCATTCATTTAGAGCGAATGACCCGTAAAATAAATATTATATTTTGCACGATAAACAAGTATATACAGGGAAAAACGTTTAACACGAAAACGGCTAACATGAAAAATCGGTTAACACGAAATCATACTGCAGTCCCGACAAAATACTATGTAATTTCATACTTTTTTTTCTTTTAACACGAAAAGATTTCGCTTCTCGGACGAACAAAATATACCCGTTTTCTGCATCGTCACCCAGATTTTTTGGCTTAATTTTTTTTCGTTCGACCGTACAAAATAAACAATGGCTGTCACTGCTGCTACGGTGCCGCTTGTCTTTGGATAGGAAGAGGCACTGCCATTGTCAAAACATTTCAATTTACAGTACATTTAGTTTTCGAATTCGTTGATGGCTGTGTCGAAGTTGGTGAGTGTGTGTCGAAATCGGTGAATCCCCGCAAGAGAAATATGGAACATCATGAAAAGTGTGCGCAGTTATTTAGATGCGCATTCGAACGGCGAAATGAATAAAACGATGGACTATATCGAACAATTTGTTGACGATATGATGTTGAAAAAGACACTGCAAAAAAAAATCAATTTTTTCCCCAAAAAACAATTTTTTTACGTGTTTTTTATTAAATACATATACAACTCCATGGCGCAACAGCCCATGAAGGGCCAAGGCTTGCCAGACGTCTATTTGAATAGGGAGTCATATGGTAAGCACGCCGCAGTTCCCACGCCGTTTAGTTCCGGCCTTCGCTATCTAGGGCGCTCCTAACTGAAGCTTCCCACTTTTTATCACGATGCTGGGTTAATACCGCCTTTGCCCTCACGGGAATCGAACCCTGAATTCTCGCATGAAAGGCGAGTTCGCTAACCTCTAGACCGACGCGTGAGAACACATACAATGTAAATATAATTATTTATGTATCTAATGTGATGTATTGGACAATATATATTGTCCCTGCATTATATGTAAGTACAAACTGTCAATGTATGTACCTAAAAGTGTAAATTTTAGCAAGAAAACGAATTAATAAAATTTGACGAATGTGAGTTTTTTTTTTGGCATGCATCTTTTAGCACGGAAAAATATTTCGTTTCCCTCAGTTTCGTATTAAACGTTTTTTCACTGTAACTATAGAAAAAATTCGTATTAAAAAGAAAAATTAATAATTCTTTAAGCAGGGTTATTTATGGGATATATGACCCAATTAGTTTAACTAATTATTATTGAACTAGCGAAGAGCTGTGTTGGTTATTTAAAGCAAAATAAATTGTTAACGGTAAATAATAATGTTAGTAACACCACCATCACCTGTCTGGTTTGGTGGAATGTTAGTGAAAGTGAAAATAGAAACGTATTTGGATGGGCAGTTCTCTGAAAGGAGGAATGTTAGAGAGTGAGTGAGTGGTGTTAAGATCTGATGAGTGGTGTTGAGTCTACAACATGGCTGCCTTCTACTACTTGTAAAAGGAAATTTAAACAGCTTAAAGCGATTATTCTCATATCCTTCAGCCTTAACATTCCCGACCAAGTCAAGTATGAGAAAGTGAGAGGGAGAAAGTGAGAAAAGGAAACGCATTTTGACTTTTCTATTTCTCTTTACTCACCCTTTACTACAATTTACTACCATTTAATACTATTACATGCAATTTGTTTTCTTTCCTTTTTCTTACTACAATTTTCGAAATTGAGTTTTCATAAATAATTTATGCTTTGAGATTTCATGAATAGTGAACAGTTTGCACGCGCATGCGTACATGTATATAAAAATCCCAAAAATTAAAAATTATAAAAATAATATAAATTCCGAGAAATGCAGAAACCTAATCTGTAATAAAGTCACACTTTTGGTTGACTGATTTTTCTTTAAACATGAATGTAATTCCAACATAATACTTTTAATTAACTTCATAAGATGGTGGCGGTAGTATCGTATATTGCACTGAAATGGCACTTCAGTGGTAAGTTTAGCAGTACAGTTACATCTAGGCACATTAACACACAGCACAGCACCTGCACAGATAACTGATATTGTAACTATTTGAATTTAGCATAATCATAGCAAATTCTAGCTAACTGCACACACAAACACATGCCCAGTGTACATTTTAAGACGACTACATTATAATATATATATACAAAACTAGAAAACAATAGATCTTTTAGGTCCCAGCGGATTTAGCTTTATAACCATCTCCTAAAATATCCAACTATTTGCTAGATTAATTAAGAGTTGTTAAACATATGGTAAATAAGAATGTTACCATGGTAACTAAGGATTTTTCTTAAAACTTTAAAATAAATAAAAAAATAAAATAACTTCAACATGTTTGTGGCGGCTTGCCCCCAGGTCATTTTTGTCACGATTTTCCAGCCAGGGCTCCCAGGCGTTTTTGTTTTGTTTGTTTTTTTGCAATTTAATTTTTTTTTATATATATAACAGAAAAAATACCAGAAACCATATGTTTTTATATAAAGAGACAGAATAATAAAAGATTATAGAAACCAGTCAAGTTCGCATCGCATTATCTGTAACATACAGAGAATTTAATAAAGAAGATTTTTGTTGATGTGTACGCCGTTGTTTCATTTGTAGTGATAGACACTAGCCCACAGGGTGGGCACGGCTACAATGTTTTATCAACATGTTTAATTATAAATAAAAGTTGTTGCCAACCCTATTTGAGATTCGATTTTGTTCAATACAATTTTTTTATTAGCCCAGCCAAAGAAGATACGTACGTATTTAGTGGTTTTTCGATTCCCCCACCCCACCAATCTATAAACATAGAGCAAGAATTTTAGGACAATGAGATAAAAAGTAGCTCAGTTGTTTGGGGGAAGAAGCAACATTAAGGCTAATAATAATAACTACGTCTCATAAAAATAAAAGTACTTTTAATTTTTACTTTCTCTTACTCCTAATAAGAGGAATTATTGGAATCGTGTCAAATTTTCGATGTCGAGTTTTCACCTAATATCCGTTTTGAGGTCCCCTGAGTCCAAAAAAGTGGTTTTTAGGAAATGGTCTGCGTGTGTGTGTGTGTATGAGAACAGCATAGCTCAAAAATGAAAAACCGCTGAAAATTGATATTCCGTTTAGGTATCACCATGGCATCTGACGGTGGCTCTCTGTCAAAATTCCTCAACCGGAAGTACCACTTTACTAGTTTTTTTTTATTTATTTATTTTTTTTTTACTTTTTTTTGCATTTTTATTAAAAGTGGCTCCGACGATTTTCCAACATCAACTACACATACAAAGAGCTACAACTTTTATTTAAAACATTTCTCTGGGAAAATTCATTTAAGTGCACTTTTGGAGGATGGGTGGGGTTACAGCTTCTTCTAAAGTGGTAACATAGTTGATTATACAATTCTATCATCCAAACAAAATTAATTAGAAATAAATAGATGGCTAAAATTCCGAGTTTCAAGAAAA